>JAFBJS010003760.1:50536-119410 GCA_016785265.1 Paraplagusia blochii
TCAGAGGAGGGACAGTGGATACATTGGTAGAAGAATGATCCTAGAGATGGAGCTACCAGGTAGGAGACAAAGAAGAGATTGATGGATGCAGTGAGGGAAGACATGGAGGTAGTTGGAGTCAGAGTAGAAGATACAGAGGACAGGGGGAGATGGAAAATGTTGACTAACTGTGGTAACCGCTGAAAAAAGGGACAGGCCGAAAGGAAAAGAAATAGATTAATCAGAAATGTACCAGAAATATGTCAATAAAGTAGTAACAGTAAAATAGTTTCTGCTGCTTGTTTACTACTTGAGACAAAATCAGACAAACTATGTCAGCTCTTCCTGTGAGTGTTCCTCTGTTCCGCTCTTCTCCTGAGTGTAGTCCTGATTTTAACATTAGCAGCAGCTCATCTCTTCACTTTGATGCTTTAACATTAGAACAGCTCATCTCTTCACTTTGATGCTTTATTCTAACTCCAACTACGAGGGTTAAAATTCATCTGTTTATTCACCAGAGCTTTTTTTTAATTGTGTCTCAGATGTACGTGTGTTCCACCAGCTCACACTCATGTGAGCTCACTATCCCTGACACAACCATACTTTCTTTTTCATTAATCTTTCATGTGCCTGTTTTGAGAGAGTGTTTGTTTTCCCCATAGACGATGCTCCAAAAACCAGACGGGGTAATTGGGATTTCTCGTCTGCGGGGAATGGTTTATTCTTTTTCTTTACAAATCAAACAAACCAAGTTGATACTGGATAATGCAGCTATAAATATCTTGGTTTTTTTACACCCTACTTTTTACTTTGATGGTGTCGTTATGAAAAGCATTAAAATCTGAGTCAGAGTAGACGCTTAGATCCTTGCATCGTCTGCTCAGACCCAATTTATTACGCTATGCTTCATATCGACGGATTTCCTTTAAGACAATATGCTAGGACTATAACAGAAGCAGAAGATAAATCTTTTTTTTTCTTGTCTTTGCAGAGAGAAGAGGCCAAAATACGTGTTTCCAGGCCAAAGATCCTGATGAGGATTCCTGCGTTGCTGTAAAAATCGAACACTCAAGAGGTCAGAATTATTATTTTTTTTTATTTTTTACTCGTCTCTCTCTCACACACACAGAGACACCTTCTGTTGTGACTGTTTTGTCACTTATCGCATGAAAATGCTGTGGTTTGTGCTGCTACTGATAAAGACTGTGGTCTGGTTTTGGTTCGTCTTCTGTTACCTCATTTGTAATGTGTGAGCAGTGACGATCTTTCACACCCTGTGCTACAATGCAAACCTTTGTCAGTCTGCATATTAATGTAAAGAGTTACCGTTACAGGAAATGCTTTCAACTGCATTGCCACTTTTTTCCCATCATCCCTTGCTGCTGGTCACTGTTCCTTTTTACTTTCCATTCTTGTCAGATCTCAATCCAACCTTTTTGTCTGCTGCACTATACGTTTTGAATAAAACTGAACTTGTCCAAGGTCTGTGCTGGCTGAACATGACACTGACCCCATACACTGTTGCCTGGGCGCTGTGTTACTGCTGTCCCCTGTTCACTATGGGGACGGGTCAAAACAGAGGACAAATCCATTGTTTGTGGTGGTGGTGCTCTGCTTTAATGGAATTCACTTTTACTTTTCACTTAACTTAATGCACGAACAGAATTACAAACACAGTAATGGCAGTGTCCAGCTAACCAACACAATATTTTCCGAACGGCTTTTCATAAGCTGGAATGTTGAATTGTCATTTGAAGTAAAGTTCTGTTCCCTAAGACTGACCAGGAACAGTGCTGGGACACAAGAACAACATATAAACATGATCTACAGTATATAATAAAAAGAAAAAATGACTGTAGTATCATATTGTATCTTATCTGTAGATGTCGGCCATAGAGGGTAGTGTATGGAGCAGTCTAGTTCAGTGTGGTCATGGGGGCGTCTGATCGCAATGTAATCTTTATAAACATTCATAGATATCACTCAAGGGTTGGTGGTATCTATGAATGTTCATAAGTCTGATGTTGTTTCACCAGTCAATGTCTTTGTCCTTGGTTTTGGACTGGGCAGGATTGAATCCTGGTAAGAGGGGGTGGTCTCTTCCAGTGGGCCCACTCCCTGGAGGAAGGTTCCTGAGGACCTTGGTATGGTGCAGTGAGATTTGGGTGGTGGTTTTGGAGACTGCTGCCCCTGCAGTCGACACGTAACACAGATAAGTAAATAAAAATGGTTGGATGAATGGATGGATTTGTTTCACTATAGCATCTAGATGGCAGTGTCAGACACAGGTGTCAAGTGGATTGGTTTTTTTTTTTACTTATTTTACATAAAAATTATTGAATTGAAATCACATGAAGTCACGTACGACTCCTGATGGTCGTCTGTTGGTCTTTCACAAGAGACATTCTTAGATGACATCAGTCGACCACGACAGGGCTACAGGATAGTTGCACCTGGCTGAATTCAAACCATCTCACTGATCTGTTCCATCTTCTGTATCGTAAATAGTTTGTTTTGTGAAACGAGCTGAGGCTGAGTTCGTTTTTTGTGTTTTCATCGTAGCAAATGTTTCTACAGAAAAATGTCTAAAATATTCCCTCAAACAGAAATTTACCTGCTGTTTCCTGCAGCAATAGAAAGGGAAATAAATCGTTAAAAATAATTAGTGAGTGGAATTGCGTTTCGCAATAATCTGGTGAACACTGCTCTTGGGCATACACATGTCTGCACAGCTATATAATAATGTACACATGACAAGTTCTCAGCCATGACGTAAATAAATATATAAAAAAAAAAAAAACACCAACTCGAACTTTTTAACCACCAAGCTTCCTGTTTTGGGCTGTACCTCTGTGTTCTCTTCACAACAGCTCTGTTATGGTTCATTTTTTAATAACAACATTGCACATCAGCCGTTGCAACTAAGGACAAACAACTCTGACGCTGGAGTTGCAGTTCCCTTTAGCCAATTCTGGATCTGATTCGTCCTGTTCAGAGGAGACCGTCATGAGCTCTTATATGGTGTTAGGTAGGTGTTTCCTCATTCACAGTGAGGACTATTTTCAGTCTGACCACAGATGTTAACAGTGTTTTTTAGCGGAGCTGTGTAGCAGAAAAGGTGGGAAAATAGTTTCAGGCTGAAAAGCTGCATTCTTAACTTTTTTTCCTGCCCTGAGGAAATCATAATAATTACCTGAGACTGCTGACAACTCTATTCCTAATGATGTGTGCTGTGTTTGCTGCCAGCTAAGCATGAATTCCTCCACAGGAGATGGGTAAGGCTGAATTATTTCACATTTTTATCAGGCATTCATTTGTTATATTAGTTGCACCCTTTTCTTTTGGGTTTTTGTGTCCAGTTCAAGGACAGGTAGTCTTGAAATCCCTTCTATGGACAGGTTTTAAATAAATTATTTGATATTAATGGTTTTGTTTGATGGCAATATTCAGACATACCTGCTCACTTTACTAGGAGAGATGACTGTTTTGCCTCCTCGTCACTTGTGTTGCTCTTTACATAAATGAATCCCTTCCTGATTTGCAGCAAAGGAATGTCATCAGGCAACTCAGGATATAAACTCGGGCTGCGAGGAGGAACAGAAAGTGAAAAATGTTGTTAGATGAAGGACTTAGAGGTGGAACGTGGAGAAAAATGGTTAAATCTCTTGTTTACCAATGGAAATCAACCCAGAGAAAATATTCCACTCCATCTTAGCATAGAATCCCTAATGTTATTGCATCCTTATTTATTTAGAATTTTTAGCCTCAATGATCACTGGCCTCCATTTCTACAAATGTTACTAGGAAAGTTTAGGCAATCAGACAACAATGTGCTATATATCTTTGACCACTGAAGCAGCAGTCCCCAACCACTGGCCCGGGGACCAGTACCAGTCCGTGAATTGGTGTCGGGCCGCAGAGAAATAATGTTTCCTTTTGGCACCATCTGGCTGTTACTAACACTTAATCCATACCTATATCAACAAAAGAACTGAACAATAGAATGGCTAGGATTCCATCATCAGTAACTCAAAATATACCAGTCTGGTAGGAGAAAATTATAGGCTGTATGCACTTGGGAAACCCTTGTTGTGTGCATGTACAGTTAATTTGGGTAGGAAGATTTTATAGGTAGGACAATATATATATAAATATATATATATATATATATATATATATATATATAAAACAACAGGCTTTTAATTTTATTTAGATGTATTTATCTGCCACAACATAGGTCAGTGGCGCAAAAAAAGGTTGGGGAACACCAACTTAAAGGGCATTTGTAGCACCACCTATAGGTCATAGTCAGAAAAAGGTTTGTTACCAGTGAGCAGGATTAGTGTCAGATTTCTTTCAATTAACACTTTATAAACTCTGTATAAACGGTTGAATGAAATGGATTTTTTTTCTAAAGGTTTGACGATGCAGCTGGTTCGTCGTTTTGTATCTGCAGCTCTGGTCAATCATTCATCCCAGTTCTGAGCTGCATTTGTTTGCTCTCTGTAATGAGCTGAACATGTGCAACCTCATTTGGTTCCACATAAATTGAATTTATTTTATTTCCCTATTGATTTGCTGCCTCTTGTTTGTTTATGTTTTTGATTAGTTCTGCCAGCGAAAAAAAAAAATGCTGGCGAGATGCTGGACTGCCCTGGTGTTTCCTGGGTTTTTGGGGGTGGTGGTGATTTGTGGTTTATTATTTTTACATCTGGATATTTGTGAAACTCTGGATGTGTGTTTGCATGCTTGTTATACAAGGCACTTAAATCCTGCATGTCTGCGTGTGTGTGTGTTTGTGTGTGTGTGTGTGTGTGAGAGAGAGAGGGAGAGAGAGAGAGAGAGAGAGAGAGAGAAAGTGGGTGGAGTCTGGTTTCAGCTCTTCTCTCTGTGCTGAACTGACTCACTCAGTAATACTGCAGCCTGGGAAGATGACATAGAACCTGAGGTTTCTCGTGGACACACATACCTTCAATCACCTACAGACAAATGCACATGTTTTCTCACATACTTCAAAATCTTCTCAGCTTCTGCACAGACACTGTGAGTCTGCAGCCTGGGGTGAGTGCAGTCACTGGAATTCAAACCTTTTTCTTCTTATTTTGCCTTTGTGTGAATGGCTTTCCGTTTGTGCTGCACCTGTTTTTTTTTATTATTATTGTCAGTCTATGCATATGTTTGAGAACATATGGTGATGATAGGCTCCAACAGGCTTTTTAGGCTCTAAACCAACAGTTTACCGGTGGATTTGTGAGAGTGTTATTATGCTGTAATTTTAATGCCAAAAACTGGTCGAGCCCTTGATGCAACAGTTGGCTGATGGATGTAGACAGGTCCAGGCAGATCTCAAGTTCCGTGGGTTTAATCAGGTGTTGAGGCAGTGACAGGCGCAAGATTGAAGAATGACATTTGTCTTGTGTATTTGTTTGTTTTTTTCATTTACATTAATTAATAAAGTACGTAACCCAAAGTGACAAAATAGACAGTTCCTTGAAAAAGGGCAAAGTCCAGAAGACAAAGCCTAAGGTTCAAGCCAACACTCCGCTGTCGCTGTCATAGGGTGGAGAGACACTTCACCTCACCCACAGACAGGTGTGTCGTGTTGTTTGTCACTCATGCTGCGGAAGAGGTGGGGCATAAAACATGTTAAACCAAGAGATGGAATATGACATGGCTTAAGGCGAGCTTTAAGCATTTTATACCTACCTGGCAGTGGGGAAACGTTAGGTTCACTGGGGCGACGTCCGGCCGTCCTGGCTTTCTGACCCCTGGGAATTAACCAGGTGATGTAGCGGCAGGTCATCTGCTACCTGGAGGTTGTGGGTTCAACTCTGTATTGTTGTGATTCTATAACAAAGTGATTATCACAGCTGTTGACACATCACTTCTCAAATAGTGGGGCGGTCTCCTTTGGGGGGGACGTATTGAGTTGCCACCAGCGGGGGCGTGAGAATCGTCCAGATATTAGGGGGCTGCAATTCATTCATTGTTTTGTACTGAAGAAATTGGATGTTCATGTTATAATAGTAAAATGTGAGGTTGCATAAAAAGCATTTCTGACGATAATTGTGAACAACTGTTATAGCCTCAATAATTTCCCCTTATTGGACTGAGTATAGTTTTTTTTATTTTGCATGTGTTAGCACAGTGGTTCTCAACTGGTGGGTCCCAACCCAAAAGTGGGTGGCAGACCTGTTCTGAGTGGGTCGCAAACAGCTGGTCAAAAATCGAAATAATGTGAATTAGCTGTTAAGTATGTGCTTTATTTTAGAAAATCTCTTACTTTGAAAGGTACACTCTGCTGAATATAATGCAGAGTGTGCCTTTCAACTTCAAATTGAAGTGATTTTTCAAAGGATTTCTTTTTTTGAAAATTAATTAGTTTGGTTTGAATTCTATGTGAGTGGGTGGCGACTTAATGACTACAGGAAAATATGGGTCTTAGAGTGAGACCAGTTAAGAACCACTACGTTAGCAGACACTTTCATCTAACGCAGTTCCTCTGGTAATCAAACCCAGAACTCTCAGGTTCTAAGGCAGCATGCTTAGAACCAGAGACACTTTCTTTATTTCGTTATGTTTGTTTGTTCTAACAGGAACAAATAAAATAACCAGAGAGGTTGATTTCTAAGATAATATGATAAAGAAATCACTGAAATTAATTGCATGTTTGCTTTATTGTGAAATTGTTGCCGGTCATCACCGGCAACCACAAAGGATCTGGAAATTATCAGGACATATGTGGAGAAAATCAGAAAAACCTGGTTGATCCAATAGGAATTGTACAGTTTTTAATGATCTCAATTTTCATAGTTGCCAACTTTAGTTTTTTATGATCCTGTTTAGAGGAAAGTAGAGGATGTGGAGACAGTAGACGTGTCATGAGTGGAAGCTTCATGTGGCAGCCCTCACGCTCATATGGGAGCATGGTTTAAGGATATTATGGGCCGTGGGTACTCATTTATCTTCTCAGTAAACCACTGTGCCTGGAGTCCAACTATTTTAGGAACTATCGAAATTGTTAACTATTTTCAGACACTGTTTATTTTCCTGTTAAAGTGATGCATTCCTTCAGTCTCAGTGCATTTGAAGTAAACTCATTCCTCTCCTGCTTTGAAGTAGCAGAGGCATTCAGTTGTAGATGGATGCAAACACACACACACTAGCACACACACATATGCTTGAACCTGCTGATGCAAAAAATGTTTCAGAAACGATCATACTTCACTGTCACTTTAAAAGAAAGACAAATCAAAAAGATAGATGGAAGGGTTTTTTTGTCTTTGCAAACAAGCATTTTTACATAGTCAATTTTTTTACGTTCAGCGTGAAAGATGTCCAACTATGGCAGGAGCATTTCTCATTTCCTGCACTCACTGTGGCTCTTCTGGGATTATTGTGATAAAAGCAGATGCTTTATCTCTCACACTGCTTGGGAAGAACAGTGCGGTTGCCATGACAGCGGTGTTTGTCAGTGGCAGGAGCAAAGGTGAAATTCTGCATCAAACCTATCACTTTTTTTTTTTTACTTATGAGTCAATAAAACTGCAATTTCCTTTTTTATTTAAGGCGGACCAGGAAGCTCAGACCTTATGTTGATGGTGTTTGTTGTCAACCTCTTTTTCAGATGCAGCAAGACATGTGCAGCTAAAAGATGCATGAACATCTTGTGAATTTAGAAACAGCATTTTTGGTCCAAAAACACAAAAATACACGTGAGAGAGAACAGTGAGAAGACAGACTTGATTGATTACTGTTTGACTTTGTTAATAACAGTCCTAGTTCTGTGGGGAGGGGACCCCCTGCAGTGGAACACTGTCCAAGCCTTAGAAGGAGCGCTACACTTCTAACCATATGTGTAAAGCACATACTTTGTCCGTTCCTGGATATTTTCTTTCGCACTCCGTAAGTGCGGCCGTGACAGGAAGCCAAGCACATAATCAGGAGAAATTCCTGAGGCTGCCTCCAGGATTGATTGGCAAATTTGGGTCTGCATCTAAAAAAAATAAGAAAGATCTGCTCTACCATGGGACCGCATCCAGTCAGACGGTCGCAAGGGCTGTTGTCTTTAATTACGGTCAGATTGTAAATATAGAAGCTGTGACTCTATGATCCTGTGGTCGCTCTCTCTTTCTGTTGTCGCTGGATAAAACTCACTGAGGGGAAAATGCACACAAGTGTGTAGGTTTACAAAGACAGAGAGTGTTTCCATCTAATATCATCTCTAACGATCTCAAATTTAATAAATAATTATTATTATTAGAACTATACTAATCCCTAGGGAGTATCCTTCGGGAAATTTTGCCTCTGCATTTAATCCATCACCATAGTGAGCAGGGGGAGCAGTTTAGGGGGTCCATACTCAGGGCACATCAGTGGTAACTTGGCGGTACGGGGATTCGAACCCAAGTCCGCTTCCTTGACCATTATGCCACCAACTGCCCCAGAAGTTAAGTTTATCAGAAGTTTATCAGCCACATTATTCTTATAAATGAACCTGCAACTATTGGATGCTAAGCTTAAGAATAAAAACAGTGTGATTAGATCAGTAGTACTCAAATAGTGGGGCGGGTCGGCGTTAGAATATGCTAGGTATTTAATTAAATATGGCTTGTTGGACAGATCACCAGGGGGCAGCACCCACTGCAGAGGGTGGACACCCTGTCTATAGACAAAAATATATTTTCATGTTCTTAATATTATTTTAATTTGGGGCCGTGCAAGATGATTTCTGCCCCCTAGGGGGTGCATGACAGAGAATGATTGAGAATCACAGGATTAGTTGTTCATGGTCTGACAGAGCATTTAAAAGCAAACACAAGTTTTGTTTGTCTTCTAAATTGACAAGCTCACAATTGTTGTGAGCTAATCCCTATAAAAATAAAAAGATGAAAAGAAGGTCATTAATCACCTTGTGTAAACTTTTATTGTGAGTAGAGTTATAAAAAAAAATTCCAGAACACTTTTCTATTTCCTTCTTCTCCTCTGCTCTAACTTTGAGCTTCAGGTATTTTAAACAATTGTTTCCCAAAGACTGGGAGATTTTTGGGGGGTTTTTTTCAATTTTTTGGATTGTCTTGCATCATGTTTTCAAGGACTCTGGCGTCAATTTTGCATGTTCAGTTACTGTTTTTTGTTATGTTTTTAGTGATTGGTCAATTGGTCAGAGAATAATGTTTATTGACTTGGGTCTTAAAGATTTGTAACCTGTAAAAGATCTCCAGAAAAAAGGTGAGACACTGTTTTACTACAGATAGATTGTATGGTCTCTCTGAATATACAGTCTTATGGTTCTTTGTCCTATGTGGGGAACAGCTCCAGTCTGATGTATTGTATTGTACGGTGCAAGTTCATGCCTCCACTCTGTAGCTGCACATGGTGTTGATCCATGAATGACTGACTCCAACAGAGACAACTGTCAGGACACGGAGCTATTAAAGTGTTTATTCTAAGAAGGAACTAATGGACTTGTAAAATAATGACAGGGCATCGTAGCTCCTTATATGGGTGTGTGTGTTTGTGCATGTGACTCGTGTGTGTGTGTGTGTGTGTGTGTGTGTGTGCATGCACAGTAAGGTCACAGAGTTAGACTGGGGCTACTGTAAACACTGGCAGCAGTCTGTGTCTGTCTGCTCTACCATCTGTGTCAGAGTGAGAGCTTCACAACGTTATCGTTTTTTTTTTCACATGGATAATCATAGAGTTGAAGAAGGAAAATGAAGGTCTCCATCATGGGATTCCTTTTAATTGAATTTTTAAAAATATACATTTGCACCCCTTAAACTTAAAATTTGCAATAAAATAATTAAAAGGTATTTGAGATGAAAACCTGGTGATAATAAATGAAGTTGAAAAATATCACAAAAAAGTAAAGTAAAATAAAAGGACATAAAATAAATGTAAAAGTAAAATAAATAAAATAAAGTAAAATAAAAGGACATAGTTGGAGGTTTTTAAATAAGCTGCTGTGTATTTCTTTAGTCCTAAAACATTTTTCTTCTGCAAACTTTTAAGATACAGCAAAGTCTTTGTGAAACACCATTAAACCGGTTGAAGTTCAACGTCAGGTGATGTTCATTAATATGTTAATGAATACTTTGTTTGAATGTAAATAAAAAGATTTAAAAAAAAGTTTGTTTTGGCAGGAAAGTGACTAACTCCTCTCTTTCCTTTTCTCTAGCTCTTATATTGCTCTCTTGTCATTTCTCTATTTTTCATTTCCCCAAATCTTGTCTTTGGTGCCACCTTAAGGATGCAGTTGTTCTGTCTTACTTTTATTTTTTCTATTTGATCATATTTAAAGTATATATTCTCTTCTACTTTTAAGCATGGATTATTCATCACAATATAAATTGTCACGTTAAAACAAGTTACTGATGCAATAGTTGCAACACATAAAATACATTTTAATAAATTAAAAATTTATATAATTTATGTACATATATACATAAGCAGATTCCCTGAATTTTAAAGTATGAGGAACAAGCGAATCTACTGCTTTGCTGTCATTCTGTCGTTAATTATCAGTATTTTATACCAGTGTTTCACTGCAGGTAAACACTAATATGGTGATTCTCAATGATGTTTTTTGTTTTCTTTTTGTGTGTGTGTTGTTGTCCTCCAGCTCTAGGCAGCAGCCCAGTGTGTGACCGGGGAAACTCTCCCAGTGTGCAGGAGTGTCTGAATCGAGCAGGTGGAGGAACCAACAAGAACAGAACTGTGGTCAATGGAAAAAGCTCTGTTAGGAGGCTGTTGTCCAAACCAGAAGGTGATGATGATGATGATGATGATGATGATGATGATGATGATGAATGGTGACACACAGAAGTGACTTTAGACTGAAGACCAGAGTCCTGGTTAGACCAGTCATTCGCCGATAAAAAATGCTTACATGTAAACACCGGAGGGAGACAAATCTTCATTCTGTGGTAATGGATGAATTCAAGATGAATTAATGAACTTATTTACTGGTAAATCTTATGAAAAGTAAGCCAAAAAACAAAAAAATCAATCATTCATCAACAGCGTGGCTGGTACACACTCAGGAAGATGTTTGATCTCCTTATGTGAATTGAACCTTTGTCTGTGTTATCTGAAGTGAGTTAATGATTTCTCTTCGATGATGCCACAGGAGGCGGCTCCGTTCTCTCCGTAAATCTGATTACACATGTTTAATTATTTACACATGATGTGAGAGAAACATAAAACGACGTCTCGTTTGCAGTTCTGTCGCCGAGACCAGAGCCGATCAGAGTTAAAAGATAGTCTTTGGTCTTCTCTCCAGTGCCTCCAAAGCCACCCCACCTTCAGAGCCCGTTGACGGAGCCACCAAATCCTCTGGGCCACTTCAAGAGACCGCCACTTAAGCAAACCATGGAAGAGGGGGGTAGAGGAAGAGGAGGGGGAGGAAAAGTGCATGCAAGCAAAGAGAGGGTCAGGGAGAAACACTCCAAAGTGTCAGACCTGATCAGTCGATTTGAGGAGAACAGGTAGGGGGCGCTTTACTTGGTGGTGGTGCCTCAGAACTTTCATTAAGAGGCTTACATAATGGCAATCATGTTTCCCTGTCACTGCC
The DNA here is from genome assembly GCA_016785265.1 of Paraplagusia blochii. Classification (NCBI taxonomy): domain Eukaryota; kingdom Metazoa; phylum Chordata; class Actinopteri; order Pleuronectiformes; family Cynoglossidae; genus Paraplagusia; species Paraplagusia blochii. The sequence goes on from JAFBJS010003760.1 coordinate 62,091, forward strand.
CTCACTAACTGCACTAATGACTCACTCTGAGGACATGTTTTAACCCCTTTTTCTCCAAAAACCTCTGTCTTTACCTTCCAGTCCCAGCACAAAACTCTCAAATGCAGATATTTCAAATGATTTGTTTCCTTTTTATTCGACTTTAATTTCAAGTTTTCAAGTCAGATGGAGATTCATTTGTTTATCTTTTATGACGTAAATTCACGTGAAGTATAAATTGGAAGGCACTGGTTTTTAAAAAAATCATTGTTATTATTATGACTAATCAAGTACCTTCCTGACTCACATATTGCGCAGTGTGATTTGGGTGGAGACTGCTGCCCCTTGAAAAGGTTAAGGGGATAAAAATGAATGAATGAATAAATGAGCACCTGTTCATTTAAGAATTTAAAGTGAGATTTATCACAAGATAGCATTAGATTTGCTATAAATTATGATGATTATTCTGGATTTCAGGCTTTTTCCAACTGCTGTTAAAAAAGGAAAAACAACACATTTATCCCTATTGTGTAATATTTAAACAAAAACACAGAGAAAATTGTTCAATGATTTAAATACCAATAAATATGCATAACATATATCCTAAAAAATATATATGGTAGAACTTTTGATTTTAGGGAGTGATAAATAAGACATAAAAGCCATGTCAAATGTGTTTGTTTTCTCCAGTATCTATCAGGGAAATACAGGCATTGACTGATAAATGTTGTTATAAATTTGTAGTATAATTTGGAGAAGTTTGACGGGCCAGATTGAACAAGCCAAATGGGCTTCATCTGGCCCACGCACCGTACTTTGCCCCTGTCTGTTTCAGGCAATAGTCAAAGAAGTAGAGTTATTAAAAAATAGTTCTCATTTATATATGTGAACATTTTTTGGTATAAACTCAGCAGCAGGAAGGTGGTAGATGACAAAGCATAATGTTATTTTAAGCAACTACAGAACTGTGAGATCAAGAGGTTTTTTTCCACATTTCTCTGACCTTCCTGAAAAATCCTCCATAAACCCCTGTGTGTCCTGACCGAGCACTTGAAAAATACTGATGTTGTGTTTTTGGCTGTATAAGTGTGTCATCACAAAGTTTGGGTAATGACATTCAAGCTGTGGCAATAGAACTGACGGAAAAAGAAATGGCCTTACGTCATCCTTCTTATGGGGACGAAAGCAGAAGTCTCTTTATTATAATCTTCAAACCCAAATCTGGGCTCTGATCGGACGAGAGCAACAAATAGAACAGGACTAGTTGAGATTAACTTTGTTTGACCAGCTGATGGCAGCGTGCGAGGGGACAAACGTGGACTTTTACATGTCAGGGAAAACGCAGCTCCTCATTCAGTGGTGGGACAGGAGTCAGAGCTGTGAACTGAAGTCCAGGAGGAAGAGGTAGGATGATGTCGCCGTAGAAAATGTTTATTATGAGTTACTTGGGTTATCAAGTGTTAAAATACAAAACCCCGATGACTAATTTTTCGCACAGTAACTTGTTTTTCTCCTCAACTGTGCTGAGATTTAATGGAGTAATTCATGTGTAAAGTAGAGGCATGTTGTTGACGCAGCTGAAGGGAACAACGGTCTCCTTGTCCTCTCTGCTCATACAGTAGAGGCCCAGAGTAATCAGCAGCCTACTGGAATATCTCAGCAATACTTCAAATCATCTCTGACGCTTATTATTATGGAACAAATCGTCCCCTGATCCCAGACGTCCTCTACACCAGTGGTGGTACCGGTCCATAGGTGAATTGGTGCAGGGCCACAGAGAAATAATGTTTCCTTTCTTGGCTATTACTTCCACTTGATCCATACCCATATCAACAAAAGAACTGACCAATAGAAAGGCAAGGATTCCATCATCAGTATTGCAACTATATCTGATTAGGAAATATATTCACAGTGACGACAACAATAAACTCAAAATGAGGCATTGATACAAGATTCTAACTTTTTCCGCACAGGTAGCAAAAAGTTATAGGCTGTTTTTTATACCGGTCTGGTAGCAAAAAGTTATAGGCTGTGTGCACTTGAGAAATCCTTGTTGTTGGGGTAGGAAGATTTTATAGGTAGAAAAATATTTCAGAACACTGGAAATTTCATTTTATTGAGAGTAACAACTGGTCTGTGAAAATAGTACAAGACATTTAATCGCTCCATGGCGCAAAATAATTGTTGGGGAACCCTGATCTACACCTGTTGTTACATCTTCAACTGTGGAATGAGGTCAGTCGGAGAAAACTGTCATTTCACTTTCCCATTCTGGACTGGGGAAGATTAGGGCCTTTTAGAGGCAGCAGACCAGAGAGAGGAACCGTGTCTGAGAACAGAATTAACCTGATTAAAAAAAAAAAAAAAAACTAATCTGCTTCACATGGCTGTTGGCCGCCTCTATCGTACCATAGCTGTTTGTTTGAAAACCAGGGTGAATGGGGTGACAGTTCCACTGCTGCGTAGTGAAACTCTTGACTTTTCAACGTGACGTGTTAATAGAAACCACAGCGAGGCTCGTGTTGTTCTCAAACTGTCCTCTGGCTAATTTTTTTTTTTCCACCTTAAAACAAACGCCTCTAGACTGACTGACAGCTCTGATGCCGTTCCTCTATTTGCTCACACTTCCTGTTTTCTACCTTAAGTAACATTTATTGCATTAGGGAATGTTGTCAAAGCTGAGAGAGAAAATGTAATTCAGGGTGGACCTTATTTGGTTTTTTTGCTGGTTTTCTGTGCGATGTAGTTCTCAGCATCGTATTTCTTTTTTGTCCTGAACTGGATCTTATCGTTATTGACATGGGAAGACAGGGGAGCTGAGACACTACAAGTCTGGAGAGTCATTTATGTAGCAACAGCTGGACAGACCGCCGGTAGCGGAAGTAGAGCAGCTGAATGGTGACATTGTGTGTACGTGTGTTGTACTGTATGTGTTTGTTTGCATGCTCTAATCTACTTTCCAGACTTGAGCCATATTTCACCAGGACGTGTTCTACCGTCCCTCGCTGCTTTTACCATTTAATTCATGTCTGAGCAAAGAATCAAAGAAGATGTTGTAGCAAAAAAAACCAAACCAGTGGATGTAACATCGGCAGCAACGGTCAATCCCCTCCAGAGCGGCGCTGTACCTCTGTACAGCAGACTTCCTCTGCAATAACAACAGCTGTCAGCATACTCATAAGACAGAAGGAAGTCTGTGCACCTCCACAGCTTTATTTTTAACTCTGACACCCGTGTGCAGAGAGAGCTCTGTGCTGACCGTCATGTTCCACTCCCTGCTTCAGCAGCCCTTTTGCAGCTAATATTCACTTCTTAATCTGTAATTTCTTTAGATTTTCTTTTTAATTCCACTTTACTTGATTAATTTTCTCCACTTTCACCCAGCATGTTCCTGTAATGTCTCCAAACTCCCCTCAGGAGACCATTAGCGTCATGACGGATTCTAATTCTGTATTCAAGTATTTGTAAAGTATCACGTCTCCTACTGTAGTGTAGTATTCTGTTCATCATTTCACTCTCAGTGGTCTCAGGGGAAGGCTGTTGGGGAACTATTTCTGTGCCGTGCGTGTGCTGACCGACTTCCCTCTTTGTTTGCCTATCTGTCACTGCAGCGGCACGGACAAGAGAGACGGCTCACCTCTTAAACCTATTAGCAGGTCGAATAACTGCAGCCCGGCCCACCGCACCAACCAGTGGCAGACGGAGGCCGGCAGGAACCAGGAGAATCACTCCTCCTCCGTAGTGTCGGCAGCTCACAAGGATGATCACAAAGCGGTGGTGGGGAACGGCGTGTTGAAGCAGATGGAGAAGGACAACGAGGAGAAGGAAAAGAGTGTGAGGATAGAGACGGACGCGCTGGTTAATGGAGACATGGGGGATGGGAGTGCAGAGCAGAATGAGGATCATTCACCTCCACGGACGGACGGAACTGATGAGGAGGGTCACAGTCACGTTATGGACCAGGAGAGTGAGCAGAAGAATGAGAGCAAAGGCTCAGAGCAGAAGGTAAGTTCTCACATGGATATTGTTGTTCTGTTGGAGTCCATCAACATCCTCCTCAAACTGTGTGGGTTTATTTATACTCTCAGCCCTGATGCTAATTCAATCATCTGCGCTACCTCCATTCTGGGTCATCTACCTACAGTACACACTGGAGAGAGTTCCCAGTCAGTCCTCCATGTCCCTTCTCGGTGACATATGTGTCACAGAAGAGTTATTTTCCCTGAAGCCACAACAGATGTCGTGTTTGAGCAGCTGGGTTCATATTTTTGAGGTCTAAATTTCTCCCTTCAAAACCTGTCCACGTCCTGCGGTGACAACATCTTTGTAGACCAGGCGTGGACAGATTTTTTGACTCACGGGGCCAAAGTTGGTCCTAAAATTGGACATGAGGACCATATAAAACTGACATGTGAAAGTCACATGTAAGGGCTAAATGCTTTGCTTTGGGCTTTCTCCATTACATCTATAGGGGAAATGTGGGGCTTGCAGAATAAAGGCAGAAGTATAATCGCCATCAAAACCAGGGGTGTCAAACTCGTGGCCCGTGGAACAATATTTTGCGGCCCCCACCTTGATGTGAAAATCAAATTAATTATAATATTTTATAGATTTGTTCTCCACATTTTATGGTAAATCCTATAGTTCTTAAAACCCTGATCCACAGACTCCTTCTGGTTCAGTGTTGTATTACACAGAATCTATGGGAAAATGATTTTTTTATAAATCTTTTTTTTTTTATTGAACACTGAAAGCTGAAGCTTTGGTGAAATGTTCATGTGGGTGGTGGCCCTCAACTTATTTGAGTTTGAGACCCCTGATCTAAATCAAATGCCTGTCATAGACAATAGACAGAGACAGAGACAGTAAGGTGATGGTTGTCCTTCTGTAGGAATTAAATCAACACGCTGGTGATTGTTGTGATTGTATTAGTTCTAATTCAATTACCGTGGCTTTGTTGCAAGACGGGTTTTGTCAATACATTATCAACATGTACTATGTACTACTGTTGTAGTATCGTCAGTGAGTCACGTGAGGATAGGGTGAATACAACTAGTTATTCTTAGAGTTAAGTGTAAAAAAAAATAAAAAAATACCCACTAAGCGTCAGAGTGTAAAAGTATTTAACTGGAAACTAGGTGTACTTTATTGTTGAACCCATGTGTGCCAAACAACTGAAAGAAAATATACCTTGTACTTCATGAGTATTGAAGGATTTGAACAGGTATACTGTAGGGTACACACTTTTTGGTAAAGTCTGTACTTGCATAAAAAAACTTTCTATTGAACTGTTGGAAAATAAAATAATAAAGTGGTTATTTTTCACAAATAGTCTAAAATATCCAAAAATATAATCACATCTTTATGTACTTTGGATTATTTTATAATTTTTTTTTCATTTGTTTTTGGACAAATATAGCAACAACATAAACAGATCGTGAGAGTTTTATTCCACAGCTGATATCTGGCCATTTTTACATGGTTTTCTTGACAGTAACCGAAATCACAGTTGTTATGGCATAACGCTGCCACCTTGATGTATGTGCAACAGCACTGTGCAAACTTTTGTCTTTGTTGCGTCATTTCCTACATTTTTGTCCTTTCAACCCCACACACTAAAAACTACCAGGCTATTAATGGCTGGTAGTGACACACACACAGCTGTGTGACAAGGTCCAGTCAGACAACAGGTTCAAGTCCAACAGCAGTGATTCACTCAGGACTTATGTGAGAATGAAGTTTACACGGTTTACCCTAAACATATATCTGTCAGTCTTTGTCTTAATGATTAAAACCTTTTTATTTTATCTGACAACTTAACTAATCAGGAACTTGCAGAGAGACAGGAAGCTCCAATTGAAGCAGGACGCCAGGAATTAAACCTGAGATGAACTGAAATCACCAGCTCCCTGTCACAGTCTTCTGCACTTCTGCATTTCCCTCAGATCATGTGTTAGAATTCGTCTAAACTGGATTCTGTGTAGTGAAAGAACTGTAATGCACGTCCAACAATGGAAGATCAAATATCAGTTGAAAAGAAGTGACCAGGTCTCAACAGCTGGGAAATTACCAGCTCTAAATATCTCTTCACACATCTGTAGTAGTTCTAAAGTTGTGGTTTTGTTTTCTTTTTTTTCCAGGAAACCAATGAGCAGAAGTTGTTCAAAATCGCCAACGAGCTCCTGCAGACGGAGAAGGCTTACGTGGCAAGACTGAATCTTCTGGACCAGGTCAGTCATGCACACACAGGAACCAGGTCTTCTATAGGACTGGGCCAGGGACTGGTCTGTGGGTGAATTGGTGCCGGGCTGCAGAGAAATAATGTTTCCTTTTGGCGCCATCTGTCTATTACTTCCTCTTGATCCATACCCATATCAACAAAAGAACTGAACAATAGAATGGCTAGGATTCCATCATCAATAAAGAAACTATATTTGATTAGGAAATATTTTCCAACAACAATAAACTCAAAATGATGCGGAGTCATTGATTGAGAAGATTCTAACTTTTTATACCGGTCTGGTAGCAGAAAGTTTTAGGCTGTGTGCACTTGAGAAACCCTTGTGCCCATGCACAATTCGGGTAGGAAGATTTTATAGGTAGGAAAATTTTTCAGAACACCGGAAATGTAATTCTATTAAGGGGTATTTATCTGCCACAACTTAAGGACAGATCCATGAAAATAGTACGAGACATTTAACTGGTCCGTGGAGCAAAAAAGCTTGGGGAAAACTGATCTATAGTACGTGACAAAACACAATAGACAAGACAGGATGTTGAGTTATGGTTTGTACAAATCTCCAGGTATTCTGTGCAAAGCTGATGGAGGAAGCCAACAAGGGAACATTTCCTGTGGACGTAGTGAAGAACATCTTCTCCAACATCACCTCCATTAACACTTTTCACAGCCAGTTCCTGCTTCCAGATCTGGAGAAACGCATGGGAGAATGGTGAGCAGCAGCAGCCCACAGATTATCAATTATATTTAAATAAATAAATATAATAATATATAATGGATAAAAATATTTAGGATCTGCACTCAGGCATTCTTTTGAAAAACATCTTGTAGCTACCTGTAGGAGGAGCCGAAAAGTCTGTAACCACAGCATGCAGAATGTTGTGGTACCTGTTGTCTGGTAATGTAACGCTAACCTGTGGAGCTGTGCTTTAATCTTATTGTCATTGGACTGACTTATATTTTGAAGGGAAATTGTGTGTTCACAAACATACTTTTATTTTAACCATTAATTGTCCAGTTAAGACAATAATATTAAAATAAACTTCACTAAATATTAGCTAAACATGGATTCATGTATAACTACAACTGGAGGATTTGTTTTTGTATTACATTGTCTTACTCCACAGGTGTCAAACTAAGGCTCGGGGGCCAAATCTGGCCCACAGTATAATTATATTTGGCCCGTAAGATCATATCAAATATGTACTAGAGTTGGCCGAACAGTATGAGCCCATATATACTGGTAGGATTTGTAGTATTAGTGATGTGTGGTCTTTGTTATAGCAAATATAACAATTAGCACAAGTTTTTTTTTGTTGTAAAAAACATAAAAAATTTAAAATCTGGACCTGGAAAGGCTACAGATAAGGCAAGTGGCTGTTCAAGATTCAATGTTTTCAAAAATCATCATTAAATTAGGGGCAACACTTGAAGCCAGGCAGTTGCTTGTAGCCCTGGCCACTAGGGGGCCTGGTCAAAAAGAATTTTTTTTTTTTGCTTTGGGCACGAATCGTGTGGGAGCCTCAGCGATAATTTGCAAAAGACCCTAGTCCGTGATTTCATGAAGGTTTTCTATTGTGGACAACTGTGAAATTGAGTTGGACATTCTTGTCCTACTCTATCTTTCTTTTTATCACCATTAGTTCTGTCCACTTTTTGGAAAAAGAAAACAACAGCAGAGCACAGCATTGCTGCAGTGTGTAACAGAACTGGTTTAAGGTGTTTTTGAACAGCTGTCTTTGGTCACTGCAGGGGATCCACACCTCGTATTGGGGACATCCTACAGAAACTCACACCCTTCCTCAAAATGTATGCCGAGTATGTGAAGAACTTCGACAAAGCCATGGAGCTGCTGAAACAGTGGACTGACCGTTCTCCACAGTTCAAGGCCATTATCCAGGACATTCAGGTAACATGATGACCAGAAAACTCACTTCACCGCAGGTTAGAAGCTCAGGCTTTGCTTGGGTTTCGTTAATATTTGTCGTATTTGTTGCTGCCCAGAGTCAAGAGGTGTGTGGCTGCCTGACACTCCAGCATCACATGTTGGAGCCTGTGCAGAGAGTTCCTCGATACGAGATGTTGCTGAAGGACTATCTGAAGAAGCTGCCGCAGGACGACCCAGACCGACGAGATGCAGAGAGTGAGCTTCGTCAGACCTCTAATTTCTCCCCATATTTACGTCTCCTTGTTTCCAATCATATATATTTCTCTCTTCCAGAATCTTTAGAAATCATTGCCACGGCAGCCACTCACTCCAACAGTGCAATACGGAAATCTGTAAGATCAGACACAGACTCACAGCACAGATCTGACTGGTTAGAATAGAGCTGACAGAATGATGTCACTATTTTAGGAGAATCTGAAAAAGCTGTTGGAGATCTACGAGATGTTGGGAGAGGAGGAGGACATTGTCAACCCCTCCAATGAGTTCATCAAAGAAGGACACATCCTGAAGCTGGCTGCCAGGAATACTTCAGCCATGGAGAGATACCTCTTCTTGGTGAGACCTAATGGAAAATATCATCTCCCTACCCCCAAGGGTGTCCACACTTTTTTTGTCTTGTCAGCTACTTTTCTAAAACTTGCTGAAGTGATCTACCTACATTGAAAAATATATTTACTCATATAAACTGGATGTCTTATCCTCTACATCAGTGCTTCTCAACTATTTTCTGTTACGCCCCCACTAGCAAGAAGAAAACTATTCGAAAACAAGAAAACAAAAAGCACGTTCCCCAGGGTCACACGTGCCCCCTCCGCATCGCACCGCGCCCCCTCAGGGGGGCCCTCCCCACACTTTGAGAAGCACTACTCTACATTAACATGTAGATCTACATCAACATCAATACCTATATTATTCTCACTTTAGCCCAGTGATTAGCATCTTGAAATACAATTACATCTCTAGTTTTTAATAGTTGTATGTTATTGCTCGGAATCTACCAGCACTCCCTTGGAGAACTTCTGGTAAATTCCGATCTACCTATTGGGCAACCAAGCCTGTTTGCGTCACTGACATAGGCTTTGCCCCAATAGCGCCCCTAAAGGATAAAACTTCTACGTCTAAGTCTAAGTCTAACTTTGGTGAAACTACTCAAGACATGGGCAAATGTTTCGACTCATGGTCTTCAAATGGTCCTAAAATTGGACATGAGAGCTAGGTTAGGAGTATGACATGAATAAAAGCTATAAAGCTAAAAACTTTTAGCTTATGCTGTTCTATCTAAAGAGAAAACGTGAGTAAAGGGAGAAGTATAATCACAAAACAAACTAATAACATGACTTTGACAATTTGGTGGGCTGGATTACAAAGTCGAACGGGCCACATCAAGACCTCGAGCCTTAGGTTGCCAATGCCTGAATGACCTCCATGTCTTTCACAAGAACATTCATTATCTCATGTCAACCACCAGTATGGAACCACCTTAGAAGACTGGGATTTGAACCTTTGTTCTACATCATTGTCCCTAAAGCCAACCTTGATACTTAATGTATTAAAGGATGAAGTTGTAAAGTCAACTAATAAAACTATAACGTTGCCTCCATCACTCATCACGAGTAAATGTAATTAAACTGTGGCTGTTTCTTATTAAGACTGAATGGCTCCCTCTGGTGTAGATATTCAGGTCTGCAGGGTGTTGTCATTTAAACTAAGGAGTACCACCAATCTGAGCGTCCTCTTCTTCTTCTTCCTCCTCCTCCTCCTCAGTTCAACAACATGTTGCTGTACTGCGTTCCTAAGTTCAGTCTTGGTGGACCCAAGTACACAGTGAGGACAAGAATCGGCATTGACGCCATGAAGGTTCTGGAAACGGCCAACGAGGACTACCCTCATACGTTTCAGGTGTCGGGGAAGGAGAGGACTCTGGAGCTTCAGGCCAGGTGAACATTTCTGCTGTAGGAGGTGGAGGTTTTTTACAGAAGGAATGTGTAGAATGTGACATGTGTCTGTCTGGATGACATAATTCTATGTCATTTGTTTACCATGAGGCGTGATGCCACACCCAGAGACCATGCTGAAATCCCTGATTTTCTTTAAATAACCACCACTAACTACCAGGTTGGGTTAGTTATAAAGTTGTCAGGTTTAAATGCTTATTTTGGATGTTTGTGTTTCCTCCCTCAGCTCAGAGCAGGACAAGGCAGACTGGATCAAGGTAAACAACACTCACTCACTCACTACTTTTTTGACGTTTTTTTTTTTTTTTTTTTCATAATAATTTATCAACATTTTTTTTATTTCTCAGGCTTTCAGGGAGACCATTGAAGTCTTCCAGCAGAAGAATGAGTCCTTTAAGAATGCATTGAAAGATGTGGAGGAAGTATCGGTGAGAGACAGTGGTTCTGAACATCTCAACCCGGGTTGATGTCCCATCTCTGATACTGACAGAGATGTTTTTTTTTTATTATTTTCTTCCAGAAAGCAGAGCTGGGGAAGCGAGCTCCTCGATGGATCCGCGACAACGAAGTGACCATGTGTATGAAGTGTAAAGAACCCTTCAACGCTCTGACGCGGAGGAGACACCACTGCAGAGCCTGTGGATACGTAAGATCTCAACACACTAGGACTTCAGAAGGAGATATTAGTTGATGACAAAGTGGTCAGAATACAGGTTTTCATGCTTTCAGGTTCATGTTGTTTTTCCCGGACCGGTCGTTAAGTTGTAGCAGATAAATACCCCTTATTAAAGCACATTTCTGGTGTTCTGAAATATTTTCCTACCTATAAAATCTTCCTACCTGAATTAACTCTGCTTGGGCACAACAAGGATTTCTCAAGTGCACACAGCCTATAATTTTCTGCTACCAGACCGGTATAAAAAGTTAGAATCTTGTATCAACGACTCTGAGTTTATTGTTGTTGTCTTCACTGAGAAAATATTTCCTAATCAAATATAGTTGCATTATTTATGATGGAATCCTAACCATTCTATTGTTCAGTTCTTTTGTTGATATGGGTATGGATCAAGTGGAAGAAATAGACAGATGGGGCCAAAAGGACATTATGTCTCAGCAGTTTGTGTAAAACTGCTACATCCTTTTTTTGGCAGTATTTTGTCAGCAGAAAAAAAACACAACAAAATAAAAGTAGTAACAAAATAAATTAAATGAATTGTAGTGCAGCACCAAATTTACTCTCTGTTTTTTTTTTTTTGTTTGTTTTTTCAACCACTTGTTTGTCTCTTTTTTCCGACCTCCACCAAAAAGACATCAGTCTGTGTGAACCTCTGTTCTTATTTACATTTGACCTCAGGCAGTCGCCACACAGGCCACCTAGTGGTCACATGGGACCCAACGGCTGAGAGTGGATTTAAATCATTGAAAAGTCCGTTAATTATAGGAAACGTCTCCGTCACTGTCTGATCTGTTGACCTTTCTTGACAGGTTGTTTGCTGGAAGTGTTCAGACAACAAAGCAGCTCTTGAATACGACGGCAACAAGATGAACAAAGTCTGCAGAGACTGTTTCTCCATCCTGACTGGAGAAGCCCTAGCAGAGGGCAAGAAGAAGGGCATCCTGGAGGTGAGGACGGTGTTTTTGGGTGACAACCTGCTGCTAAACATCTGGGCAATTGTTACTAAATGTTACTTAAGATCAGTTCTTACACATGAATAGTGTTTTTTTGAGTAGGTGTGTAGATCACTTCAGTCGTAGCTCACAAGACAAAAAGATGTGGGCACCGTGATATAGGTTAACAAAATTAGCTACAATGCTGCCATCTAGTGACTAGAGAAGGAACAGGCATTTTTAGAGAAGCTGGGCTAAGTACGATAAAGAAGTTTAGGATGAGTTATTGCAATTGTGTTTCAATAACTTTCAATAACAATAATAAGCACGGAGACATCTGACTGCTCCGTCACTGTGGTATTAAAGTCCACATCAATTAGTGACACCTAGACATTATGTAATCGCTGGAAAGAAACAATAACATTTATTACAACAGGCATTATCAACATTATAAGACAAGACTGGATTTTTATTGAGCCTTTCCACAAAATAATTTGGTCTTTTTCTGTGCATCAAGGCTTAAAAATGCATTTTCAAGAACTTTTACTCACTTTTTCTTCATGTCTGTGTAGATCGAGGCAGCTCAGTTCACGGGCAACAGCATCATCTGTGGTTTCCTGCAGTACTGTGAGAAAAACAAGCCCTGGCAGAAGGTGTGGTGCGTCATCCCTGAGAAGGAATGTCTGGTGCTGTATCTGTACGGAGCTCCACAGGTGACCTAGACAGAAATCACACATCCAGAATAAATACTGATCAGTTTCAGAGTCCTAACGAAAATATTCAATTCCTGTCCACCAGGATGTTAAGGCTCAGAGTACAATCCCCCTGCTGGGCTATTCTGTGGACGACGCCGTCCGACCCACGGACGCCCCTGCTAGCTTCCGGATTTCTCAGTCAAAGTCCGTGCACAACTTTGCCGCGGAGTCCGAGGAGCTGAAACAGCGCTGGCTGAAAGTGATCAGAGTGGCGGTGACCGGGGAAGTGCCAGAGTGTCCGCAGATCAACGGCAGCAACACAAACTTGACGGACGGGGGCGCACAAGAGGCGGCGACTGACAGCACATAAGGACATTGTCTGCACACTAATTGCTGTCTGTTTGCTCAAGGGAGATTTGGAACCCGCGGCATGGGCCACACAGCCTCTGTGGAGTATTGTAGAAGCAAAAGGAAACCCAATCAGTGCTGGATAAGCTGCCTTTCTCCTTATTCCTCAGTTCTCCGGAGTTTTTTTTTTTTTTTTTGGACAAAACCATCTAATTTACAGTCAAAGCTGTGAGTTTTTACTAAAGGACATCTGGGGTACAATCAACACTAGAGCAGAGAGTGGCTTCAGGATTGAATCAGTATCCCACAGACCTGCTCTATTACAGTTCAGACTTCGTGGACTTTGTCTTCAAGGTGTCTCTAACTTATAATAGAAAAGCATCTCCAGTATTTCTCCCCCCGTCTTGGCCTGAGAAAGTCGGTTCCAACTCTGAGGACCTGGCCCTGTGGTCGGACTAACGACGGTCTCCACTCCCTCTCCGATGCATGTGGGCGAAAGTGTCTGCGTTATTTTATTTTTTTTTTTCGTTCGTTTTTTTCTCAGCTTGAGCATGACCTTTGAGCTCATCTGGTATGTGAAACTAGATCGATGTGCATCAGTTAAGGAGCCGCCTTAACTTAAACTATTCTATCCTTAGTATTAATTTTCTTAAGATTTCTTAGGATTTTAATTCTTGGTTTATTTCACGATGCAGATTCGTTCACCTCAGTGCTATTGGTCACTCAGTCGACGGACAGATCTGCACTGAGTGGCATCGTGTAGAGTGGACTCGTTAGGGACCGTCAACAGCTTTTGCCTTGGCTTTTGACATGAATGGAGCACAATCTGAAATCTAAAGAGCTGGCGACAGAATTGTACATTTGTTTTTTAAAGCTGTAATTATTATTTAAAAGTAATTTATATAAGATAAACCTGTCTGTTGGAAGCACAAAGTGTCTTTCCTGCCTCTCAAAATACAGTAAGCCAATGTTACCTGTTTTTTCCGATTATTTTTTTGGACAGTAACTGCATTCACTTTCTTCACAACCACGATCAGGTGATTCATTTGAGCTCATTCCCCCATCAGTGTTAAAGAAAAGAGCACAGGTTTCGCCCGTCAAAAAGATTTGAATGTATATCCCCATATATCTGCCCTTTCGTTATGTTTGTAAGTAAATAGAGAAACAGCACTTTACAGACTTTTTAAAGTGTACCTTCAGAGAAATAAAGCAGATTCATTTAGTTTACTTGCGTTTAGATTGTTTTTCAACTCAACACTGAGCGATCTGTGTCACAAACTCATCACATTTTGATCAGTCATTTAATTAATTTATTTTTTTACATTGACTCAGCTGATCTGCTTTCAAAAACGGTAATGTTGTGACAGAAAATGCTGAGAATCCATTTAAACAGATGTAAAAATAACAATGATGACATTTGTCTGAAAAAAAATAGCTGAGGAAAAGTTTTCTTAGAGAGGTTTCTGAATCATGTCAAAACTGAAATAACTAAAATTAATACAAACCTTATTTTTGAAAAGTATTTTGATTTTGAGTATTATGATGTAGTCGTTTGACTATATTGTAACTAAGTCCCCATTTAGAACTGTTTAAATTTTAGTCAATGCAGTAGTGGGCCGTTAGGGCCAGCAAAGCCTTCTCTGCTGGCCTAAACATACAGAGAAAAACACATTTATTCATAAATATTTTCAAATAAATTAGATTTTTTATTATTTATAATGTAAAGAGAGTTTTTAGTTAAAAAGTTGGATGAAAACTTTTTTATCCAATCACATTTCAGCTAGTTAGTGTTGTCAGGCTCCATGAAATGTGCCACCGCCTTCAGAAACAAAAGGCTCTGCCTGTTGCAAGTGAAAGGACACAGCCCGTTCAGTTGACAGCACTCAGACCAATCATCTTGCCAGATTGCGACTTCAGAGCCTTCTAGCTGGCCTGTACCTCAGGAAGACTGTCGAACATTAGGAGTTCTTTCCAGAATATTTTCCCGCTCCCTAACTATGCTTCAACACGTTCACTGTGATTGGGTCTTTGGTTGCATATCCCACCTTTCAGCCAACAATACCTCCAATTGGTCCTCGTTCTTATTTCAAGGTACATGACAACTCCCGATTTGACATCGTCTGTTGTCATTTTTAGTCATTCGTTTACTTATAAAAATAAAATAAATACAATTTGTCGTCATTTATCCCACCTACTAACTTCTTTATTAGTTTCCATATTGAGCTACAGTGATACGTGGGAAGTAGAAGTCGATGAATTTGCACAGTATAATTAGGAGTTGTATAATAAGTGCATAGTCTTAGCCAGAAAGACAAGAATTACCAGACATAGAAAATGTTTATTTTCACAAAAAGAAAAAAAAAATCATTTAAACAAACACATTGCATGTAAAACATCTACTCAGTGTTCTGCAAGTTCTCTTTGTCATTATTCAAACTTGCTCAATGTCCTGTCTAAATTCATTAGCAATGGTCACATAAAGAGCGCTATCAGATTTAATATCGTATGCACTCTATCTTAATCAAAAACAAGAGTATTATTGGTCAGTAAAAAGGGAAGTGAAGTGGCCAGAAAAAGCAAACAGACTGAGAAAGTTCCTTAATAGTTTTTCATGAGTCATCAGGGCCAGAGTTCCGATTTAGAAAACCTGGATCTTGTTTGTTTTTTTTTTTGTGCAATTTTCTCAGCTTTTGGCGTGTCGGAGCAGACCGCGGATTCTCCGAACAAGGGCCTGGATGAAGGTGTAGCGGGAGCGGACTTGGCTGTACAGTCCCTCCACCTCCAGCAGCTTCCTCTGCAGCGCTTCCCCGAAACCTGCCACCATGTCGGTCTTGAGCTATTCACACACACACAGAACACAGAACACAGCAGAATGAGGAACAAAGCCCAAACAGAGACGTGTGGTTGAAGAGATAAAATGCTCACTTCTTATTTTGAAAGGCCATTTTAAGACACCTTCAAATGATGCACTTAAACTACATGAGTCAACAGAATAGTTATAGTGGAATTAATTGACTGTAAATAAAATTCAAAAACATTTTTTTTAGAAACCACAAACACACTGCCATTATATGAGTTTGTAATTATTTAGAGACCGAAGATCCTATAACTAAACAGAATATTGCATATATTGCCATTGAAAACATAAGATCTGCTGAACAGCACACACTTTAGTCACTTTAGTCTGACTTTGCAGTATCTGAAGAAAAAAAATGAAAAGTGTTTCTAGAAAAGCTTTTTTTCTACGTCAATTTCTTCTGTCTACTAGAATTTCACTTTATTTTCATCTGTAGTTGAAGACGGGTCCACATCATTTGTCCTCCTGTGCTGCAGGCACATTTTTCTGTTTAGTTTTTCAGTGAAAACACTTGTTTTGTCTGTTAAATAAATGTCATGCGTCTGAAACACGTGTTCTTTTCAGGGTGTAGTCAAAACTGAAATGTTTGTTCTGCCTAAAGAACCTTTTGAGAAATCAGTACTAACCAGGTCTAAGTCTTGTTGACTGACTCGTGACAGACTGAGTCCACGGCTTCCGCTCGCCTGCAAATCTCCAAATGAATCTGTAGAAGAATTCAGAGTAAACATGCACATAATCAGTCTTTAGTAAATTAAAGTCTTAAGCACGGTAAAATATATTCTGTACGTTGTTTCTTTTCTTACCGTCAGGGAAGCGAGATCGGACCAGGCTTGCTCCAGATAACAGAGAGTCTTTAGGGTCAGTGGGAGTACAGTGCAAAAGGTAGTACTCCAGGTGGCGCCACAACACAAACAAACATGTCTCCACGACATCTTACAGAAATGTGTGTCAAGGAATTTAAAATAAAACTTTAACCAGGGGTTTCAAACTATCGGCACGTGGGCCAATTGTGGCCCATGGAACGATATTTTGCGGCCCTTGATGTGAAAGTTGAATTTATAATAATATTTCATAGATTTGTTCTCCACATTTCATGGTAAATCTTATAGTTCTCAAAACCCAGATCCACAGCCTCCTTCTGGTTCAGTGTTCTATTACACAAAATATATGGGAAACTGATTAAATATATTTTCTTTTGTATTGAACACTGAAAGCTGACGCAGCCCTTCGGTGAAATTATAGTGTGGGTGGTGGCGGCCCTCAACTTAGTTAAGCAATGCAGTAATCAAGTCACTACTAGTCCTGTCATTATGATCCTAACTGCGACCAAAGGATACAGGAGCAGAGGGCCAACAGCTTGGCTCTGTTGTTGATGAGTTGGACGAGTCGTCTCTTGGCGAGCAGACTCCTATGGACGGAGGAGATTTTCTCCACACCTCCTGAGCCTGACACCAAACCATGGCACTGCTACAGACGAGAAAGAGCAAATTACACAACATTTTCTAAGAGCATCTGACGAGTTGACAAACTGAATGTAAAGCCCTGTATCATCATCACCTCTTTCAGCTCTTCAGGAGGCAGCTGGTCCAGGTTCTGCAGCTTGTCCAGGCTCTGTCTGTGACTCTGGTGAAACCTGAAGAAGTCCGCGGTACTGGTCTTCAACAGGTACAGCACCAGACCCAGACTAGGGGCTCGGGAATAATTCATCAACGGCAAAGACGACAGATCTTTAAAAAGAAAAAAAGATGAGAATTCAGAGTGTTTCCTACCCATATCCGCACTGTGGGAAGAACTTCACTGACCTGAGCGTCCTCCATCTCTGCCAGCTGGCTCACTGCCTAATGGGGTGAAGAGGCAGATGCTGAACTGAGCTTGGGTGGAGCTCTGCAGCAGCAGAGTCTGGCAGTACTCCATTATGTTGGCACACACCTGGAAAAAGCACAATCCACCTTTTAGTCGGGAAAACTGCAGAACTGATGAATAAGCACAAATGTGACTTAACACTGGTCTCCACCTGATGTCGCACAGGCTGTAAATTAATTAAGTCTCCTCCAACAGATTTATTTTTGAAATGTCAAATATACCTGCTGCATGGCCACCTCCATGTCCTCTCGTCGTTCTGCTGACTCTCCGGGTGACGAGATTTCTGCCTGCTTCAGTAATCTCTCTCGCTCACTCCCCACCAGACAGAAGAGCAAAGACAGACAGAGACGCTGCAAAAGGAGAAGGAAAAAACATCAAATTAATTGTGCAAGAAAAGTGATAAATCCTAAATTTAAAAAAAAATCTACCTGGAATCTGTTGATGTGACCCTGGAACTCCATGAGAGCTGCACTGTTGACATCAGCACCAGCCTGTAAAACACCTGAGAAAATAAAACATTGATTTTTTTTTTATTTGAAGATATTGTCAAGCAAGGTAAGAAAAGTGTCCTTTATCCTTGTAATGATCGTTTATTTTTATTACCTGGCAGAGCCGTCTTACTGATGATTCCAGTGACCAAAGACAGCACCTGCAGAGCTCCCATACTGAGATCATGTGACCGCAACAGGGACTGGATGGTGTCGGCGTGGACTATGAGCCACTGAAGGACCTGGAGGTCCACAAGAACATAGAAATTAAGGTGACATTAATGATTTTAATATTTTTCATGGTCAAATTGCACATTTTTTTTAAAAAGGCAGTCATTCTGGAAAGTAACACTTACCTGTGCTGCCCCCTGCTGGTGATTCATGGTGGTGGAGGTCAGAATAACCTGGAATAGTCTCAGGGTTGGTATGAGGATCTGCCTGTAGCGGTCCATAGGACTAGGGATGAAGCCTGATCCGTCCCTCATCACTCTGTCAATGACAAACAAACACAAAACAATTACAGATTTCATGAAATCAAATATAGAAAACGAAATATTGCATAAAAAAACGTTACTGTGTTGGCATAATACTATGTTTCTTGAAGATGACCACGTCCAGTTAACCTAAAAGTAAATATTTTTAGCTGAAATGACCTGCGTGATTGAGAACCTACACAGAAATATTGAAAAAAGAAAAAAAAAATCAATGTTTTTATGGAATACGATTCCAGTGAATGTCATCTAAAGCAGTGTTCCCCAACCTTTAGAATCTTGTATCAATGACTCTGCGTCATTTTGAGTTTATTGTTGTTGTCTTCACTGAGAAAATATTTCCTAATCAAATATAGTTGCATTATTGATGGTGGAATCCTAGTCATTCTATTGGTCAGTTCTTTTGTTGATATGGGTATGGATCAAGTGGAAGTAATAGACAGATGGGGCCAAAAGGAAACATTTCTCTACGGCCTGCCACCAATTAACCCAGGGACCGGTACCGGTCCCCTGCCCAGTGGTTGGAGACCACTGGTCTGAGGTGCTATGTTACAAGCACAATAAGACGCTGTCAAGTCATCAGTCCCCTCACCTGTGTGCATCACTGTCAGGTATCATGTCAAAGACCTGACACTCCATCAAATGAGCCACTAGTCCACAGCGCAGCAGCTCCACAGCTCCTTGGCTCGTCTTGGCCACACGAGTCAGCAAAGCCTGCGATTACATGTCAAAACTGTTTAACATCAGGTCTAAAAATCAGCAGGACATTATTAGGAGGAAGGTGATTGAAGCACAACTCACCATCTTGCTCTCGTAGATATAAAGAGGTTTAAGCAGGGGCAGCTGAGGGGTGAGCAGACTCTGCAGGGCAACATCATCCTGTCTCAGGCTCTCCACCAGTGACTGCAGGTAGCCACTGTTACAGACATAGAGCAGCCACTGGTTCTGGCGATCTATGGACAGAATTCTGTCCAGCACTGCTAGGGCCAGCATCTGAAGATCAGGCAACGACATCAGAAGACACACAGCAAGTTACAAAAAGTCCAGAATTGACTCTGATATGAACAAAATTCTCACTTAATGTTTGTTTAACTCTTACTCTGCTAAACTCGTGGCCGTCGCAGGCATCCCTACACACGACCTCCATGAGGGACCTCCCGTAACTCTCGATGATGGCCAGATTTTCCCTCTGGAGTTTGGAGAAGCCATCTTCAGGAGCGGTGAGTCGTTCCCACATTGCCTTCCCAGCTACACGACAGAGAGAGCAAGTTTAGAAAGTAACTCAATTTCAATCATTTCTTTTTTATTTCTATATTTGACAGATGTAAGACAATGCTGCACCTGTCTGGAGTGTATCTGGTTCCTCAGGTTTCTGGGCAATTTGCAGGTAGTAGAGCAGAGAGCCATACAGATGAGCACGAAGACGCTGGTATCCACCACCTTCAGGAGAACAAGTAAGTCATGAATCAAACACCATGTGATTGCACTAAATATCAAAGAGACATCAAATGCACAAGTGTGGCTTACACTTACCAGTACACAGTATAAAGTCCAGGAGTTTTCTTAGGATCAGGTGTAAGGCTGAGTTGGCGATGGAAGCAAAGCCAGAGGAGGTTTCTAACCCCAAACCCTGCTGCTGCTCAGAGAGAACTGACTGACTCAGGTGGGCTGTCAGGGTGAAGACTGCACCTGCCACGATGGGCATCAGTTCTCCTGCCGCATCCTTGGACAAGACCTGTATCACATAGAACATGAGTTTTGTAACAAGTTTTATTCATTTCCCCTAACAAATAAATGAATCTAAATGCTGACTTTATCGTGCAGGTCGAGCAGCAGGTCTCTGATTATGAGCTGTCTGTCGTCGGCAGGTATCAGATCAGCAGGGCAGGCAGTGAGCAGCGTCTCCACCAGGTTCCTCCAAGACTGCAGAGCGTGTCTCTTTGCAGTAAGACTCCGGCGGACAACGTTACGTTCCACCACGTGTTGAAGGATGGAGTTCACCTCCTGAGATCAACACAGAGTATGGTAAGAATTTATCATATATACAGAAGACATAAATGGTTCAGCGAAATGGTTTAATCTTTAATTAAACCTTCTGACCTCCATTAACATTGGCCTCTGTCCAATAGCAGCCATTCCCTGCAAGGCGTTCACCTCAGCAACCAGCACTCTGTGAAGCAACTGTGAAGAGAGAATTATGCAATATGAAAAGTTTGATATTAAGGAAAAAAAATATATATCGGTTTATGAGGAAACCTACCTTAACGTTGCACACATTATGTCCCTGTTCATTGACATGTTCACAGTTGGAGATGACTTGCTCAATTTGAGTGCGCTCAAAGAAATCCAGCTGCAGAAGCTCGGGCATTGTCTGACTGAAATCGATGGCGTCCAGTACACTCAACAACTTTCTTCGCACTGATGGTAACAAACAAACAAGGAAGGGATTAATAAGGTTTAAAAGAAAATCCAAGAGGATTTTAAAATCTTCTATTTATCTGAACAAACCTTTAGAAACCGTGTCAAAATGTAGGAATCCACTGACAGATCTGTTCTCTTCCTCCATTCCAGACTCACCATCGGCTGAAAAAAAAATCACAATATAATGTATTTGTATCTATATTTGCAAAATGCTACATATTACACAAGCATAAGTCGTTTTCTTATATCCTTAAATTTGCCTCACTCACCTGTATGCTGGGGGTGTGGTTGGTCATCGAGCAGGAGGCTGACCAGACGTTGTGTGTGTGACCTTTGTCGGTTTAATGAAGTGACTCTCAGCTCTATAGCTGCTGTTTTCATGAGCCAAGACATCTGAGAGAGGGGAGCGATCTGGTCACCTGTGGAGAAGGACAGGAAAATCCAACCATTATTTAGGAAAAAGATCACTTATTTCCATTGAACAGAAGTGAAGAATACAGTACAGTCAGGATAGAACTGGAGAAAAGAGTCAGGAGTGATCTGTGATAGAAGAGAGTCAGCTAAGGTGAAGGGAAAGGTTTACAGGACAGTTGTGAGACCAGCCATGATGGATGGACTTGAGACATTAGGAATAGGCAGAAGACAAGAGACAGAGCTGGAGGAGGAGGAGTTAAAGATTGTCAGATTGTAAAACCATCTCTGAACCAAATAACATAACATATTATTCATTGTTTTTAGTGAGATCAGCTGTATTCCTAAACTCACTGGGAAGAATGAAGGGCAAATGTTGGAGGTGAGAGAACAAGAAGTCCTGGCTGGTCCTTAAGTAACGCATGGTCGGTTCAGATGTATCTGGGCAGGCACACAGCTGGTAGATCACCTATGAGATCATAAAAAAAAAACAGCAAAATATTATTAATTTAGATAGTTAACATCATATTTTAAAAATTGAACAACATCCAAAACTATATCAATACTGCATCACATCGTTTAAGCCACAAAGTATACCTGGTAACACAGCTCAGCTAGGTGTGGAGCCTGTTGAGTGAGGACAGGTCCAGATCTCTTCTCTGCACCTTTTTGCAGCAGACTAAGGATGGCATGTAAGCAGCTTCGTGGACATCCCAACACACCTACAGCACAGAACACATCAACGAGTCAGCATACAGCGTGATGTGATTGCAGCTTAGTTTATAACAAAACAATGCTGTCCATTTGAGCAGGTCAGTATCTGAGGATTTGATCCCACCTGGATCCTGGAGGTTAGTTGAGGCCACAGGTTTCTTGACTTCATAGCCCAAAAGATAGAGTGCCAGGTTTGGTGCTTTGAGCTCCAGGGACGTGATGAGCAGGTTCAGAATATGGATTTGGGTTTCATGTCGGACTCTTGCTAGCCTTCTCTGCTCATCCGATTCTGAAAACAGATTAGATTAGTCAGCATGAGATTAGGGTTGTTTCTTTCACTCACATAAGTTTGTTTAAAAGAACATAAAAAAAATAAATCTGTTCCATAATTACCACATATCTCACCATCTATTTTCTCCGTCACTTCCTCAGCCTCTTCATTGTCCAGACATTGCACAAATCCAGCCATCAGCTTGACGCTCACAGTCTAAGAAACACAGACAATAGTGCAATTAGAAGCTAAGCCTGTGACAAATCTTTTTTTTTTCATCTTGACGCTGCTGAGACAGAAAAATATGAATCTGATTAAATTCATAAATTATCACAATGGCCAGTTAACTGTTGCTAATTTGCTTTTTACCTGATCATGTGTGAAATCTCCCACCAATCTTATCTGAATATTTGGGTAGATGGCAACACGATGTAGGATTTTGGCACTTTGGAAAGCAGCTTCTGGGTTGGAGCTGTTGTGATAGAGAAACCTGCAGAAAACAAACAGTCTCAGGATTTTGTGTTACAATATAACTCTAATCAGAGTAGTTCATTAAAAAAACAATTCGAATATGAAATTGTTCAGTAAAAAAGGGCATTGTTTAGTTAATCTATAGCAGGCAGTAGAAACAAATGGGTTTGTTTACCTGGCAATGGTGACAATATGATCGGCTCTTCGTGTTTGAGGACTGACTCCCTGAAGCAACTGCTCCAATGGTGACACCAGCATAGAATCCTGGCTCTCTCTAAGGAGATCCATGAAAACTGCCTCCTTTTGCAGAACCAGGTCGAACAGACACAGGCAATGCAACACTGCTGACTCCAAATGTTTCTTACCTGATGAGGGGCAATAATAAAAAAAATAGTTTTAAAAGCCTAGACATACAACTAGATCTTTATTCTCCAACAGTGTGACGCATGTCTTACCAGGAAATGGTGCATAAGTGTCAAGTTGGCGTACACCTTCCTCCAGAAGATGGAGGCAAAGGGCTAGAGTTGGGGAGTCATTGAGCAGATGGAACATAATACTGTGGCCGGGAGGTTTGTGGGCTGGGACCTGATCACCCTGTAGCTCAACCATCTCTTGAACAAAATCTGAAGGCTGAGGCTCATAATCACGTAGTAGTTTGTGAAACACCTCCAGAACAGAGTCAGCAACCTCCCACTGGGATAAGGGGAAGAAAAAAAACTTAAATTTAATTTAACAAGTATTTGGACTGAAAGCAGACATAAATATCCTTGGGTACCTCCATAAAACTCGTAATAGCAAATAACAGGAGCCTGGTACCTTCTCTTCTGGGCGTCGATAGGCTCGTGTGGGAAAAGGGAGGAACACAGAGTCTCGCAAGAAGTTAAGGTATGGCTGAAATCCTGGGACACGCAGCCCAGCGCCCAGGTTAACAGGCAGGCTGCTCTCCACCAGGGTACTGATCAAATTACAGAAGCTCCGCGTCAGAGGGTACTCCTCACAGCTGGACTCAATCTCATTCAGCTCAACCTAATGGAAGAAATGTCAAAAAGAGGTTTGTTAGTTGTTTGTGGGTTTATAGAGGCAAATTACTTAGAATTACCAGTTAGAATTTTAGAATTATCAGACAATGTTTTATCTTTTCTCTTTCCCTCAGGTGTTCCCACAGAGAGTCAACATTTTCCATCTTCCCCTGTCCTCTGTATCTTCTAATCACTACCTCCATGTCCTCCCTCACTGCATCCATCAATCTCCTCTTTGTCTCCTACCTGGTAGCTCCATCTCTAGGATCATTCTTCTACCAACGTATCCACTGTCCCTCCTCTGAATATGTCCAAACCATCTCAACCTTCTCTAGTTGTGTTGTCCCTCTAATTAACTCATTCCTGATCCTGTCCATCCTTGTCTCCCCTAAAGAAAATCTCAGCATCTTTACCTCCTCCACCTACAGCTTTACCCCCTGTCTTTTGATTTTTGCTTGTGTCTACATTAACAGGTTTATAGAAATAAATTGACTCACTTCGATTCCAGCTGCTTGTCTCTGTCCTGGTGCTCTAACCGTCTGGAGAATCTGTGGCAAAAAAACAGATGAAAATATTTGAAGGTGTCACAAAAAATACAATATAATATCTGGTGTTATATTTTAGATATTTAACTGAACCTTCTGGATTTGACAGCAATAAAAGCATAGACTATATAGAATATTCTGTCACGTTTTTAAGGTCACCTGTGTGTACTCCAGCGACTGCCAAAGTGATGCAGCAATCTCAGGTGACTTTCCAAAGGCAGCCAAGCAGTTCAGGAGCTCTGCTTTCAATACAGGTGGGACACTGCACTGTAGTAATCCAAGCATCACTATAACTGGTGTCCACTGAGGATGTTCACATAAGGCCAGTCTGGCATTCTCACTCTGAGGTAAGAGAAAAAAAAAACATGAACCACAAAATATCTTAATGTTAATGCCTGATATTAAAATATACCTGATTTTGTGTAAGTCATCTCATACCCATGAAATAATGTTAGTGAGGAGCTGCAAAAACGAAGTGAGTCCTTCCAGCTCTCTTTGAGTGATGCCCCTAAGTGGTGGGTGTCTGTACTGCGCTGCATCTGGATTTGGTAGATCTCGTCGTAGGTTCTCATGATAGAGCATTAGTGAGTGAAAGAAATGTTCCCAGGACACAGGGCTGCCTGAAACTCCCTGGATGTTGTCACCTTCAAAACATAAATTGATAGTTATTCTAATGACAGCATATAAGTATTAAGGATTTTAAGTTTAATTGTCAAAAATGAAATTACTGTGCATTGTATTTACCAAAAGCTGTGTACCGGACCCACATTAAATATCTGTATACTAATATTTAGGCAGCAGTGGTTTCTTACTGTGAGTGGTTCCATTGGTCTTCAATAGGCTAAAGCAGTAGTGGGCACACTGTGGGCCATTTGCGAGGCCTTTAAGCATGTGGAGATAAGAGATGTAGAGTGTTGAGGGCAGAAGATCTCCCATCTGTCGCACAAACTTGGACAGCACCACCTTAAGGCAAAATGTAAAGTCGAGATAATGTTTAATATTCTTTATTATAGGTGACATTCAATACAATAGCAATGTTTTAAAAGATCTTACTTTCAGTATCCTTAAACATTTGTTTGTTTGTTTTTTACCTGTTTATGCGGAGGCCTCTGCAGTGCCATTCCCAGGTAGGATCCCTGTAGGGAAGTGTGTTGGAGAGACTCTGTGGGACACCAGAACTCCAGACCCAGCTCCAGTCCAAAGGAGTCTTTGCCGTAAAACTCCCCGATCTGAACACACAAACAAAAGCTAATTTCAGTCATTTCAGTGGATGTTAGATTCTGCACTCAAGTGAATAAAAGACGGACAAGGTTCATTAGGTGCTCCAGGTCTTTCCGCAACGATGATGGAAGTTCACTGTCCATCTGTAGAGACATGTGCACGAGTCGCGCATCCTCATCAGCACGGTTGCGAAGCTGCTTCACCTACAGAGTAAACATTCAGATATAAATCATGAGCAGAAATAACACACTTAATCTAATACTTAAAAGTTTAATAAATACTATCATATTTGGCACCTTCATAGGCATAAGTGCCAGGAAATCAGTGATAAGCGAATGAAGCCGACGGATGTAAAATTCTTCTTGTGCAAAACTCTCACATCCCAGCATGCCTTCCTTTAGGAAGAGAAAGACGTCTCCCAGCAGAGCCTGGTCAGTCAGGGCTTCATCTGCCTCTGTGAACTCTACCAGAGCTGCACAGACACAAAATGTATTTCAAAAGGATGTTAAACTGTTTATACTTGAGGTATTATAAAGTAATAAAAGAAAGAAATAGTGCAGAAATAATGAAAAAATATATATATATCTTACCAGAACCCTGAGGCAGTTGGGAAAGGACCCTGAGGGACAGAGCCCAGGCCAGCCTACACACTGCCTGAAGTCCTGGAAGTCTCCATGGTTGGCCCTCCATCAGACGACTGTGTACTGCACTGACGTAATGCTTCTCAGTCAACAAGGGAAGTGCCTGAAGCAGGTCTGAAAGAGCAGAGATAATTGTTCAGGAGATAGTGCAGTGAAGTACAAACTTAAACAATTGAATGCTTTAGAAATTAATGGGTTTGTTTTCATTATTTTACCAAATACATTGAACAATTTTCAACAGATTATTCACCTTCTCTATCTTCAGTCCCTTGTTCAACAAAGCTGACGTCTAAGCAGTACAGCAGGGCCATAACCAAAGCGAGGCTCACACTGTCCAAAGAGCCATCAGCCTGAGCCGTCACCGTTTCCAGATGACTGATGAGAGCCAGTGTGTCATCTTTATTTAGGGGAGACTGACAGGTCCATGAAAACAAGCTGTCCGCAAGCACCTGTCTGCACTCATTGATCAGGTAGGAAACCTGACAACAAGATTAAAATATGCAAGTTACGTTCAGAAATTCTTGGTATAAAATTTTGGGAATAATCAATCAAATGCACCTACCTCTTTCCGGTGCTTTTCATTACCCAGGCCACGCTCTTTTTGAAGCTTTTCAAATTCACGTGTAACGCTGATGTCTGACATCAAGGTTAAGATACGCTTGGTCAAACCTTGGCTCATCAGCTCATCTGTAAATCGAGTTGTCAGGGCCACCAACTCCACACTAGAAGAAAAGACAATAAAGAATACAAAAGTTATTGGACTGTGTGAAGTTATCAAAACTTCAACACATTTAAAAAAAAAAAAACTTTGGTCAAATCTACAAGATTAAATTACCTGAGATCCAGGGTGAATGTTTTGCCATGCCGTGATTGGATGAGTGTCCGCAGAGAATTTGCAACACAAAGTTTTCCATCCCAGTAAAGCAACACAGCTACCAGTCCACGAGTCAGTCCGGGAAAATATGGCTGCTGCTGCTCACCTACATGACAACATGAGTTTGCTGTTTTTATTAGGTTGAATTAGGTTTAGTTAAATATACTACATTTAGTCTGATGCAGGTAAAATGTTTGCATTTTGGGTTGATGCCATGTTTATCAATTTATGATTAATGTACATGTTTTCTGTAGCTTTCCAATGAAGAAGTGTTTGTGGCACCACAAACAAACTTTAATAACTTAAAATGGTCAACTTCACCTGCTAACAGTAACTCCAAGGCTGCCAACTCTCCAATATCAAAAAGGTCACTGAGGATGAAAGCCTCAGTCAGAAGCTGCTCAGGCAGCAGCCGAGACCCCTGTTGACCTTGAATGGCAATGCCTTCAGTGCTGGCTTTGCGCACTTTTTCCCTCTGTTCAGCACTTTTGGGCTACAAAAAAAAGGGACAAAGTGTACTTCAGAGTACAGCCTCAAAATAAAAAACTTAAATCAGTGCTTTCCAAAAATAATGTCTTCCACAGTTGTTTTGTCAATGTCCTTGGATTTTAGTCATTTTTGTGTACATATATAGCACCTGTGGTATACTAATGATCTACATTTTGTGTACATGTAACAAAAAATCTGACAAACAATACCAATACTGCTACATATTCAAGTAGTTACCAAACAGAAACCCAGCTTCAAAGTGGTATATTAAAGTGATATTTAAAATGATCATGTCATCAATGTTCAACATCTTACCGGGTTCTTAAAGAGTGACAGAAAGTGTGGTTTATGTTTTTTGAGCTGCAGGTCCAAAAGATGGATACTCTCTGACTGTTTCTTTAACACGGCTCCGTCCACCGTCTCCCAGAGCTCCTTCAGCGGCCCCCACAGACTGGCTCCTAGAAAAAAAATTAAAGTTTTGTTTAAAAAGCTACAGAACCTATAACCTTTATCACTGCTTAGGTGCAACTTTTTAAAAGTACTTTGATGTTTACATATGTGGTGTGTGTTTGTTTGTGTGTGTTTACATATGGTTGTGTGACTCTATTAATAACCTAAAGGCAATTCTATTCTATTCTATTATTTTATTTTATATATAATATATATATATATAATTATAACGATTATTGAAAGCTATATGACAACTTGGGAATATACGACAAATTTGAGACAAAAGAGAAAGGCCAAAGAGGAGATCGATGGATACAGTGAGGGAGGAAATGGAAGGAGTCAGAGTAGAAGATACGGAGTGGTAAAACACTGATTCGCCGAGACGACACAGAAAAGGGACAAGCCAAATGGAAAAGAAGATACTGTTCTATTATTTGCAGTGTGTATTTGGCGATATTCTAGTACTTAAGGTGACGGAAATGAATCATAGTTGTCATTTTAGGTCTTCGATTAAACCAAGTGCGATTTTATAAGTATGTGGTGCTGAATATGTAGACAAAGGAAGTTTTACAATTACATTTAGACAATAATAACATTTCGTATTCTGTTTATTTCAAACAATACAACGTAAACATGTCATAACGTGTCTGCCAAAGTTTTTGAAGTGGAGCTTAACGTAAATATGAAGACCGAGCTACGTTAGCTTAGCAGTTCCCAGACTGAAGTTGAGATTGTCATTACAATTGCGATCTATACACTCTATCACAATTTTGACATATTCGCATGTGTATATGCGAAAACAATGGAGATAATAAACATTATATATTTGAGATAAAAGCAATTCTGTAAAGGAATATTAAAAACGTGTTTCATACCCGAATTTACCGCCATCTGTGCCGCCATGATACACTCACTCAGTAGGACCGAAAGAAGCTGCCTGTGTGAAATATAAGATTTTTACAAACACGTTTAGATATTGACAGTAAATTATAAAGAAAGTCTATGAATTGAAATCAATTTGTAGGATCTGAAATTATTTTAACCAGAAATGAAAATGTAAAAATTATGTATAATTACTCAGGCGAGGTCCTCGGATCAATGAAGCAATAAAAGGTTGTACCCTGTAAAATGGATCTGATATTAAACATATTATGCGATTGTTTTGTTTAAAATTGTGTAACTTTAATATATTTAATCATTTTAGTTATTTCTATTTATCTTAACTCTAAAATGACTTAAAGAAACACTTCACTTCCAATAAACGGAACTGACTTTTGGTTCTGTCCTGTGTCTGCCCGTCCGGATTTGACGTTACACCCAAAACACCCATGCCAATTTGACAGCAGTGAGTCGTGACCGCTGCTATGCATCATTGGCTTTTTTAGCATCTGTTTGCCATAAGAGTAGCAACATATTGCAAAAGAGACAATTAAGAAAAATAATGGCTCGAGTTGTAAAGGTTTTTCGGACTCTGCGAAATCATTGGAAGAAGTCTACCTTTGCTGTGTGTGTCTTGTCGTATGGGGGCTACTGGCTGTATGGAAAACACTGGTAGGAGCGATTCGTTTTGCATCATTTTGATAACACACATTAAGATTCATTGCAAAATAATGAAGATTTCCCGTTTGTCTTTTTTTCACAAAAGTGACAATGTCCTGCGCACAGACGCATGTCTTCTGGCTCGAGTAAGACATTGTTTATTATTGTAATTCTTCAGCGACAAAGACGTGTCAAGTAGCCACTCATTATTTTCTCTTTTAGGAATTTGGTCGTCAACAGATAGCACCAAATGAAAGGTTGAGGAAGGCAACAGTACTATTGAACCCTGCTGCCTGTGGCGGGTAAGGATGTAAACCTTTAAATACGTCATCGGCAGTCATGCAGTGATTTCACAAAATACTGAATCTTTTCTCTGTTACATCTAGAAAAGCCAACAACCTGTTTGAAAAGAACGCTGCTCCCATTTTACATCTTGCTGGAGTTGAGATTACAGTTGTGAAGGTACTTTTTCCACCTCTTCCACCTCCAGTACCTTGTGTTTAAATGGGATGTTATACGTATGTTGTTGACCTGTCAGTGATTTTCATCTCACTCTGTCCTCTTTATCTTCTACTCCAACTCCAACTACCTTCATCCATCATTCTCCTCTTTGTCTCCTGCCTGGTAGCTCCATCTTTAGGATAATTATTCTGCCAATTTGTCCACTGTCCCTCCTCTGTCCAAACCATGTCAGAGTGGTTTCTCACTCGTTTTTTCCCCAAACTTTCCTGTCTGCGTTGTCCCTCTAAGAGAATCATCTCAGCATCTTTAGCCCCTCCACCTCCAGTTTTGCCTCCTGTCTTTTGCCTATTGCTAGTCTCTCTAATCCATTCATCATGGCTGGTCTCACAACCTTAGCTGACACTGTGATGCTATAGCAGATCTCTCCTGAGACCTTTCTTCAGTTGTTCCATCCTGCCTGTACTCTATTCTTCTCCTCTTTTCCACAGTCTCCACTGTGAACGGTTGATCCATAGTATCTGAACTCATCCACCTTCAACACCTTTGTTCCTTGGAACCTCACTATTCCACTGTACCTTCATTCCTCTATCTCTAGTGCAAACCTCCACCTCTCCAGGTCTCTTCTAGCTGTTGCCTACTCGCTGTCGCACTCTATACATATACAGTTGAAACTGTTACTAAGTATGGGTTTCAAGAAAGTTCTCTTACTCATAAGATACCATATTAAGGACCTTGTTCTGGAGTCTGTCAGTATATGCTGTCTTTCTTTATCTGGTTTATTCTCCAATAGTTAATTGTTCTCTCATCTACAGACAGACTATGAGGGTCAGGCAAAAAAGCTAATGGAGTTCATGGAACAGACAGACATGCTAATCGTGGCCGGAGGGGATGGAACATTGCAGGAAGTCATCACAGGATTACTGCGAAGGCCAGATCAGGTACTTACAATATTATATTTATATCTTTCTGTTGTAATTGGCACCTTATTTGTCTTCTACCATTTTGTCAATTTTTTAATATTGTCTGTATGAAGGAAACATTCAGTAACATACCAATCGGATTCATTCCACTGGGTTCCCACAACTCCCTGAGTCCAAGTCTTCACCTCCTCAGTGACAACAAAGTTAAGTACGTCATTTCCTCACAAATATTTCATAGGGCAAAACTTGTATTTGCTGCCAAACCAAAAGATTCCCTGGTGTTGAATCAATAAAGTTCTGCCTTCAATTATGTGTTTGTGTGAACATTTCCTTAATGTGCATTTAATACATAAATTAAATTATTTCTGTTCATTTTAAATTTTGCAGGGATATTACGTCTGCAACTCTGTCTATACTAAAAGGAGACACAGTACCACTGGATGTACTGCAAATTACAGTAAGCAGTTGGATTGGTTACCCCTACAAAAACCACTAGATAAAGATACTTTAAACAAAATAAAGTGTTTAAAAATAATGTTTCTGTTATTATAGATGTTTATATAAATTTTTTTAATTTTACATTTATTATTCTGTTCCTGTGTTTACTAAGAGTGAGAAAGAGCAGCCAGTCTTTGCTCTAATGGGATTGCGATGGGGAGCTTTCAGAGATGTGGCTGCAAAACTCAGCAAGTACGGTGACTTTTACTAGTTACATAAATGTCAAACCTACAAACGCCAATCTAATTGTGATGATTTCTCATCAGATACTGGTATCTTGGACCAATGAAAACAAATGCTGCTCATTGGTTTAGTACTTTAAGGGTAGGTACATTATAATTTGTATATGGTAAGCTATGCTATGTATTCTAATGTCACGTGCCTTTCAGGAATGGCCCTTAGTCAGGGATATGTCTGTGACCTTCCTGGCTCCCAATCTCCGGCCCCCAGACCTACCTCTACAGAAGCCCCCCAGGCCAAATCTGCTATATCGTATCATCCGGAGACTTCAAAACTACTGGTCCCCACCTGTTGAAGGTGAGTTATTTCTAAATATTGAATTCCAGCAAAAGAACACTTAGATAAAATAGTTTGTTAACGTGTTATTGCCAGAGCCCCCTAAAGTGGAGGAGCCGGAGAAATGGGAGGAGAAGCAACTGTCAACATTGGAGCTGTTTGTTCAAACCCACAATAAAAACCCATTGGAGAGGGTAAGTGTTGGAGTAAATACTTTTCAGACATTGATATGTAAATTCATATAATTGTTAAAACTATTTACTTTTTTATGTTTCTGAATTTGCAGCGAATGAACGACTCCCTAATCGTGGCTGCAGAGCCTGGAGACTTCACTGTGGCAGAGTTCATCACCGTGGGGTCAGACTCTGTCTCAAACACCTTTAGTGAATAAACAGTATTTTTGCAAACCTTTTAAAAAATGTAAGAAGAGATTTTAAGAATACTGTTTTTCTTCATAGGAATAACAAGGTAGAAGATCCATCTATTTTCACAAAAACCTCCACCAAATTTGAGGCCAGTGCATGTCGGTTGCAGCTACCAGAAGTGAGAAACACTTTTGAGCCGTTACATCCAAGTGTTTGCATTGCCAGTCTCTGTTATTTGCTTTTGACACTGTGTTCTGATCCAGGATTCTGGTGGGTTCTTCAACATTGACAATGAGGAGTATGAAGCCATGCCTGTAGAGATAAGACTGTTGCCACGGAAACTACGCTTTTTCATCAGCGCAGAGCGCAGGCAGCAGCTCCAGTCACTGATGCAGTAATGACCAAACAAAACTGGTAAAAAGACAAAACTGATGGGTTATTTTTTGTTTTAGTTAAGACTATTAACTAAACACACTTTGAAAAACATCATGAGTTTTTGTTAACAATGCATTTCTGTTAATTTCCAGTGTTTTTAACCAGTACATTAAATACAGTGTAAAAAGACATGTCTTACTCTGGACACGTAACATATTTATCTCTTGTCTTCCGATGAAACTCTGTAATACATTGTGTATAGATGTATTCCGTTACATACCTGTTGATTTAGAGTAGATAAGTGAAAATCTTAATGTTTTCATGTGACATTTGAACAAGCTGGATTTGGGACTAAGGAGTAAAAATAAAAGTAAATGCTTTCCATGAGCTCTGATTGTAGAGATTCTCCTGAAACGGAATAGTTCCGGAGGACATTATAACAAATGAAGCATGTTGGAGTATTATTCCAAAGAAACACAGACACAAGAGGTTATACAACAGCAAATGTCTGTGATGATGTTTTTTTTTATAATGGCAGTACATTAATGTTTGCTCATGCTTCAGGATCCAAGATTACATCGCTGATGGTTTTAACAGTTTTTCAGATTAGTAAAAGATGAAATCAAAAACAAAACTAGTCTTGGATAATCCTTGACCTGCATTACACTAGAAAAAGAAAACGGTTACACTGCTCAGATGTGCTGCTGAACACAAAGTGTCTTTGACAATCAGTAGAAGCCATTTGTATTGCTAACGTCAGTGCATGTCTCTGAAGGACTATACAAAGAAGGCATTTTGATACAGTGCAGCGTGATGTGTACATTCTACGTTCCATTTAACATACACCTGAAAAGTACACACAGTGTCAGAGGTGCAAAACTGGTCTCCTAACAAGCATCGACGCTATGGTCACACTCCTGTGCTTAGGCCTAATCTTTTAGCAAATAACACAGTTGTACAAACAGCAACGAGTGATTCACTGTGTCAAATTACTAGGAGAGAAAGTCACATTTTCTTAAGGTCCCGTTCCCAATGTCAAAAAACTGTACTGTAAACACACTTGTTTCATATCTTATTCTCTTTTCCCCTTGGAGGACAGTTATGAATTTACCATAATCAGATATGGAATCTGTTGCTCAACACACACGATACTGAGGACAAGGACGATGGTGATGACGACATGTATGTAATTAAAAATTACCTGGTCATCGGGGGACCAATAATAAAAGGTTAACTTGAGGCTTCGGTGTTCCAATATGGAACAAATAATCACTTTGATAGACAACATGACTAATGTCAACACAAACTATTAAAAAAAACAGTGTTGGACTCTCTTCACAGGATTCACTGGGTGGGACTGTAATTAAAAGAGGGCGGAGCTTCAGTTTACAGACCAGGGCTCTTCCTGTGACATTTACAGTACTACACAGGAGGAGTTAAAAACTCCAACCCTCCTCCAAATGTGACATCCTGATCGTATACAACAGAGGAGTCTTTGTCTAGGATGCAAACAAGTGCAGCAGATCTTTTAAAGCTGTCCAATAAGTAAACTGTCAGCAACAGACACTCTCTGCAACAGGGTCTGATGGAAAAAAAAATTCATCCTCGGGAACTGGATACACTTGCTAAAGTGTTACAAAGAACGAGACAATTGCAAATAACTTTTTCACCCTCAAAACAACCTCTGCTGGCTCAGGCATTAGGTAGTAAAAGTAGCTTTAAACACTGTGTTATTAAGTCAGTGGTTCTCAAAGTATGGGGCAGATTCCACTTGGGTATCATGGACCTATTGCACAGGGGTACAGCAGGAAAAACATGTTTCTTTCCATGTCCCACAGTAGGAGAAATTGCACTAAATAACTTTAATTAATGTACAATAAAAAAGATGTTTGACATAATTTCTATCTACAAAAGGGGGCGCTGCAGAACAACTTTAAGAACCACTGGTTTAAGTTATTATAACCAAGTTATGATCACTTACTATTACAGCAGATGATACATTGGCCTACAGGAGCACTATACAGTATCTATGAAGTCAGCATTCACCTACACCTAACCTGCAATGCAACAGATACACTATAACAGTAACATGTGCTTAAAGTACACTGAAGTGAACAGGGTGTTTAAAACACATTGTGCGGTGAGTTCCATTCACCTGTTTCTTAGCAGTATCCGTCGAGAATGACGACAGACCGTCTTCATGACGTAATATTTCTACTGTACACAGCTCGGAGAAGGTTGACTCCAGAGCTGGGATCGCTATGTGTTATTTAAACTCAATGTAATACTTTGTTCCTAGTTATTTCTGTTTGTTTAGTTGTAGCACAGAACTGCAAAATAACTTACTTTCACAGAGGTGTTTGTTTGTAGCTACTGGAATGCATCAATCTTTGCTTTCAATAGAAATGTTGGAATTCTTTCTCAATATTATGAGACATAGTAAATGCAGCATTACTTTCCTCTCATCTTTAAGAGGAGTATGTGTATGAGAATATAGGATTAATGTACATCTGGTGGTAACTTCTTGACCAAATCTAACATCCATTTTAGCTTTTAAAGGGCAGAAAACAGTTTTTTCTATTTATAACGGCAGACACAATGGATCGTGACAATTATTTTTGAACACCTTCCTCATTTTACATAGAAGAGGTTGGGCACAGCATACAGCTATTAAGGAACAGCCAATTCAAATGCCAAAACTGATTGTCACGATTTAAATCCTTTCCATATTATTTAAACATCTCATTCCCTTAGCAATGACCAAAAATTATCATCCAGGCTGCAGAAATCAACATCAACACACCTGGTCAGCAACCTTTTCATTCAGAATTTTAACAGTACTCTGTGAAAATCTATGTCAGACAAGACAAATCAGCATTATCCGACACACCGTACAGAGTGATGTTGGATGTGTGGCCATATCCAAGTGTCATATCTGCTCATCAGGAGTTTATTTGCCAGGTCAGAAGAGCGTTCAGTTTTCTCATTATCCACACTGGATGGGAATAGGTCGCCACAGGTCAGATGGACTGACATGAGTAGAAATGCACACCCAGAAGGGGACAGTAGGCAACAGGCGAGGCCTGAGAGCCAAGGCAGTGTCTTCAGTGTCTTTCCAGACAGAGAAACGGGTGCAGAAGGGGCTCAGGTGCAACACAAGTTGTCAATGACCATGGTGATGTTGAAACCGTACACATTCAGCAGGTTGACCAGGAAGGTGCGGTCAGCCTGGGGATCTAGCCCCATGGCTCTCACTTGGTCAGTGGTGAGAGTGGGTTCAGCACTAACAGCTATTTCAGACAGAGTCTGGAAGATGCGGTTGTTTAGCTCCATGAAGAACCTGTAAGAGTGGTAAAGAAAAGCACATCAAGACAGGGTTTTAGTACAATTGTACGGTTTTAATATTTCTGTTATGAAAATGTTTGTTGAACATGTGTGAGGGACTCACACGTTGAAGAGATCTTCTTCACTTGATGTGCAGTCTCCATCCACCTCCTGGGAGTACAGTAGCAATTGTCTGCAGAAAACACATTATTACTCATTAGTATTGTCACACCACTCCAACCTTATGTAAGAATTTACTACAGTGTATTTTACAATACTGTTGTTTCAGTAGCATCCAACATAGAGTCCAACTGTACCTTTGTTCCGTCAGTTTCCTGTATCTTTCCTTATCAGCTGCATTAAGACGCAGCAGTGACTGCAACTCGCTCCTGTGTGTTTTCACATTCTGGTTGTCAATGTAGACATCGTACAAATCCTTCTTCTCCTCGAAGATCTTCTCTGTAGTGCCTGTGAAATATTTTAAAATGGTAAGGCTTAGATGTACAAAAACAATGAATGACATAACAAATCATTTATTAACAATCATCTCCACTCACAGGCTATATATGACACTTCTGTTGCCAGGACACTAATGTCTGCTACGTTGATGTAGAAGAAAGGTCGTAACTCGGGTACAGAGGAACCGATTCCAGGCAGAGACACGTTGGCCAGGCAGCAGCAGCAGTACACTAAGACAGAACAAGAGGCATTATTCAACCTTTCCATGGAGATGGGATCACACCATTTTGGGAGAAGTCATCTCTTCCACAGTCCTTCCAACTAAAAAAGTCAGACACATTTATTTTGCTTTCATTCACAAAACATATGTTTGCAGATTCAATTAGTTTATCAAGATATGGCTATCCCTAAGAAAGAGTGCAGATTTAAAGCTGCTCACCCCTATAGCAGACCACGCCTACAGGTGGAGGGGAGAAGATCAGAAGGCGTTTCCTCAGCAAGGCAAACTTCCAAAGAACCATAATCTGCTCCCCAAAAAACTGGATGAACTGGGACATGCAGCCAGCCGGGTGGGTGATCTGCGGGTGGCAGAGATTTATTGACATATTAATGTAGAACTCAACGCTGCGTGAACATGCGCCGACATGGATGGAAATTATTATAAACCTTCATTTCTGGATGCATGCAGCGGTTAATGTTGGTAATGCTCCAGGTGGGGCAGGCAGAGACTACACTGTTCCCTGAAGGTTGAAGGACTGCTTTTTTGTCCTCATAGAAGGCCTCCAGTGGGGAATATTGACCTGGACACTGCAACTGGTGCCTGCGTACAAAGACATGGATGATTGATTAAGGTTTATTATTGTGGTTCTTTGTATGTACATCAAGCCTTAAGGCACATTTTATTCAAGTCAGTGCTCTTCTATGGGTTCAGCAAGTGCTTTTATCTATGGGATTCCCCAGGGCACCACATTAGGGCCCTTACATTTTCATTTTCAACGCTGTCAATTAGTTTCTACTGGACTTTATCAGATTTTTTGATGATATGCAAACATCCTAAGGTATGAAA
Source organism: Paraplagusia blochii (assembly GCA_016785265.1). NCBI lineage: Eukaryota > Metazoa > Chordata > Actinopteri > Pleuronectiformes > Cynoglossidae > Paraplagusia > Paraplagusia blochii. The sequence goes on from JAFBJS010003760.1 coordinate 99,612, forward strand.
AATATTGAACCAATGAATTTTGAATGAGTTTTTTACGTTTAGAGTTTTAAATTTTGCAACTGTGACATTGTGATTGCTAATAGTGCAACCACAGATACTGCATCATAGTTTGCTCCACCTTTGTTCTGGCATTTCACACAGAGGCAGCATATACAAGGACTCTAGTGGCAATAACGGCAATTAAGGTCAGAGTTTGTTTATTTTATATGGCTAGCACAGCGAAAACACAGAAGTTAAACACACAGGTAGGGCAGATTAGCTGTACAGAAGAAAAAGACGTACAGTGGACCAACAGCTCTCTTACCTGACTTGGTTCTCTAGGAAGTGCATGTAGCGATAGAGCAGTGTATACGAAGGCGAGAGAATTCCCACAGACTTCATCCTCGCCCCTCGCTCCAGTTCACTCTCCACGGGCATGTTCGCAAAACAGGCTAAGCCAAAGTAAGGGCCTTTGCGGAAATATCTAATAAAAACAAAGAGTGTGACAGATATCTGACTGCTTCAATGCAGAACCATTTGTCTGGATGTATTCTGGTGAGGGAACTCACATAAAGTCACTGGTGATCCGATGGGAACCACTGGCCATTGACTTGAATTCAACTCCATCAAGATTGATGTCATGAGGCAGGCACCACTCAACTATGTTCCCTTTCACACACAAACACACACATACAGGATCAGCAGGGCATCTGTACTGACTTGGCTTTTTTTCGAGCTCGTACAAAGTTGAAACGCTTATTGAAAATTTGTACTTTTTTTCATACAATATTGATAATCTTATATATATATAAGAAGTAATCATTCGCTCAGAAAAGTAAATAAGGAACAGAAAAGAGAAGTAAACTGAACTTCCCTTTTTGCTGCGGTTGCCTCATGAAAGTAACAGTTTTTTCATCATAGCATATTTTGCCAGGTGCTTTTTTTTTACTCCTAACCAGTCACTTCTAATACTGTATAAAATAGGAAACTGTAGATTATGACATGTATTTCCTCCTTTATGAACCACTGAAGTGGATCTAACTAGTGGATCTAACTAGTTTCACTTTTCTGTCTATAACTTACTAATTATTGAGTATGTAAAATGCAAAAAGTGAGATCAGTTGAATTCCATCTTTATACTAACAATGTTTTGACTTTAATGACAAGGTAAAGAACATATAAGAAACATTAAGTGCAGGTATTTACTAAACCAGTAAAACTTGAAAACTATTACCACTAAAACTACTAACTGGAGAGTGATCAAATAATGCTCTACTAGTCAAAGACAGCTGGGCTCACTTTTTATGCCAATAAAAATTAATAATAATGATAACAATAACAATAATAGTACTAATAATGGAAATTTTACAACTATCTTAATCATTTTAATAGTTGTAATTAAACAATAATTTTGTACGGCGGGGCTAGATTAGACTGACTAAGGAGATCCAGGATGATCAGGCGTTTTAGGTGTTTCTATCTATAAAGATTACTGATATGAATCAGGTTTATGTAAATCATTTCCTTTTGTTTGAGGGCTGTGACAACTTTACATTCTGAAGTTCATTTCTATGACATGATGTGCAAATTATTTCTTTAGTAGAAATCGGGAAGCCTTATACTATTTGCAAATACAGAATAAAAACTCTATAATATTATACAATATGGCAAAGTCTGGAATGTGACGATCATCATCATCATCATCTTGAAACCTCTTGCAGGTGCTCACCTGATCTCGGGTCAAAGGTAACTACAAAAACAGCCACGATCTGATCCTTTTCTGCCCACTGGTCTCTTGCTGACAGGCTGCCATGGAAAGGAACGTGACGGTCTATACCCACAGCCTCCGGCCGAGTCCAGCCCTGCCCGCGGAGGTCGATCCATGGACGGGCCGAGCTTGCGACCCCGCTGCCAACACCAGCTGTTACACTCGGGCTGCTGGTGACGGCATTCGTACCAACCACTGTCCCCGCAGCCAGAGGCGGTGGCGGTGGCGGGGCCGCCTGGTTTGGATCTGACGGTGGGATCTCCTCCCAGTCCAGCAGTGGTGCTCGATCCGACTTCTCCACCATGACGCTGCCGCCTCCGAGGACACAGGGAGGAGTAGAAACAACAGACAAGGCTCGGTGTCCGGCTTAAAGGAGTTAAACAGCACAGGACTGGCGCTTCTAGAACATGGTTTTCTCCGCTCTCTGCTTGTTTTCTGAGTATCTGTAAGCGTGTCACATCCACGGAAAAGCTGTTTTTCTCCCCCCCGTCTCACTGTTTTGATGACGTCGCTCACTTCCGCCCACGTGTCTACACATTACTATTTCATGCACTGACCTGATTTGGAATACTGTACAGGATTTTTTGCCAAGCCCGTATATGGCGCTACCGCAAAATCATATTTTATAACTCAAATTCTATCTATCTATCTATCTATCTATCTATAGATAGATATATACACGCAAATATATATTCAAATATATATTGTAGATATGGGTCTTAATAACTCATATAAAACTAAAGATATTATAAAAATATTTTAATATAGATGTTATAAAGCTAAAACAAACCCTTTACCAAGAACCTGAAGACAACTTGTGTGCTGGTGGTATCGAAAATCCGTTTCCCGGGCTCTTAAATTAAATATATATTAACTTTAATTGTGTAAATGCTATAACTAAAGATAAAATAAGATGTTAAATAACTAAATTACTTCAAGACCCAATAAAAAAGTAATCGTTAGTGGCACTAAGATTGACCTTTACTAGTGCGGTTAAATAATTACGTCAATTGTTGAGAAATGTTAATTCGCTGTGGCAACCCCTAAATTAGGGACAGGCCTGAAGGAGAAGACGAAGTTGAGACCCTTTTATTTCCGTTCAAACGGTTTCCATGGTCCCCAGAAGGGAGTTCCATGGAGCTCCACAAATTCCAAAAGTCGTGAGGTGAGGGCAGGGTTTCCCTGTCTGTCACAGAGGTAAACACACTGCCAGTCATGCAAATGTTAATTTAGAGCCAACAGCTAATCCGTTTCTGTATGTTTTTAAACTACTGACGCACAGTAAGACACACTGGTAGATGTTATGTTGAAAGTTAGTTTACGAACTAGTGAATGAGGCCAGTGTTACAAAAAGCAGAGTAAAAGACATAACAAGGTGAACTGTTTTCAAATTGTTTTTATGCGTACGTTTTCCCCAATGGTTTCTTGAGTCAGCTCATGACGTAGCTAATCTTAATTAGCTATTAATGAAACCTACAAAAGTGCTTTACAGCTGCTATTCAGCGTTACATTCCATTTGTTATATATTTAAACCTAAGTTATTTATTCAAATAAATTATCTGTGACGTAGAAATCAGGTGCGTTTTATAGGAAGCTTTGAACCAATCGACTTGGCGACGTCTTACACCTGACTTCGTAGTTGATTTAAACCGGAAGTCGTTAAGATCGAGGGCGCGAGATTTGAGCGAGGAGGAACGTGAAACTGCTTACGCGTGAGTACGCAGGTTAAACACACGGTTAAATGTTGTTGGCCCTCGTGTGAAACGTTTGTTAACAGTGTTAACAAACATGGCGTCGAGGATACTCGTGGGTATAGCTCTTTGACCGTCATTATATGTGTCTATTGGCTATTAAATAGCGGCATGGTGTGAGTTGTTTCCTGTAAATATAGTTTAAACATAGATCAAATTTACACATACATTTGTTGAGCAATAAATGCCCAGTACATAAAATACATTTTAACGCCATACACTTTTTGCTTTGGTTGGTTTTTTGAGCACTGGAAAGGAAAAAACTATGAGATGCAGCAAATATGAGTAAGTATGGTGTTTTGCCAAAGGGTTGTCATATTTGTGATTTTATACAAACCTAAGTAACATCCATATTTCTTTCCTGTTGGTCAGAGGGTTGTCAAATTTTGTCTGATAATTATTACATACATATATTATTACAATTTCAAATATACAGTTGCTTTCCCCAAAAAATAAAACTGAAAACTTTGCACCATTTGTTGCTATAAAACATTGTCTTGCCCTTCCATTGGATGTTGTTAAGAGACAAAAAAAGTGTCATCCAATGAAACATACTGAACATGGAACCCCAAAAAAGCATAAGAAAACCAGTATTTCCCCTTAATTTCTCTGTGTCTTAGGTCAAAGCTTTAAAGATTTTAATAGAAGTCTTTATCAAATGACAGGCCACAGGCAGCTGTAATGTTGTTTGATGGGATCAGCCAGCAGCTAGACTTCACTAGCTGTGGAGAGGAGGGCAGCAGCAGTGACAGTTCTGATGAATGTGCCTCCGGAATACCGATTCCTAGAATCAGGTCCCCGAGTCCTGCTTGCAGAACACCAAGGGTTCAACGCCACCGCAGCAGGAGCAGCACTGTGTCTTCACCCTTGCAATGCACCAGTCCTATACCCTACGCCTTCCTGAGGAACCTGAGGCTCTGTGATTCTCCCAGCACCCCTAAGGTGGAGTATGTTTAATGTTAAAAACCAAATGAAGTTAATTTGCAAGACCTCACTGTATCTCCCTTGTATTATTCACTGTAGAGTTTGATATCTAAGTCATCGCAGCCCTGCTCAAGCTCAAAGGTCAGTTGCAAGCGTAGACAGCCGTACTCTGAGTCATCTGTGGCAAACTTCTCCCGAGCGCCCTCTGTCAACGTGAATCCATTTACCTCTGACACGGTACGCAAAAACAGTGAGCGGTGGAGGAACAGCCTTGGGAGTGATGATGATGATGACTGTGGACTCAGGTAACCAGTGATACTGTAGATCTATAAAAGTGTAATTGTGCACACTATATTTTAAGTGAGGAATGAACTGAGAAAGTGAGTGATTTGTTTCGCATTTTATGTGTTACAACTGAACAGTGATGAGTGTTATTCTAACTAAGTTGTATAAAGTTCGACTTATCTGGCTTATTACAATTTGCTTTAATGATTTATAATCTGGTGTGCGTTGTGTGACAATAGACAGTTCACTGACAGTGTGTCTTATATTCTGGTCCATCTTATGATCTGTACAATGCAGACCATGAGATTGTACGGTATTCACAAAAGGTTTGTAACATAATTCAACAAACTTAATTAGTTAAATACATAATATTTTGCATTTATCACCTTCTTTTCATTGTTAATAAAAAAGTGGGAGGGACAAGTGTCTTTGTGTGTGGTATGTCCACCCTGCTCTGAAAATGAAAGGCTTTTTTTTTACATTTCAGGTTGAAAAACAGCTTGGCGTCATCTGAGGAGGATGATGACTCTTTTCTCCCACGAAAGGTCCACTACATGACATCCATTCATGTTCTCTGATTAATCTGTCCTCCCCTCTCTGATTTCATCAGCAGGCTTTGTCCTCAGCAGTTGCCTCCACACAATTTTGCCAAAAATTGAATGCCTCCATGCCTATTTCTGAACTATCTCTTTAAGGATTTTCCAAAGAAATGTTTGATTCGTCACACTTCACTAGTGGAAGTGCTACCTTATTTGGTCTTAACAAAGAAAAGCGTTGGCTTTCTTGGCTGTTGTCAAAGCTGTGATGCACGATCTGATGGTGTCTGTGTGTTACCTCAACACTCACAGTCTGTTAATTTGGCAGAAAAGAGCTGTCCAGTCTGTCATGCTGTCACGCTATGAGAGTGAGTTCCTGGAGCTGGAGTGTATTGGCGTGGGTGAATTTGGGGCAGTTTATAAGTGTCTGAAGAGGCTGGATGGCTGCTTGTACGCCATCAAACGCTCACGGCGTCCCCTCGCAGGCTCTGCCAGCGAGTGAGTCAGAAACGCATGACTGTTTACGAGATGCAAAATTTATTTCACTCGAAGAAGTAGAAGTAAATATCTTTACTTGATTTTTTTTTTTTCTTCCTCCTTTTAGGCATCTTGCTTTGAAGGAAGTGTACGCTCATGCTGTTCTGGGGCATCACCCACACGTTGTACGTTATTATTCAGCATGGGCCGAGGAAGATCGCATGATCATTCAAAATGAATATTGTGATGGTTAGTGGAGAGGGAAAGGGAAGCAAACTCCTTGTCATTGAGACATTGTGGTCCACACCACTGCACAGTTTCTTAACCACCAAGGCACCACTGCCTCAAAATGTCTCATTACCTTTAACAATGATCATGAACAAAACTAAAACATGTGTTCTGTGTGTTTTGTTGTTTCAGGTGGAAGTCTCAGTGATGTTATGGTGAAGAAACAAGAGCTGTGTGAGCAGTTTTCAGTAGCAGAACTGAAAGATCTCCTTCTACAAGTGTCCATGGGTCTGAAGTACATTCATAGTTCAGGCTTGGTACACTTGGATATCAAACCAAGTATGTCTTGGGGAGGGAGTTTTCAGTCTGCTGTTGTCATTTTGTTGTTGTCAAATCCTGCACTTTGTATCTGTTGTACCGTGTAGGTAATATATTCATTTGTCAGTCCCTCTCCTCAAATTCCCCTGCTGAGAAAGAAAGTGACGATGAGGAAGATAGGAAGACTTCTGGCACAGTTATTTACAAGATTGGTAATATGGATTTTTCATACATTTATACTCGAAACATACTGTTATCAGGGAAGTTGTAAATCTTGTTTTCTTAGGGGATCTCGGACATGTGACTTCAGCCAACAATCCCCAGGTAGAGGAAGGCGATAGTCGCTTTTTGGCCTTGGAAGTCTTACATGAAGTAAAGTATTATTCTTCATTTTACTCATATGCCTTTTTAAACGGCTTTTCGTCCTTCTAAGCAAGTGTGTCTTCTCTGCAGGATTACAGTCACCTTCCCAAAGCGGATATCTTTGCTCTAGGTCTCACTGTGGTTCTAGCAGCTGGGGGTCCCCCTCTACCATTAAATGGAGACCAGTGGCATAGCCTTAGAGAGGGCATGTTCCCTGAGCTGTCACATGAGCTCTCCCCTCCGTTTAGAAGCCTAATTCAGGTACATTTTTAGAAGGATTTATTACTGCCATACATTGGGTGTGTTTTAATTTAAATAAAACCTATGTAAGAATCTGCTCCACAAAGAAAAATAAAGAACACAATAGATATACCTGGGGGTCATTTTGTTTTTAAGAAATTACTCTACATCCCCTGCAGCAGATCAGAACAATAAAGCTAAAAAGCAGGGGTCTTAAACTTGCGGCTTGTGGGCCATTTGTGGCCCCCACCTTAATGTGAAAGTTGAATGTTAGTGGGGCCCATTAGATTTATATAAGGATTTCGCAAGTCAATGCTAAAAATATGGTTGCAAGTATAACAAGACTCGTCTGAAGTGTTGTATTACAGTGGAAAACTAAATGTAGGAAAGTTTTTACTTCGTTTTCACCATTTTTTTTCTTGCGGCCTTTGACAAAATGACAGTTTCGCAGTGGCACTCAATTCTCTTGAGTTCGAGATCACTACTTTAAAGTGATTATACTTTTTTTTTTCTTCTTGCTAATGTTTGGTAAGCTGTTATTGGATCCTGACCCTGAAAAGCGTCCTTCTGCCAGAGAGCTCTGCAAACACCCAGTGTTGAAGGAGGAGGAAACCAGTCGCCTAGCTGCCCAGCTACGCAAAGAGCTCAACGTGGAGAAGTTCAGGACTGCAATGCTCGAAAAGTAAGGACAGCCAATAATTAAAGCTGATTACCAACGGACAGACGTTGTCTAGCACCTCTTTTTTTTTGTGGCGAGCTAATTAAAATATTTTTGTTTTTAGATAATCCAGTATCTTTAATATGTTTATAACACTTCAGATTTTTGGGGGCATTTCTAGAAACCTTCTCTGTAAATATTGCATGACTGAAAACAAGGGTGCAAGAGTTTGACCAGCAGGTGGTGCAAGATTTATATTTAATCATCATGCCGACGTCTGACCTGTCCTACACGTATATCTCAGACTGCTTTTTATTTAGCATCATAATACAAATAGTCATTTTGTTATTGATGACCTGCCGAGTGTTTTTTTTTAACATTAATATTCATTTTTCAGAGAGCTCCAAGAGGCCCGAGAGGCGGCAATGTCGCCTGGACAGAACCTTGCTGTTGGCTTGAAACTTGCTGGTAAGATGGGGTCTGTACCCAGGAAAGGGAAAAGACTCGTTGGCAGGAACACAGCCCGATCCATAAGCTGTGACGTATCTGGATACGGTGTCTGATGATACGGTTTGACGCCCAGACTTTGACACTGACATTGGGGAATGTTTGTCTGATGTATAGTCTACTTGAAATGACAACCTAATTTGGTCACTTAGGTCTGACATATCTAAAAGAATACCTTAGGATTTGTCCTCACTACAGATCAAGGTATATGTACAATAAATGCTTCATCTTGCGTTTTTAAAATCTAAATAAAATGTTTGTCTTGTTTTCCCTCTGTTTTGTTACATTTTATTTCTAATAACTAAGTCTACATGCGTTGTGGGAAGGCACAGGAATAAAAACATCCTGTTATCTCAGGGACTTTCCAACTCAGACAGGGTTTCTTATCTTCTGCCACAAGGAACACTGTCTGAATGAAAACCTACGAACTTCAACTGTTTTTCTCTTTTAATTGTTCACAAACAATCCCTATTGTGCTACCACAGCTGCAGTACATCGCTATCAAACCACATCAAATATTTTGAGCAAATCAGTAGCTGCGTAAATTTCATGTCCAATATTTATCATTATCTTCGACTATTTCTATTTGACTTCAAGGTTGTTACCGTCTTCTTTTTGACTCTCTTTCAATACCTTGTGGTTGTGTTTTGTATTTAATCACGATGTGAGTCAATATAGGCCTTAAATATACGGGAAGATATTTATTTTTTCCGCGTCACAGGGAGGGAAGCCCGGCCCATTAAATATCGACAAACAAGTGGATGCGCTCTCTCTGTTGTTAGTGTTGTTTATCGCTTCGGTGCACGTTGATGTGCGACACTTCACTTACGAGCACTTGTGAGTGGATGGAGTGAGACAGACCGACTGTAAGTATGGTGTTTATTCAACTTTACTGTGTTTTATTCATCAATAAAGTGACGAGAGGAAGTACGTTCCCATAGTTAGCATTAGCTCTACTTCGCAGTTCACTCGTACCGCTAGTCAGGTTTACCGATAAAGTTTCTGCCGATACTGAAGTATGTATATTTGTGAGTTATTCATGATACGCGGTGAAATACATCCGGGTGCCTGCTTCCTTTAAATATCAACAACTTGACTTTAAGTCGAAAAAAACAAGTAGTCGCTGGTTGAGCCCTTTGTCATTTTACTTTCATTGTGAAGGTGTAGAGCGGAGACTCCGTCCATGGATGACTTGAAGAGCATGGCTGTCAGCCAGAACACCACCATGGTCGCTTTTGCATTTCTCCATGCAGACTGTCGAAACACTGAGTACAGTGAGGAGATGGTGTCCCTGGAGGAGGAGTTGATGTCCTGGAAGTCCATCCAGGACATCAACTGCAACAAGAACTGGGTCGAGCCCGAGTCAGATGATGACCTTCAAACCGATGGTCACTTGTTGAGCCCTGTCTCCCTACCACCGATGGACATGGAGCCCATAGTCGATCTGCAGTGGCCCGGTGAGTAACCGAAAGGGAACATCTATATTTGGCTGACTGGCTACGGAGTTAACAAACAAGACAAAGTCATATCGACACCATCTTAAAATAATTGGTTGTGTCATCCTTGTCTGATTTTGCAGGAAACACAAATAAAGGAACTGCTTTAGTCACTATTAACATTTTATTCCTACAGATAAATAGGCAGATTGTCAGAAAGATAGATAGATAGATCTGTAGATATATGGATAGATAGATGACAGACAGATACGTAGATAGAAAAAAGGTAGATAGATAGATAGACAGACTGGATGGATAGAAAGGTACATACATAGAAAGATGGGTAGGCACATAGATGGATAGGCAGACAGATAGATAGGAAGGTACATTATATGATATATGGATAGACAGATAGATAGGTTTACAGATAGATAATTGGGAATGTATGGCTCCAGCAGTAGTACAGCATCAAACCTAAGATAAATACCAAGGAATACAATGGATACAGAAATAAATAGTTTTAGCATGTAGCACCTGAAGGGTGGATGTTAGTGGAAAAATAGTTTAGTAGTAGATGGACTGGTTAGTGTTAGACATACAGTGGTAGTTGTTGAACAGGGAATCTTGTTGATTTTACCAGAGGTGGCTTAACATGATGAGGAAATGATTGAGGCAAAAAAAGAAGAGGCATTGAAGTTTTAGTTAAGACAGTTTCATTTGTGAAGCCCCAACTCGCAATAGATCATGCACCCGATCATGCAGACATCGTTAATCTCTGCATTGGCAACATCACGTCACGAGGAAGTAGAAATGAATACGAGGACAGAGCATTTTAAAACCATTGGTACTATCATTTTAATAAATGAGTCAGCTGATGAACACACATTAGTCAACAGTTTTTTCTAAGGTGAAGTATTTTAAATTGTTGCCGTGATTATGATGGCAGTCAAGTGTGTTGTCAGAATGACTGATTGGTTCAGGATAAGGCTGCCTCCTACAATTCTGAGCCTTATATACTTTTGCCTATGAGGCAGGTAATAATAATTGTTAACAGAACCAAAAGCAAAAGTGTTTTTTTTTTGTTTGCGAGTAATGAGGCAGTAGGAGACCAAAGGTGGAGGGAGTTACTTTGAAAGATCTGCAACAGAAAGACATTGATCTTTAGCTTTTAAATCAGAACCAGTGTTGTGACAGAATGCAACTCAGTCAGATCTTTTCAGCAAGTTTCTCTTTTTTCTGACTAAGCCACACTGTTGCAGTCAAAGGGACAGTGGCCTTCATTTATTACCACAAATGGTTATTTCCACATTTTAAAAGAAAAACCACCTGTTGGCTTGTTCCTCATTTCTGTCTGAATATGTTTGTTTTTTTTCCCAGTAGGGAATCATGCAATCGCTGGGAACATCCAACATGTTGCTGAAGAGCTCAGACAAATTGCAGACCTCATTGAACACAGAATTGTGATCCAGGCAACCAGGAACCTGAAGAAGAACATATCTTCCTCTCCCTCTCAGGTGAGATTCCTCAAATTTGTGTATGAATATTAGTTACCAGCGTTTACTGATACAATGTAATATTGTGGGCACCTCTCAATATATCAATGATCCTCATACATTTCTTATCCAGTCAGTTGATGATCACTGCCATAAACTACAAAATATTAATTGTTAACAACTCAATTCACAAAGTATGTAGAGCAGGCGTCTCAAACCTGCAGCCCGTGGGCCGTATGTGGCCTGTGGAACGATATTTTGTGGCCCCCACCTTGATGTGAGAGTTGAATTTATGATAATATCTTATAGATTTGTTCTCCACATTTTATGGTAAATCCTATAATTCTCAAAACCCTGATCTACAGTCTCCTTCTGGTTCAGTGTTGTATTACACCGAATCTATGGGAAACTGATTTTTTTTTTTAAATATTTTCTTTTGTACTGAAAGCTGACATAGCCCTTAGTTTAAAAGATAGTGTGTGTGGTGGCCCTCAACTTATTTGAGTTTGAGTCCTCTGATCTAGAGACTAATTAGTTTAGTTGTTTTTGGTTTTGTATTTGCAGGATTGGAAAAGTCTCCTGTCCACAGAGGTGATGCGGGTGATGGGGCAGGGTGTAGGTCTGGAGTATCTACCACAGGAGCGTGTTGTTGTAGCTCTCACTCTCACCCTGGTGAAGAGTGTATGTGAACAAGCCCCACGATTTCTTAGAAACCTCTTCAGTGCTGCTGTGCAGTTCATCAGCCCCATCAGCACCTGGTCACTGAGTTCTGACTGAAGGGCCAACAGATTGAAACGAAAAAGTGAAATGAAAAGGATCATTTGATTATCAATTGATGATGTGACACCTGGTACTTGAAATCTTAGTTTGTCTGTTTTGCTTTACATGTACGTCTTAAATATGTTTACAGGAATCTGGTATGCTTTGCTTTAAGTAGTTTACGGGAAGCTTGAACAATTAAGTCTGGGCTCTTTTTACTTTCATTTATTATTGTATTGAGTCTTGTATTTGCTTAAATGACATCAAAATGGTCACACGTTTAGTCATATAATGGAAAATAAATAATTTTTTTTAATTAAGTGTATAATTCTTATTTGTGTAGACACCAATCATACCTCACAGCAACATTCAAACTCAAGTCAAATGCGTTTTTCTGCGTTTGTTAGGTTCTGGATGAAACCTTTTTCCATTAGTTGTCTGAATATATATATATATATGTATATGTATATGTATATATATATATGTATATATATGTATATATATATGTATATATATGTATATATATATGTATATATATATATGTATATATATATGTGTGTATATATATTGGTTTAATATGGGCTCTAAAACAACTTTTTATTGAGGTAATAATTCACCAAGAAGTCCTATGAGACCACTTAAAACCAAAACCAAAAAAAAATTCAATAAGATCAAAAAGTGACTAAACACCTGTCAAATAAACCAGATTCCTCTGAATGAGGAAGTCAGTTCAACCGTGAAAGAGTCAACGGTTGCTTAATCGGCTGCAGCAACGCTTACTGCTCCTTCATCATCTGACAACTGAACTCACTTGAATCTAGTCTCACTGGTGATATTACTCCCACTTATGATTTAGCAATATCTATCAGTGTAATGTGGTTTCATGGAAATATCGAGGTATTCGGTTTGTTTATGTTTGTTGAGTAATGCTGAGTAATTCAGTTTACATAGACATCAATGTACATAGAGTGAGCAACTGTTGCTGATCCTGGTAAAGTTAGTGAAGTAGATCCCCACTTATTTTGTCTGTTATTCAGCCATACGTTTGATTCTTAGCAGGCCCTTAATGCCCTTAATACAGTTTAGTGTGGCAGTGGTGGCCTAGCAGTTAAGGAACTGGACTTGGCTCTGGAGGTCCACCATCTGCCAGGTTACCAGGGAGATGCACTGAGACATCGTCCCATGAACTGCTCTCAAAAAAACTGTCCCCACACTGCACATAAAGCTGTGGTGATGCGTTAAATGCAGAGGTCATATTTTTTGTGCATTGTATAACAATGTCACAATAAGTTTGCTTATCTTGAGTTTGCTGCCATTCGTAAAATAAGCTGCAATGCTGCCATCTGGTGACCAGATACTTGTTTCGTGTTTATGTCTGAGGATTCTGTCTATGTCCTCCATTAAACTGAATATTTGTTCAGTCAGCTCATTTATTATGGAGGCAGAAAAAATGTCATACATCCCTAGTTCCTAGCATGCCTACATTATTTGACTTACCAATACTGCAGGACAATCAGTTAGTGCTGCCTTCATTAGACAAGACAGACAACTGTCTGACTTCAGGACAGTAAAACCAAAAAGTACTCAAGGACACGTGCCAAAGTTTTTGAAGCCATTTGTTGGCAAAATATTTATTGTTTCATTTCACAAAAATACATGTTGCTTCTTTAATATTGACATCCCTTGTGCAACACAGAGGACTGAGACAAAAACCCTTCAGGGAACCATTTTTTTTCAGGCAATGAAAAAAAACAAAAAAATATTAATTTTAACTTTTGACATGTATTTGGTTTGTTTATCAGTGTCACTACAGTGAAAAGGGAAAATTAGGATTCCATTTGAGGCAAAGAGTGTTTGTTTTCAGCACAGTATCCATACATTTAATGGTAACATGTGATGAACAGAAAAAAATAAGGTTATAACCCTGGGAAGATACATGGCAGTGTTTGACAAGTGGGTGAAATACAGAATATTCCTGGGATAAAAGTGGATTCCAAATGAATGAGTTGTGTATAATTCATACAACATGATCTATACGATGTTCCCAGCAAAGTGAAGCCATTATTTCGGTGAGTTATTTACGATTCATTACTTCCTCCTATATCTCAGAACACTGTATGTTATTACAGCAGCTAGAACAACCAGGGCAGCACTACCATAAAGCAATGTTGGGAACACTGATGTGGACTCTGGGAGCTTCTTCTCCGAATCTGCAGGAGAATCTTCTACAGGTTCTAGTGACTCTGGTGCAGCTTCGATGACCACTAGTGGCTCTTCCAAAGGTTTCGACATAGCAGGAGGATCCAACTCGGGTTCTTTAGGTTCTGGAGGCTCTTCTGGTGAACCTGGAGGTTGTTCTGGTGCATCTAGAGGCACAGTTGGTGCTTCAGGGGTTTCAGCAGCCAAAGGTGGAGATGACACTTCAGCCAGCATTGGTTCAGCTACAACCTCCGGTTCTGGCTCAGGTTTTAGTTGTTCAGCAACGACAGGTAGAGGTGCTACAGGTTCTGGTTCTGTAAGGATAACAGCATCTTCTGAGGTCAGGGGAGGCAGCTCTGGTTCTGGTTCTAAAGACTTAAGAGGAGGTTCTGCAGACAGGTTTTCGGGAGTCTCTGCAACAATTGACTCCTCCATAGAAATGAGTAAGGCCGGGATAGTCTCTGCTGTAGTCTCGTCTGGAAACTCCTTCCTGAGTTCAGCCAGCTCGCTCTCTGTTCCTATAACGCTCATCATACTCTCCTCTATGCCCCCACCCTCGGCACCTTCCTCCAGCAGCTCCGCCTCCTCGCGCTCAACGTGCACAATGTCCGAGTTTGAAGAGTTATTCTCGCTGCGCTCCTCTGCCAGAGCCATTCCTTCATTACTGTCCAGGCTCTTGATGTCCTCGGGGTCCATAGCAGATACCTGTGCCCAAGACTCGTGGCCGACCAGAGACACGGGCAAGCTTTCCGTCTGCCAGGAGCTGTGCTCACTGCTGTTGTCACCGAGACAGAGTAGAGATGATGGAGGGCTGTGCTGGTCAGGATGCTGTTCTGTCAGGATGTAAATGTCGTTGTTATCGTCGGCAACTGTTGCACTTTGCTCCTGCTCTGATACAATCTTGAATATTTCACCCTGTGAAAGAGAGACAGAAAAAAGAATCTCATCTCAATTTAGTTGCTACTGATCAAATAAGAAATGAGAAACTCCAGCCTAGACATTTAATATTCTATTACCTTAACAGAATTCCACTGGCTCATAAAAAACCATTCAGACAGTGAAACCTGCTAATATTAATAGCTTAATAGCTTAAAATAAAAGGTAGACTTTTGTTGAAAAAATTTCACTTATACACACACACACACACACACACACACACACACACATATATATACACATATACATATATACACACACGTATACATAAATACGTATATACACATATACATATATACAGTATATACACACGTATGAGAATCGTGTGTATATATATATCTACAGTATATATGTATACATACGCACACACTATACATACATACATACACACATATAAAACTTATTACAAATACTTTATATTACAAATTATTACAAAAACTATATAAAAAATACTCGCAATCACAGCAAGATCCAGTAGAAGATCAGATCACAGGTTTATAACAGCATTAACGAAACGCTGTGTTAATAATTAATTTGTGTTGAAAATAAGCCAGACTTAATGTGTTTCAACATTTGTCGATAGGACAAGCAAACAGTTTGTCTATAGTTCACCAGAAGTCTGTGGAGACAATGTCAGCAACTACAACGATGACCCTTAACTTTAGCTATTTGGGGTCCACAAGCTGTTGGACTAAAGCAGTGCAGTGTTTCAGCTAATGAGATTGTGTCACAAAAAAACACCAAGGAGAAAGGTGCTGGTGTGAGAAGAAAAACTGCTTCATGTGAACAACTAAGTCAACAGGGCGCAGTTAAATTGGATCTGTCGTGTGCATGCATGTAGCCTGTGCTGTTGTCACGTAGGGCGTGACTCCAACAGATGGGATTCCGAGTGTTCCATCAGCAGAAATAATGCTAATAAAAAGTCTCCCATTGGCATTTATTCCTGCAGGAATTATCAGCTATATAACATAGAAATGTGAGACTTAAACACAACAGATAAGATACGTAAATACATGGATTTGCTTCTCATAAGTCCAACAATAACTAAAAAGTAAACTTTAGCAAATAAGAAATTATTTCTGGATACAAACAGGCTACAATCCATAGTAGGAAATGCTTTTCACTCACCTCTACTTCTCACCTCCAACAAATTAATTTACAGAATATTGGCAACACAAAAAAACAACACTCACTTAAGGTTTTCCTCACACAAGCTCCATCTTAACACTGTTAAATAAAGTAAAAATGTTGCTCTGCTCCAAGACTTGTCACACTAGATAGACTCCGCCCCTTACTGTGAAACTAATTTAAAAGGGGTATTGACTCAGTCTGCTCTCTCAGGAACACCATTTTATAACTGATGGCAAAGCAGTTAAAAAAATTCAGCTGTAAGAGCAAATAATGCCATAAATCCCAAAACTCTTTTCTGTCTTTTCTTGGACAACTGACAACTACGTAAACATTAGCGATTGACTGCTACATTCCTTGCATCCAGTTGCAGCCAGGTGATAACAGCGTGTGTGTTTCATGTGGCAGACATTATGTCTACACTTTCTTAGCTTTGGGGCTGCTATTCAAATGATGAGGCCAAAGCAATCTACCTTCTGTTTTCATAAACAAAACAGACTAAATGTGTGAATAAATTCTTACAATAGCCAGCCTACTACTGCACCACCATCTTCATCCTGTCTGTGAAGTTTCTCATTCATCCAGGTCATGATGTCCACGAAGGGGTTTAGTTGTCAGCAACTGGACTTCGTCTTGGAGTTAAAAGACATTTCATTCCTCAACTGAGGAACTTTATCAGTTTCTGGTACTCTAGTAGTCTAGAGGAGGTCTAGAGGAGTAGAACTACTAGAGTTCCCTCTGACATCAACCAGAAACTGATGAAGTTCCTCAGTTGAGGAATGAAACACCTTTCAACTCCAAGAAGAAGTCCAGTTGCTGACAATTAAACCCTTTTTGGGTTTATCCTCTTATCTGTTACTTGGTTGCAGGGGCAGCAGTCTCCACAACTGGCACCCAAATCACAAAGCAGCATACTATGAGCCTTCCTCTAGGGCAGACCTGGGCAAACTAAGGCCCGGGGGCCGGATGCGGCCTGTTTTGCATTTCAATCCGGCCCGCCCAACCTGTTCAAATGTTACTTTTAATTTATATTATCGTTAACTTAAAACGTGAAGGCCAAGTCACAGCCTTCAATTCTATGTCAATCTAATAGTGATGCATTACATAAAGCTGTTTAAAAGGCTTCGCATGCACTAATCCGGCGTCATGTAAGTGCAGTGGCAAAGATGCCTCATACATCATCATCCACTGGAGCTGGTCATCTGACATTTGAATTATGAAACAGCAGTCCTAGCCATAGACAAGGAGGCAGATGTGATGTCAGTGGATGAGGTCTGTGACACAAGGACTGCCACATATCATCACCGCAATTTATCACCATGGTAATAAATTCATTATCTGCTATAAACCTGTCTCTAACCTCATAGAATAATCTTGATTTTATTTCACAGCAGTGTAACTGGCAGTAAATAGTTAACTAGAGAACGTAGGTCTCTGTAATCTCTCCAGCTTTGCAGGTTGATCAGTCCCAGCTGCCACTTCACAGCAGTCTAACCCTGTCTCACTCCTGCAGGCCTGTTATTCCCAATAACTCTAAAGTACATCAGTTTAAAAGCATTATTTCAGATTAATGACATTAAGATGAACCATGTAAAAGCTTTGCCGAGATCCATAGATGTTTTGTCAAACATATTTTACTGAGCTGTTTTTGGTAATATTTTATGTATTTTTATATTTATAGTGATGGGCAACGCAGGGGCAGAAGCGAAATAATAGTGAAATAAAGTGCTCCTTCTTTAAATAATATATGGCTTAACTCTGTTGACGATAGAATACATTTATATAGCACAATAATAATAAAGGTGTATAATAACATTAATAACAATAACTCCACTTGCTTGTTATTATATTAATAACAAACTACTGTTGTTTTGCTAGTTTGTTGTATATT
Source organism: Paraplagusia blochii (assembly GCA_016785265.1). Classification (NCBI taxonomy): domain Eukaryota; kingdom Metazoa; phylum Chordata; class Actinopteri; order Pleuronectiformes; family Cynoglossidae; genus Paraplagusia; species Paraplagusia blochii. The sequence continues at coordinate 117,488 of JAFBJS010003760.1, forward strand.
TCTACTTGCTTTGATAAGTAAAATTAGGTGAATACGTGGACAAATAAAGAATATATCTCAAGCTCATGGACAGTGTTTTTGATTTAGATGAGGAGAGACTTTTGTCATGTACTATAGGCCATTTCTGTTTGTCTCCTCCTCCTGCCTGTGGCCACTGCTTTTGTTCCTGCCAAATGGAGTGTTCATAATATTAAGGTCAAAATAACCCAGTGTATACTAGTGTGAACGAAACGAGACCGCCACTAAAACAAATATAAATATAAAGAATAATAGTTCCAACTATCTCATGATTCGTCAATATGACATTTGCTCTTCACAAAATGCTCTTCAAAATAAAAAGAGGTATTTTTAAAACCTTTTAGCATATAATTTGAAAAGGAAATTAACTCTGCTTTTATTTCCAGGGACATGATGTCACTATTCTCTGCACATTAAAAAACTAAAAATCAAAATTAACTTTCGGCATAGCTGCATTATAATAAACCATCCTACCTTGAGGCGAACTTCTAGAAAGACCTTGTTTATGTTCAAAAGTGTGAAAAAGCAGCAGAGTGGTGGTGATGGAGTGCAGGTCAGAAGCCAGCTGTCAGACCTCACCTTTCCTCCTCTGGCTCACTCTCCACTCTAGATCTCGATCATCCCTCCCCTGCCTCTCATCTGCAGGCATTCTCCCTCTCTCCCTCTCTCTCTGTGCCCACTCCACCCTCACTTCTCCTGTCCCAGCCTATCAACATCACCCTGGCCCAGCTCATCCCTGTGATATAACAAGTGAATGCGTTTTTTTTTGTTTTTTGGAGCTCACACATGTGAATGAGGACACAGCCAATGACATAATGGCGACCGGGGGAGGGGGGTTAACGTGTTAAGTCACGTGATCATTCCTTGGTATGACGCTGGTCATAAAGAACCGATTGTGACGCAGGATTTTTATTTGTTCGTGATGGGATGAGAGGAGAGGGAAGCTGCAATTGTTCAAATACTAAAAACAATTTTTTTTGAGTTTACCTATATGTAAAATTACTACAGCAACACATTTAATACAGTGGTGTGATTGTCCAATCTTTTTGTGAATGCTATGAAATCACTTGTTCATGTAAAATATAGATCAGTATTACAGAAAATGTGATATCCTTATTTTATTTGCCATCTTGGACTAGTTACAAAGCCAGATCTTTTGCACTGTTTAATATATTGTCCATACTGAGGATATGAACTTTGCAGCTCACTGATGCCCCCATCTGGACATAGACCAGTCTTACCAGCAGTTGCACTTTATAAAATCCTGTTTTATCGTTTCATTAGTTAACCATTTGTTTATATTCTTCACAGAGTAAATGTAAAAACTCACCCATCCTCCCTGATGGACAATGAAATCAGTTTCCTCCTCTTCCAGCAATCTCACCCCGAGGTTTAGCAGACTGGTCACAGATTGACCTTCACTTTGCAGAGCTTGAAGAAGAACTAATGGTACCAGAACCTAGAAGATGAGAAATTGATGAATAAAAAAAAAACAAAATCCGAATAAGCAAGAGTAAAACTCCTAACCCACCTTGTTCCAGCCTCCTTCTGTGTGTGCTGATAGAGACAGTGTGGTCTCCCTGAATTTGTGATAGTCCAGAGGCCTGGAGAAAAAGTTAGACAGATATATATGTTGGTTAGAAGTCATTTGTTCATTCAGCTTCATCTTCTTATCTATTACTGGGTCACAGAGGCAGCAGTCTCCACAACTGCCAACCAAATCAACCACATCCTAGCTGTGGGTGGTGAGTCTAGACAGTCCTGTACTCCAGCAACCTGGCAGCTGGTGGGTTAGAACCTACAGTGTTGTTCAGATGGCAAATCTTCTTGTCCTTTCAGTTTCAGTCCTTGTCTTTTTTCAGGCGTTGTCACAGCATGTCAACAATTTCCATCTCCCCCTTGTCC
>JAFBJS010003760.1:119821-148952 GCA_016785265.1 Paraplagusia blochii
TACATCCATCAATCTCCTCTTTGTCTCCTACCTGGTAGCTCCATCTCTAGGATCATTCTACTACCAATGTATCCACTGTCCCTCCTCTGAACATGTCCAAACCATCTCAATCTGGCTTCTCTAGCCTTTTTCTCCAAACCTCTCTGTCTGTGTTGTCCCTCTAATGTCTTCATTCCTGATCCTGTCCATCCTTGTCTCTCCTAAAGAGAACCTCAGCATCTTTAAATCCTCCACCTCCAGCTCCGCCTCCTGTCTTCTGCCTATTCCTAGTCCAAGATGTCCAAAACATCTTAATCTGGCTTCTCTAGCTTTTACTCCAAATAGTTCTTTTTTTTTTTACATTTACATTTGTCTTAAAGTTCAATGTTTAAGGCTTCAAACTAAAAATGTTTTTTACAACAAGTTTGTAATGTTCTCATACTGGGGTGGTTTCCCAGTTAAACCACATATAGACACTGAGTTCACATGGTTCTATGGGTGCAACATAAAGCAACCGTCAGGCTTTTCCAGTGGCTTAAGATCGACAGATTATATTTATAGCCCAAATGCAAATACAAAAGTGGGAGTATGAGAATAGCGTCTAAATCATAATGGGAATTTCCCTATAACAATTCAGTGTATTGGCTCACAGTGTTATGTGTTTTATAACAGTCATCCTTATCTTTTTAGTACCACTGACTTTTTTTAATGAAATAGACTTTAAGAATTATATGACTGGAATAAAATCTGGTATTTTTCAGGATCTAATAATAAATATTAGGCTCGCTGTGTCCTCAAAACATCGAGCTTGTCTTTAAATACAGGATGCTTTTTTTTTTTGCTTTTTGTTCATTTTGCTAACTTCAGGGTTTTACCTTAGTGGTAACATAGTTAGGTAAGACATATGACAACAGCAAGAATCAGGACATGTATCATGTGTAAGTCTTGGACAAATATGGCAGAGATAATCCAATCATTTTTCAAAATAAAACATCACTCAGAATCAGATCATGATTATAAACAGCTGTATCTGTAGAAATGACAGACTTTGTTTCCTCGACTTCTTGCCTAGTGACAAAAAGTTACAATTACATCTGTAACTCACTGTGTGAGGAGTGTCTCCACTGCTGCTGTGAGGAACACGTCCAGGTCTCTGACCACACCTTCTCCCATCACAGCCAGGCAGTCATTAATACTAGTCTGTGGGTTGGCTGGACTGAATACTAGGGATGAGTGGCGGTCCAGGTCTGTAGTGGAAAAAAAAAAAACAATCAAACAAACAGTTCTTTGAAAAAATAGGAGAAGTGTGTGTTAATGTCCACATACTTGCATCTATTTCCGTTTCCAGTAGACTCAGTTCTTCTTCTATCTGCTCCTTCATTATTCTCCACCTCTCACGTTCACCCTCGTCATCTTTAGAAACAGAAAATCAAATAAAACACACATGAATCTATCAAAGGAAGCCCTGTATCTCTTATTGCATTCTAGACGGGCTTTTCAACTCTCTGGTCACCACATGTTCTGCATCCAAATCAATTTCCTCAAGGCTCATATGAAGAGTTTCTCAAAGAACGTGGTCTTAAATGGGAAGTCAATATAAAAACACAAAACAACACAATATTAAAATTTGAAAAATCCCTTTTTTTTGTCTGCAGTTCACGTGCGAACACAATGAGGTCCAGTGTTAGTTTTGACTTGATTTGGCTCAATGCTGTGTCAGCATTCGTCTTCTGTCCACTGCCAGGACTAATCCTTGTGTGATTACACATGACAGACTGTCACATATTGGACTGGGTCAGGCGGAAAACAGGGATTAGCCACACAGATGCTGTTCTCCACCCATTCTTAGTATTCGTACGACAATAGGGAGGACAGGAAGAATGAAAACATTCCACACTTTCCCCTGAAGGCTAAGGCTGTAGCTGCCGCTGGTCTTTCTCTGTTATCTCAACTTTAACTCAACTTTTTTATGATGATGGAGTATCTTGCAGTTGTGTTGCTGTTTATCATGACATAATGTTGCGTATTGCTTTTTTGTTCACATTAGACCCAGTGGTCCCCAACCACTGGGCCGGGGACCTGTACTGGTACATGGGTGAATTGGTGCCGGGCCGCAGAGAAATAGTGTTTAATTTTTGGCCCCATCTGTCTATTACTTCCACTTGATCCATACCCATATCAACAAAAGAACTGAACAATAGAATGGCTAGGATTCCATCATCAATAATGCAACTATATTTGAGTAGGAAGTATTTTCTCAGTGAAGACAACAACAATAAACTCAAAATGACGCAGAGTCATTGATACAAGATTCCAACTTTTTATACCAGTCTGGTAGCAGAAAGTTATAGGCTGTGTGCCCATGCACAATTAATTCGGGTAGGAAGATTTTATAGGTAGTAAATATTTCAGAACACCGGGAATTTCATTTTATTAAGGCGTATTTATCTGCCACAACTTCACGACCGGTCCGTGAAAATAGTATGAGAAAGGCTCATGAGAAAGGGAGAACACTGCTTAAGAGCATGTTCTGTCTACTCTGTTCTTGTTGTGATTCAACCTAAGTGAGGATTCCATTTAATTCCTCTTATGGTCTGTAAATGATGATCTTCTGCTTTATTAGGTCAACTCTGAGAGGAATGTGAATCAACAGAAAAGAAAATCAGAAAGTCTGGGGATGGTGTGGCAGGAACTTCAGCCAGACTTTAAACTAAAACATGTCTGTGAATGTTTTTCAAAGCTGATGTCAGTAAAGGAAAAGTTCAGCTGGTTGACAGGTGCCAACCTGCCTTCACACCCTAAATAATTTTGGTATTAACATCTGCACAAAGCTGTGTGACAAGAGAATGCAGGAAAGTGCCAAGATTACCAACATACACCGGGAAATATTTCCTTCTCACCTTGAGCTGCAGTCAGACTTTGTGTTCTGCCATGGGGCAACATTCCCATGTAGGTCAGAACTATGAACTTGGTTTCATAATGGAAACCCTGAGGCACAGGAGCAGACAGGGAGGCAGAGAAGGAGGATTCCGAGGTAGCCATTGAGCTCGCTCGTGTCTCAGGCACATCAATTCTCACAGTCAAAGTTGGACGAGACGCTTAAAGAAACTGCAGAGAGAAGAAAACAGAGACAGTAAGAAACTCATAAATACCTACAGACACGTTTGTTTAACCCACTAAACTGTATTGACCCTCAAACATCCGGAGCACTGTGTAAAATGTTAGTTGTATTTTCAAAATCCAAAAAAAGTTTTTGTTTTGTTTTGGCCACAAGTTTCCAGTCACTGGAGCCAAAGAAACAAAGGTGTGGAAGTCACCTTCACAACTTCTGGTTTCAGAGAGACATTACATCATAATGTCATTGAGTAACTCCAACTGATAACAAGTAATGAGTTATTCAAGATTTGACACATAACTTGACTTTTTAGGCAAAAACTAAAGCACTAACTTTCCTGCATCAATTCTTTACTCATTCTTTCCCGTTCTTATACTTAGAAACATTGTGTACAAAGTACAGTTACAGCTTTGCTAATTAAATATTTGCTTAGCCTAGTTACTATCAGACAATACGTCCTTTGTTTGTCCCAAAATTGAGAAATTTGCAATTTTACTATTTGTAATTGTGACTCACACCACTGCACACAACAAAAATGTGACCTCTACATTTAACCCATCATCAAAGTCAACAGTGGGCAGCTTTGAGTGGCCGGTGCCAAGCTCAGTGGACCTCAGTGGTAACCTGGCAGCTAGTGGACTCAACCCTGGAGCCCTGTGGACCCAAGTCCAGTTCCTAAGCCACTAAGCCACCACTGCCCCAATATATTTAGCAATATATTAAATATGACACGGTTAAAAACATATTTATATTTATTGCCATTTGAATGACCAGAGGTTGCTCATTTTTTGGAAACGTGTCATGTAAGGAAGTGGACCCGTGACTGCAAGTCTTCTTCTCCTTTCGGCTTGTCCCTTTTTCTGGTGTTGCCACAGTGAATCAACTTTTTCCATCTCCCCCTGTCCTCTGTATCCTCAACTCTAACTCCAACTACCTCCATGTCCTCCCTCATTACTGCATCCACCAATCTCCTCTTTGTCTCCTACCTGGTAGCTCCATCTCTAGGATCATTCTACTACCAATGTATCCACTGTCCCTCCTCTGAACATGTCCAAACCATCTCAATCTGTCTTCTCTAGCTTTTTCTCCAAACCTCTCTGTTTGTGTTGTCCCTCTAATGTCTTCATTCCTGATCCTGATCTTTGTCTCTCCTAAAGAGAATCTCAGCATCTTTAACTCCTCCACCTCCAGCTCTGTCTCCTGTCTTCTGTCTATTCCTAGTGTCTTTAAACCAAACATCATGGCTGGTCTCACAACTGTCCTGTAAACCTTTCCCTTCACCTTAGCTGACTGTCTTCTATCGCTGTGTCTCAAAGGACACAGGTTTAAACCCAACGGCCACTAGGTGCCACTAAGGTACACTGAGCATAGCATCATCACCAAACACTGCTTCCTCAGGAAGCCTTCTTCTCGCAATGTGATGGAGTAACATCAGAAGTCAAAAAAACTTTTTTATCCCCAATTACTGAATGTAGTTTACTTGGGCAGACATGTTGGGAGTGTACGGCACTGGTGAAAAAAGGTATCTGCTTTTTAAAGCACACTGTCCCATGTTAAGAAAAAATATTTGTAACAACAATTAAACATTAAAACGCAAACTTGCCAAATATATTCGAACATATTTCAATAAATAAATATTTCAATAAATATTTTTGATAGTCAAATCTCACAAAGACCGGCTCATGCAACCAGTACAGAATTAGGTTGTCTATGCCCGGCTTTATAAAAATGCACTTCACATGTCACAGTGTCCTTTTTGTGCAGAAAGAAGGACAATCTGTCCCTGCTTCGTTAAACAGTTGAACTTACATAAGACACGTGGTGGACATAGGGGCGTGAAAGATCCGTCAATGAAATGCTACGTAAAACGACCGCAAAAAAAATTTAAATCTTAGAGTTAGTTTAAGCAAAGTCTTATTATTATCCCCTGATCGATAGAGAACACTTTGGCTTACGAAAAATAAATAAAAACTAGTATTTAAAAAAGATAAGGTCAAACATTATGATGTAAAGTTTGACTACTGTCATGTAAGTGATCCTACGCTTCCGCTTTGTACTAACAAAATAAGTTCTATCATAAACTTCTTAAAAATGACAGGTATTTAAGACTTTATAGCAACAGACTAAATAAAATGTATTCAAATGCAAACTTTTTAAATATACTCTAGTATAAGTCCTTCAGTCCGAGTTGACAATCACACATATTTAATGTTTCGACTTTGTTCGGCGTAATTAATCTTTTCTTATAAAACTGTAGAAAGGAATTTTCTGGAAAAAAAACCCACTGAAAACACATTTACTGGATCCGACCGTCTTTAAAAATAAAACCCTCAGTGTCCATGCGAGCTAAAATGGCTGGCTTAAGGACACACGTTTTAGGTGATGTTATTCAGAGAGATCAAACTTTGATTTAACTTCAACTATAATTCAGCGCGTGTCTCACCGTTATTTTCTGAAGGAAAGCAGGTGTTGGAAGAGTGACGGACAGGCTGAGAGGAAATTCCCGACGAGCCCCCTGCACAAGGAGGCAGGAGCAATAGAGGGCACACAGACTACACTGCAGGGGCAGCGCTCACACACAAGCTAGTGGTAATCACGTACGAAGACGTTTAGGATGTTACTTTCAAAATAAAGCTTTAAACCGGAAGTAAGAGGCAACACGGCGCCATTAAAAGAAATGTCAAAACATTTTTACATTTTCTTTTTAAAATGACTTTCTTCTTCAATGCTAATTTAGTTATCTTATCGTGTCTTGGGTTTTTATATCAGAATCAGATATTAAGCTATTTGTAAAATAGAGACGCACATATACAGAAAATCCATGTTGTTATGTTTTATTTTTGGTTTTCTATTCAATTCAATATACATTTCATTAAAACATTCTGCCATGTATTGCTATAGAAAATGTTATGGCAAAAATTATTTTTGTTGTCATTATCCCCATATGTACATGCATGCGTTGTTTAAGCGTAAAACATACAAAAAAAGTTAAAACACATTTTGTTCTATTTTGAAAGGCCCAGCCGGAAGCTGTCACATTCCTCTGTAACTCTGACACGAAGGAAACTCAACAAGCGGAAAAGTCAGTTACTTACTTACCGCTGCTGTTGACAGTTTAAGTCTTTATAACAGTACCTGACGAGTTTGTATTTGTTTTGACAGCTTTACTTAAATAATTGTCTACGTTTATTGGAGCAGAAATGGCGCTAACCGACGCTGACGTGCAGAAACAGGTAAAGTACACAGTGCTGGACAAAATGTAGTACATTTTAACCATTTACCCCAGGACTATACTATGGATTAGAGTAAACACGTCCAACGAAAGCTTACGGTTAATCACTAAAGCATCGCATTTCGATTTTGATTTCCCAGAGTTGATTGTGGTTGTTTCCTAAGGATATGAGCAAATATAAAATTCTTTTTCTTGTTCGGTAAGCCAAAGAAGCGAAAGATATAGTCGAATAATCGAACGGTTAATCGTTAAAGTAAATGTATAGTTTGATAAAAAAGTACATCTAGTGATACTTTTCTATGGAAATTAGATTATATACACATGCAGAACTTTGGCATAACTGTAAAAAATTGAACTTTCACTCTGTGTGTGTGTGCGTGTGTGTGTTGAACAGATCAAGCACATGATGGCCTTCATTGAGCAAGAGGCCAGTGAGAAAGTTGAGGAAATTGATGCCAAGGTAACAACTGTCTGACTGTCCTTCTCTACGTCTCTCAGTTCTTCTCTGTCCTTCTTCTTCACCATCTATTTTTCAATCCAGTAAAGTGATGCTACATCCTGTTTGTAAAATTTTTTTTTTTCACTGCCTGATTCCTTGTCTTCTCTTTGTCATGTCCACTTGTTTACAGGCAGAGGAGGAGTTCAACATTGAAAAGGGTCGTCTGGTGCAGACGCAGAGAGTTAAAATTATGGAGCACTACGAGAAGAAAGAGAAACAAATAGAACAGCACAAGAAAATGTGAGTGTTTTCCTTATCCTACTGCTATAAAGAAGTGACGCTAGACTTAAAAATCTGTAGATCATAAAGTAAGCGTTGGCATTATGGTTGGCCACTAAGATATTATTGGTTGTTTTCATAACTGACCATTTCTGCACAGTAAAGTGAACAAAGCAAAAACATTAATCTGCCTTTGGGGGTGTATAAATAGGTACATTACCTTATTATCTTCCATAATTAAATTTTAGGAGGATATTAATGATGTTATCAGTGTGGGTGTGAGGCAGATGAACTCATATAAACTTTGCTTTACTCTCACAGTCAGATGTCCAACCTGTTGAACCAGGCCAGACTGAAGGTGCTGAAGGCCCGTGATGACATGATCAAGGTTAGATTTTTTTTAACACATTTACTTCATTCTTTTATACATATATTATTTTGATTGCCAGTTTAGATTTATCTTTCTTTACCCATTGTTGAAACCTGCATAAGATAGTTTGGCCTGTCACTGCCTGCATTGAGGAAGCGGCGAAAATGATGATTTGATATCTATGTCCCAGGAATTGTTGAATGAGGCCCGTCAAAGACTTGTGGAAATCGCCAAGGATCCTGCCAAGTACTCTTCCCTACTGGAAGGCCTGATACTTCAGGTAATTTGTCCAATTGCTGTTCATCTCTGGAGATTAAAATGTATTAATTTTGTTATTTTCTCTTCAGGGATTCTATCAGTTGCTGGAGCCCAAAGTTACCATTCGCTGTCGGCAGCAAGACGTGGAATTGGTTCAGGTGAGAATCAGCTGACAGTCTTGGTATTTTTTTTTTATTCAGAGACTTTAATACATTTTTGTATATTTTCTATTTTCACTAAACAGGCTGCCGTTCTTAAAAACATCCCTATTTACAAAGAGGCTGTGAAGCAGAACATAGACGTCAGAGTCGACAAGGAGCGTTTCCTTCCATCAGGAATGTGAGAATAAAATTTTTTTATATATATTCTTTGTTTCAATTATTTAAATAGTTTAGAGATTTTGATCTCCCTTCACCACAAATCAGTCTGATTATTATTATTTTTTTTAACAGCTGTGGAGGAGTTGAGATCTACAACGATAATGGGAAGATCAAGGTTTCAAACACCTTGGAGAGCAGGCTGGACCTCATAGCCTATCAGGTAAAGATTCTTCAGATCTGTTCGGTTTTAATCGATTTTACAATAAATGCAATATTACTTGATCGTCTATAGAGGGCAGTAACATCTTTGGTTTGGTGGTATAGAAATATAGTTGTCCTGTAAAATAAACACTGCCTAATGGATTTAGAAACTTTTTATTATTATTATTATTATCTATTACCTATTATCTATATTATTTATTTAAGTCTGTTTTGCATTCAACCCAACGCCTCTACTTTTATTTACTGAACATAAAGAAGGCAGTAGCATAAATCAGAGTTAAAGATGCCATTTTGACACTCATTTTTTTTTCAAATTAATATTATTTAATTAATATTCTTCTAATTTGAATCATGATTCATATTCCACAGATGATGCCTGAAGTCAGAAGTGACCTGTTTGGTGTCAACCCCAATCGCAAGTTCACAGATTAATGTAGGTTTTAAGTGAATTAAATGTGACCACAGGTGATGATTTTCATTGTGCAATAATCTGTACAGTCTCCTGCCAGACATCAGGTCGAGTATTTCTGAAGACTTTTATGTTTCTGTGTTCCTCACACAACCAGTGTATTACTTTACTTGCACAAATATAAATCATGGGTTGTCAGGTAGACTATCGGCATTACAGCTATTCAAACCAAAGCAAATAAAAGTTTCAGGTTTTTTTTTTTAATATATTACTTTCAAATATTTTTGCTTTTCATCTTTGAGCTCTTAAGTTGCAATATAGCTTTCTACCACTGTGGGTCAGTATTACGTCAGTCAATTGTAAAAAACTCCCATACAGAGAAAAGGCTGCCTAATTTTCTGGATATGCAACTTTTACTTCAGTGAGTATGACTTGTGAATGAATGCATACATGCAAACTTCTTTGACCTGAAGTTTCTCAATTTTGAAACAATTTTGAAATCAAATAATAAACTTTATTGTTTTTTTAACAACAGATAAAAGACTTTCATTGCTTCAATGGTGTTGTATTTATAATCATAGCCACTGGGGGGCACATTTGATGCATTCCTCCCACACCCAGTGCTGGTCCCTTGGATAAAACAGTGAGTCAGGAAAGGCATCCGACATAAAACATATGCCAAAACAATCATGCGGATGACAATGGTTTAAAAATAGAAAAAGAAGGACAACGAAGGGAACAGCTGAAAGTGGGATGTGTTTGTAGATGAGTGGAAATTGCTTTGATAAATGCATGTGATTTTGGAAGAACAGTTTTTTTTATTCAGGCAAAGAGCTTTAATTCTTTTTCACAACAAGATGATAATAATAAAAAGTCAGAGACATTTTCACAGACGTCAGAGATGTAAGATTTATTTACAGCATGTAAACACATGTTTACTCTACAGTACTACAGTAACATAGATTAGCCTGGATACATTTGCCACATTTTAAATATCTCCTGCATAAAAATGTTTTAAAAAATCTTTTTAGTGCCAGCCAGTGGACTTATCATTAGCAGTTATCAAGACAAGGTGCCATTCTCCCTCAGTGGGTCTAGATCAGGGGTCTCAAACTCAAATAAGTTGAGGTCCACTGTCCACACTATCATTTCACAGAAGGGTTGCGTCAGCTTTCAAAACAAAACAAAAAAAAATCAGTTACCCATATATTCTGTGTAATACAACACTAAACCAGAAGGAGTCTCTGGATCAGGGTTTTGAGAACTATAGGATTTACCATAAAATGTGGAGAATACTGTAATATAATACTGTAGTACAGAACAGTACATCGATCTGTGAAATTACATTTACTATAATGATGTAAAGTTCAGTTCATTACAGTTGTTTTATAATTTGATCAACAATGCATTGGATGAAGGGAATAGTGCAATGAAGCAAAGTCTCCATTGCAATATATATTTATCCTATTAAGAAATCTTGCGGGCCACTCTAACATTCAACTATCGCAAATATTGTTCTACGAGCCGCAAATGGCACATGAGCCGCGAGTTTGAGACCCCTGGTCTAGAGACTATAAATTGTTTTTAAATCGAAGTCAATTATGAAAACATAACAAAGACATTTCAAGCTATAATAAGGCGTTACTTGCATTTTTAGGTTAATGCACGCTTGTTGTGTGAAGTAACAAAACAATGTAACATAAAGTGTAAACACATAAAACCAACAGTTTAAATTCTGTAAAAAAAAAAAAAAAAAAAAGAATAACCATGAAGAAGAGGACTTAAAGGCTATGACACAGTGGCCCAGTATTTTACCCTGTGGCCTCTAGGCAGGAAGTGATCTGTGGGTTAGATTATATTGTACACTAATACAGGGATTAAAGTGTTAACATTAGATTAGCGCCTGACCTCTGGGACACTGGTGGGTAGTCAGCCCTTCCCAATCCTGACACTCCAAGATTACAACTCACTCTTGTCATGGAAGGAGTGAGAATAATGCACAACAGAATTAAACCGAAGCAGAACACGAGTGAAGAAGAGTCTTGGAGTTTGAGTGAAAACTTGGCCTGGATTTTAGATTCCAGCCAAACCTAACTTCTGGGGGGAATGTAAAAACATAGGAAATAGTGACTCACACTCAATGACTCACAAGAAGAACAGAGGAAAAGCAACCTCTAACATCAGACGGCATCCACACCACAGTCCTGGGACATTCTCGTTTAGATAAAATACACCAAGGACCTTAAAGGACAAAATATATAAGTTAGTCGCCAATCTGTTATTGTTTTACATATATAATACTTTATTTTTATCCCGCATCATCTATTTTTTACTGTAATTGTTGTTTATTTGGAATATAACCAATAAATGTCAAAATTAAATATATACATTTGATGCTGTTTGGGGTGATTTAAGATTTGGTAACCCACAGTGTTACCATATATACTGTATATATTTGTGTGGACTATTTACACCAACAATTGTAGATTGACAGATTAGATAAAGATTACATTCCAGTTTAATGTTAGTGCCAATTATTGTGTGGGAAACATTTATCTAAGTTCACTGAGAACAATTCATTTCTAAAAAAAAGTTAAATTTAAAGTTTCTTGAACAGTCCATGTGGATCCAATGTGTAAATATATGTTCGTTTTAATTGATCTTGCTATTACACATATATATTTTATACATATATTCATGTATATGTAAAGATATATGTACATATGTGTAAATCTATATACACAGATGTATAAATGAATATTTGTGTATTTAAATATAAATTGAAAAGGACAAAATACATCTGCAAACACAGCAAATAACTGTGTATTACAACATAATCAAACTCAGACTCAGATTAGTCACCCACATGCAATGAATCCCCTGTCACTTGTGCAACCTTGTTGCCAGCACCCGGAGAGAAAAAAATATATTTAGTGTGAACAAGTTGAACAGCCAAGTCCACATTGCGGTTAATCAGGTCAGATCAGAAGGTTGAGACCGCCGTACCCTTCCCTTTGCATCCACTCTTCCCTGAACCACCATGCATTCATCGCACATGTACAGCATACAGCAGATGACTTGCGGTAGATAGACAGACTGTGCTTACACCTTCACCTCCACAGACCCGTTATTCCAGAAAGCTCAGCACCATCTCCCCAACTCCAAGAAAGTAGACACCCTGCGCAATCCCAAAAAGAGGAGCAATGACTAACGCACGACACGTTGCACCTTTTAGGAACGCGGCTGGGCCTTCCCGCCTCATGATGCGCCTGCAGACAACAGTGGAGACGTATTAGACCAAAGCAGTTTTCAAGCAGGCTACTGTTTTGTAAATATCAGGGTGACGTTAAAACAGAAACAAGTTTATACCTCGTACAGTCAACGATTCCTCTGTATGTGTCCTCCCCCTCTCCCTTCTGCAAGGTTTGTAGTCTTGTCTTTATTACTGTATGGAGAAAAGTGGAAGAATCAGGGGGTGGAGGTCTAACAGCTGCTGTATTCATCCCCTCACATTTTAGCTAATCTCAAAATACTCTAGGCACGGGCAAACTAAGGCTCAGGGGCCAGATGCGGTCTGTTTAGCTCTCTAATCCAGCCCACCAAAATTTTCCAAGATATATAATTGGTTTGTATTGTGATCATTCTGTTGCCCACACTTTTCCTATAGATGCCATAAAATAACCTAAAAGCATTTTAGCATTTCATCCTATATGCTGGATTTTACCTATAATTTATCTTTCTTTTAATGAATTCTTTATCTAGCTCAGGGGTGTTCACACGTTTTTTGCCTTATGACCTACTTTTCAAATGACCAGGCTGAAGTGATCTACCTACAGTAGATTGTAAACTCTAAATATTTGCCTATATAAACTGGATATCTTAATATATATATATATACATATTAGGGGTGTGACGATTCACATAACGATCCGATTCAATTTTCAATTCACAGGCTACAATCCGATTCAGGAACAATTCATAAAAAATATTAAACGATCAAGTTCGATCAAGTTCAATCCAATTCGGATCAGTTCGATCCATACCGATCCAAAACGATTAATTTGCACACCCCTAATATATACTGTATATAGTGTATATTAGGGGTGTGATGATTCACTCACATAACGATCTGATTCACATCTCGATTCACAGGCTACGATTCGATTCAGGAACGATTTATAAAAAAATATTAAATGATTGATCCAGTTCGATCCGATTCGGTTCAGTTCGATCCAAACCGATTAATTTGCACACTTCTAATATATACATATATGTTATACTGTCTGACTCAATTAGCATCTCGAAATAAAACAACATCTCTAGTTTTATTTACTATTGTTTTATCATGTTGTTGCTCAGGATCTACCAGAACTCCTTTGGAGATCTACTGGTAGATACCGTTCTAGCAGCTAGATCAGGGTGCCCTGATCTAGCTGCTTCTAATTTGGCCCTTTGTCCAATTTTAAGGACCAACTGTGGCCCATGTGTCAAAATATTTGCCCATAACTGAACTGCATTATTTCACTTGTGTCTACTGTAAAACATAACATGGTCATGTGTAAAAAGTGGAACATTTCAAGCTATTTGTCACCCTATTGGTGGACCGGACTGTATTCACTCAAAAGTGGGTTCCATTATGTAGTGTTAGCACGCCCGCCTTGGAATAAGAGAGCAGAGGGTGTAAAGCAGTAAAGTGCAAAGTAGAATGCTGGGCTTTGGAACCCTGCTGAGACCTTAAGGCTAACCGTGACTAAATCCAGTAGATTCACAACATGTATTACTGCTTTACTAAATAGTATTGAAACTATATTTCTCAAAGTTAGCAAACCTTTAAATCAGTATAAAATAAACGTACTTGTTGTTGTCTCAGCAACTTAAACATAATTCCGTTGGTTTCTCCAGTTGCAGTTAGTTTACAGAGATTTAAAGAATTCTCGGATTCTCGGGTTTCCAAGGGCCAGAACTCGTCTCGTGTCAGTACTCCCTCCTACACATCTGTGTTTCCACCCTCAATTATGCTTTTGTGACTGTATCCCCCTCACCATCCAGTGGTGTTACAGCCACAGCTGCTATTGAGCCTGCAGTGCAGCCGGCAACGAAGGATTGCCAAAACGGAGCCTGGGCCTGCACGTCGCCCTGTCCACCTGTTTTTTCTCGTCCCAGAGAGTTCAGGTTGGCAAAGAGCGGGAAGTAGATCATCGAGAAGGGCACGTCCCTGAAAAGCATAGATTTTGACACAGGGAGGATTTAAGGGGTCAGTGCAATCGTGGGAATTCTCAGTGTTAAAAGAAAGATACACATTAGATGTCAATGAATGAAACATTGTCTTTGTTGTGCAAGAAAGTGTGTTCACCTCATTAAAGTTGCCCCTGCCCCCCTGTAGAGACCAGCCAGGCCACGGGTCCTCAGGAGCTCTGCAGTGATGCCGGTAGCTGAGGGTCGTTGTTGAGGGGCGGGTCGGGCTGGAGGTTGGGTGGCCACCAACGATGGAGCTGGACCAGTGGCTGTTGATACAGGTCTTTGAGCAGCTGAAAGATTGAACACAGATGAATTAAACCAGGTTTAGAGACTGGTTGTGTTCACTTTTAGTTAATGCGAATATGGTTCCTAAAATGGGGAAAAACAGAATAGATGGTTCTCTTGGTGCTCGGAGAAGTTACCCTACACAAATAACTCTCCCGCAAAGATGATTATTTGAGGCAGGCAGGTAATTATTCAAATTAAAAACAGAACATGATAATTTATCTAATGAAAATGATCTATGTCATGCATTCTTCTGTGCAGCCAGTAACAAGTTGATCCATGGACTGCTGCTGGTCCGAGACACACGGTTTTGGTACCACTGCATTATAGTACAGCATTTCATGAGCAGTGGTGCTAACCTTATATATACAGTATATAATACTGATTTTTGTAAATACCATAATTATTGTATTTTAATATAAAGGATAGATCCTCAAATTCGTAATAATGTCCACATGGGTGAAACTAGTATTTTTGGGATGGGGTGAGATCTTGCTAAGAAAATCGGAATTCATCAGTATATTTTAAGACTATTTTCCAAATTTGGCAAGTACATGTCAAAGAAATTTTTATTAACAAAATGTAAAAAAGATGAAGATAAAATCTTTTCAAAATGCCTGTTAACTCACCCAGTCTTCCAGCATCTTGTAGCTGGATCTTTAGCATCTCCATAGGAGTGGTAACTACAACCTGACAGGTCCCTGCCCCGCAGCCTGCCAGTACCTCCCCCCACAGGGGCAAATGCCTGCAAACACAGGTTTCCTTTAAAAAACAACAACAACAAAATAATACATTGCAGATAGTGTGCACCACAGAACAGAGAAGTCACAACCAGAAATAACTGATATTCTGATGACATCATTTATCATATATTTGATTTGATGATATATTTATCATTTATCATGATGAGGACCTCAGCCAAGTGTGTATTTACTTCTACGCCTGAAAGCTGAACCAGGGAACATCTGTAGTAACGACTTGTCTCTGTTTAATTTGTGTCAACCTCTTGTAGGTACAAATGACGGACATCTGTTTACGGCTAGAAGTGATATAAGCACTAGAGATATGTTAGAAATGTATTTTTTTTTATATGTGGCGTCAGTGGTGGCGTAGCAGTTAAAGAAGTGGACTTGGGTCTACAAAGCTTCAGGTTCTAATCCACCAGCTGCCAGGTTGTCACTGAGTTGCTCTGATCACACCATCATCGCGACCTACATAACCTCCGGTGAGTTCACCACTCACAGAAAGGCTCACAATTTGGAGCAGTGTGATTTGGGTGGCAGTTGTGGAGATACCTGACACCCAGTAACATATGGGTGGGGATGAACAAATGAATGATTGTTTCCTGTGACCGGACTGGAGTAGATGCTTTTTGCTTTTCTAAGTTAGACATTTATCATATCACATTATATCAGGAAACGTTACCCATCCTTGGACAGCTTCTGTCTGAAGACATCATTGGCTGCCAGCTTGATGGCTTTTTCTGGTGTAACCAGCGTGAGATTCACAGCTGCACCTGCAGAAGACAAAGACAACTTACAGCAGAGCAATTTATCTCGCTGGATGCAAATAAGCCACACTTTCAGACTGGTGTTAACAATGGCACGTAAAGCAGGATAAACTCATGTTACACAAAGATGAAGGGCTGTTTGTCACAGGGACTAGAAATGTAAACAATACCTCTGTAGCAACCGAAGTATCCCTCTGATCGCACAGTTTTTGTCAGACAATCAAGCCTTAAATGAGAAAAAAAACATGTTTACAAAAGTTTTGCTCAAAAACTCAACATTCATTATATCTATTTGAAATGTATTCTGTGCACTATTTGTCACAACTGGTCTGTGTCCAAAACACATGATTTCATTCTACTATCTCCGAAAATGTGAAGAGGGTTATAAACAGAAGCTCTTTTAAGCAGGATTTTTTATATCCCCCAGTATAATTTTTCATCTCTGACTCACAGTGGAAAACCACCGTCTGCTAAACACAGGATGGCCCCACCCAGTCAGCAGTCAGTCTGAAAAGTCACCAGATCTGCCCAGTTATACTATACTGTTGTCAAAATCTACACAGTTGTAGATTTAGAAGTAGTTTTTAGCAGCTTTCCCTGAGAATCACTGAGAAACTATTTAATATGACATGTTCTAAATCAGTTGTCCCCAACCACTGGGCTGGGGACTGGTACTGGTCTGTGTTCCAGTACCACACTTTCCACTGAAGGCTGTAGCTGCCGCTGGTCTTTCTCTGTTATCTCAACATCTTATCTTTTATGGTGATGATGGAGTATCTTGCAGTTGTGTTGCCGTTTATTATGACATAATATTGCGTACTGTTTTTCGTTCACATTAGAGCAGTGGTCCCCAACCACTGCGCCGGGGACCTGTACTGGTACATGGGTGAATTGGATCTGGGCCGCAGAGAAATAATGTTTCCTTTTGGCCCCATCTGGCTATTACTTCCACTTGATCCATACCCATATCAACAAAAGAACTGAACAATAGAATGACTAGGATTCCATCATCAATAATGCAACTATATTTGATTAGGAAATATTTTCTCAGTGAAGACAACAACAAGAAACTCAGAAGGACGCAGAGTCATTGATTCTAACTTTTTATACCGGTCTGGTAGCAGAAAATTATAGGCTGTGTGCACTTGAGAAATCCTTGTTGTGCCCATGAACAGTTAATTCAGGTAGGAAGATTTTATAGGTAGAAAAATATTTCAGAACATCGGAAATTTGATTTTATTAAGAGGTATTTATCTGCCACAACGTAACGACCGGTCCGTGAAAATAGTATGAGACATTTAACTGGTCCATGGCGCAAAAAAGGTTGGGGAACACTGTAAAACCCTGTCTAAATGATGCAGCACTGGTTCAAATTAGAGATGTGTTACCATCGAAGGAACATATTTGAGGGTTTAAACCATGGGATTGCGGTGTTGTCATATTTGTTTGTGTTGTTTTATTTGGGGGGAGGGTTAATCCAGGCCACTGAGCCCAACTCACATTCCCTTGTAGACTTGAACGCCCTGCTGGTTCTGTAGGCGGGTCTTGGCCAGGTCAATAGGAAACACACATGTCACACCGACCAGGCCTGCCACGCCCCCATTAATCAGCTTAGCAGTGAGGCTGCGAGGGGATAAACACAGACACACGAACACATGGATGCACATAGACAGAGCCAATCAGACGAGCCACGCAGATGATACAATCGCTCCTCGACAAACAAATGCAAATAAAGGAGAGACGTCTCTGTCTTTTGTTCTGTTTTGCAAAATACACACACATGTATGCACAGGAAGCAACACTTCTTTCTAATCTTATTTTAAGCTGATCTATCTAATCAGAATCAAAAAAGAATAAAAAGACTTACCTAACTTTCTTTTCTGCCATCTTGCTCTCGTCTGGGCTCCAGGCCCAAATCCACTTCTCTCCTCCGTTTACTCCTCCACTTCCACTCTGTTCTCCCCTTTTTTTCTGCTTCTTACTTCTTTCGCTTTCCTTTCCTTTTGTCTTTTATGGTTAAAACTGAGACTGTAGGCTCTGTGTCTTCTGGCCAACTGTGTTTCTCTGTTGAAGTTTTTACCAAAGACCAGTTTTACTTTGACACTGTAGAGAAAAACAAAACAAACCGTGTCCTTTATGGAGATTAAATATAGCTTAAGTTTAATAATGACTTGATTATTTAGCTGTGATACAAGGAATGACACGACTCACACTGAATCTGTTTCAAGTCATCCATCATGGTAATCCATAAACGTAAACAGAGGCATGCAGTAGTAGGACTACCATACACAGACAGAACATCTTGAGTCTCTCTAATCTGTCAGCTAAAAGGATAAGAATATGCCGTCTAGGAAGTAGGGCGGAAGTGAAAAAGAATGGCTTACCCAAATTCTTCTCTTCTTTTGTTGCATTCCCCAGTATTTACACATACCTGGAGAAAAGAAGAGAAAAAATATTGGACTTTTTTCTCCTTTTTTTTTTCTTCTTCTTCTAAAAATCCAAGGAACATTGGTAATATGAGACCCTGAGCTTTGGATTTGGTTTGTAGTTTCTCAGATTCTATCTCCCTCCTCCTTTACTTCAGTCTATAATTAATCTCTCCCTTAATCTCTTTACTTCCATGCATCTAATTTTGCCACTGTAAGTCTTCATTAGTACTCTCTGCAGGGACTAACAAACTAACATCGGTTCCTATTCTCCCCCCCTAACTCGTTTGTATCCCGGAATGCCCTTTCCCTTAGCACATTATTATTTCCTCCCTTTTTTTAATACATACATCTCCTGTCCAACTGTTTAATCTCAGTCACATTCTACACATGCCTTTCACTGAGCCTCCTCCTGTGTAACTTTCTTTCAGTCCAGCTCCATTCAGACACAGTGGTGACCCAGTCAAAGTGACAGGCTGCTTCAAACCAAGCCAACCTAAAGCCTTCAGACCCCCAGCTCTCCTGAAACTGCATGGACCTCCAGTCCCGGCTCTCACAGTTCATGCAGCTCAGTGCACTTTCATTATCTTACACCATACAAACACGGCAGTGGGATTTTGGGAGGCCCTTACCTTTGTCGGAGCATCCCACAGGCAGGATCAAACTCTGCTTTCACTTCCACAGTGTGTGCAGACAGCGGCAGTCAAGCGAGAGGCTATGAGAGAACCAGCAGCCACTCAGGGGCTGTTGCACAAACACCAGTATTGTCCGACCGCCTTAGTCCCTCCCTCTGGTGGTTACTCCCCTGTGTGACACAGCCTCAGCAACACAGCTCTGCACTAACACAACTCGACATAAACTTGGGCCTGCTGCCGCCGCACATGCAGAAGACTTAACTCTCGCAGATGCCAACCTCCATTGTGATTCGTTGTGCATAAATGATCAAATATACTTTATATTATTTTGAAAAGTTGACAAATTGGACCAAAACAACCTACTGGGCTGTTTGTGTGTAGCTTTCTATTCAGTGGTCTCAGTTATTACATAACAGACCAGGATTCACTGAATGCCTCACATGTTCACAGATTTCAGGCCCTGAACAGTGTGAATGGTTAATTGATTGGTTGTTTATTTATGGTGGTTTTATTTAGTTGAAATACTTTACATGCTTCCTTAAAGATGATTTTTTCCCCCAACAATAGCAGTGCAGGGTCAGTTCAGTGCAACTAAACTGTTTTTTTTCCATGGGAATTGATCTCTTTGTTGACTCCTGCTGATGACAAACTAATGACTGTCATTGATCATTTTTCTCATCAGCAGTACAAAACACTTGGGGTCAGGGCAGCCATTTTGATAATAAATAAATTACATCTTTAGGAAGACAACTAAAGTATGAAAATAAAACAACGTTTATTTAAGTTTCAGATACCCTTGTCTTCATTTCAGCTATGAGGACATCAGCTATCAAAAAGAAAGTGCATGTTACATTGTTTTGGACAAATAAAAGCAATAAATATTAATAAAGTCCTCATTTTCAATGTTATAGAAGAACAACCAACCATCCATTTACACCAACGTATCCGTGCCGAGTTGCAGGGGCAGCTGTCTCCACAACTGCCACCCAAATCTCATTGCACTGCACTGTACCTTCCTGCAGTTGGTGAGCCCACTGGATGCCAACCACTCAAACTGGGTGAACTTTTCAACTTTTAAATTATAAGTTAGGCAGACAGACAGCAACAACATTCTAAATCCATCAACATCCTCAAGGCAAATATTGCATATGTGCTGCTCTTTCTCAGCATTAAATCATACTTTTGTTTGCAAATCTCTACCTCTTTCATCTCTCTGCTCCTGACACTGCCAATGTCCAATTTTAGAATCAACTGTGGCCTGTAAATAAAACATTTGCCCACACCTGATGTCACTGCATGGTACTACTATTGTTGAAGACTAATAAATAAGAAAAAAATTATGGGTGTAATGTTTGATCCTAAAAAAGGGAAGTAACTTTTGCATCATCTTTGCATAAACAACATATAACAGAACATTTTCAGAAACTACTGTGTAGTACAGTATATTGTGCTGAAAGAAATAATCGCCAGCGTCTTGCGCCCTCCTCAGGTCAATTGTGAAACATGCATTCAATGTAAAAACCAGCGCAATTTTACAAAGTGAAATCATACAGAAGTTAATACATGACTGATTTTTTAAACATTTTTCTTCAATCAAATAGTTATTTTTAAGTTTGTAATAAGAACAGTATGGTATAATTTCGAAGGTGCAAGTTATGATTGAAGCGAAACAAATTAAAATAGTTATATTTATGACAGGCCTTATGAAGAAAATGGTGTGTTGATTTTTTCTCTTCTTATTTTTGTTTTAACCTTTAGCTGAAAACTATAGTATTTGTGCTCCCGTGTTAACTCGCGTGTATGATGTGTTTTTCTCAGTTTACGATAGAGGGAGCCACTGGCTAGAATATTAAAAACGACGCTCTATAAAGTTTCTTACTTAATCATCTAGGACATTACTGTACTGAAAAAAGTATCTATCTAAACAAATGTTTGACATTACATGAGTTAAATTAAAAGTAGATATTATGGCATAATATTTTAAAATATTGATATTAAAACATGAATATATATTCAACATTAGTGTGAATGAGCAAAAAGCCTTAATCTTGAAAGGAAATGTCCTTAGAATATACTTTATATTATTTATTAATTCACGACTTTTATGTCAACCGTCTACCTTTTTGTGGCATTCCCTTTAAACGGTCGTCGAACTCTAAACTCCGTAGGGTTTAATGGACTTAATGTTGTTGTTTCATAGAATTATCTGAAACTTAAGATATATTTCCTCCATGTTTCGGGTTACTCTAGTGTATATATATATTTTACAAATATTTTGTGACGGATTTAATGTCCACAATTTGTCTAAATTATAGATCAAATAAAGTCACCCCCCTGCTTTTGTGACCGTTGGTATCGCCCTACCCATCTGCTCAGCTCAGTGAGACTGATTGAAACAGATTGTAGCGCTCGCTCACCGGACATGACGGCTGCTCTAAGTTTACTTGTGCTTGAAAATTTACGGGGAGGATATATGTCGCTTCAGGACCACTTTCTAATGTGAGAACTAACGGAACACCACTTCTTCAGTCCAAACATGTCCCAGGGATGTATAGTTTCTGTGGAAGAGATCCAGTCCTGGTGGGAAGTCCCCGCCATAGCCCACTTCTGCTCGTTGTTCAGGACAGCGTTCAACCTTCCCGACTTTGAAATAGAGGTAAATAAGTCTCGTTTTCACCCTTTTGTCACACCAGGGTGTTTAAAAGAGGAAATGAAAAGTTGTTTGTGTCAGCGGTTTTTGTTTTTACGCGGCGTGTGCGATGTTTTCTCGTTTATCCAGCTTAGCTGTGTTCTTTGAACTTCCCTCAGCGGTGAACGTTATTGCTCAGACAATCCTGTTAGATAATGAGCTAGCACTACTCGTTAGCACTACTTTAAGCTTATTATGGGTGTTCATACTTTAAAAGATCGCATTGCCACTTCCTGCTGTTTGTAACTGCCCTGAGTCCCGCTTGTGCTTAATTGTGAAGTTGTGTCTTGTTCAGTTAAAATGACGCTCGACTCTTCCTGGCAGTAACTTTATGGGAAGGCGTTGGTGCGAATGGACCATGTGCTGATGGTTTGTTTTTATTTGGTCCAAACCTCGTGGTGATGTTTATATAGTATATGTGGAAAAGGGTGTCTCACGGTAAAGTATATGTAAATACACCTGCCCACTTAATAAATATCTCTTGTACTTTAAGTCAACTTCACTATTCTGACTAGTTTGGCGTGAAAATTGAGCCTAATTCTCGAACCTGGTTATTAAATGTACTATTTTGATGTGTATGTGTTGCTCTTACAGGAGATAAAGTTAAGTTCATGGCTTGAGATGCGAGTTTATTGTCTGAAGCCATCTGGCTTGGGGTAGCCATAGGGACGCAGATGCTGTTGTGGCATTGTTTGCACCACCCGACTCCTGTTGCAAGGACGTAGAGGTCTAAACGGATGTATCCGGTATGGTTTGTCCAAATTACACCACTTTAATGCGATTTTATCACTGGATGTGAAGTTTATTACGACAGTGTCCAAATATGTCACTCGACTCCTTTTTCGTGTTCACTTTCCTGGTTTAAAACAGTGTTGCTTTCAATGCGGGTCCCTTATTGTGCAACATCAGCGTTTGTAGCGATTGTTCAATGGTTCGACAAATGATTGCTTTCACAATAAACAGTGTAAGGTCACCACTGCACATCAAGCAGCCCCTTCCACTCTTTCATCCCCCACCCCTTCAGAGAGGGGCTAAGAAACACGTAGGCTCTGCTTTGTTATTGAAGGACGAAGGCAAGATGTGTGGGGGATCACGTTGCGCGTAGTTTACATAAAAGTTAATGCTGGTGTGTTTTGACTGAAACGTCAAGGCTAAATAAAGTTTCAAAGTCATTTAATCAATCATAAACAACTGTAACACTATGCATCCACCTTTTCGTCCTGTTGCCACACCGTCTATGTGATGCATTCACCCTCAGCTGCATCTCCAAGCAGATCACACCAGGAAATGTTGTGACAGATATAGGAACCCTATAAACCTGACAGTATTTAGTCACGCGAACGCATAGATGTAGTAGAAACCTAATGATGCAAGTAGTAAGAAAGAGTGATTTTGCTCACTTGTTTCTTCAGTAAATGAAAAAATACAGCTGCAATTTGGATAAGGGCCACAAAGTGCATGAGTGGTTAATGTCACCTTTTTCTTATTTTCAAAAGAAGTCAAGGTGTGATACCATAGCAATACAGATGTGTGTTTAGACACATGGAGACTGGCTGTCTGTTGTGAGTAAGGGAACTTGTTCCAGTTTAAACAGTCTTTGGTGCAGGAAGAAGACTTACAGTCACCTTTACGCTGATGATTGTTTCATACTTAGTTCCTGTTTGATTGGATCATATTTGAACCGAAAGCCTTGTTTGTTGACACACATAACTAAAGATCTATAGAAATATGCAGACATCAGCACTGCAAATTGAAGGCATTATCTTTGAGTGAAATAATCTTCTCGATTAAACATAAGTAGCACAGCTAGGAGTAGTTGTGGAGCGACAGTGTGTGCTATGTATAGTAGGAAGAACTGTAAGGGAGACAGGTTTGTTTGGCTTAATGCCACATACCTGCAACAAGATGGGCTGGCTTGGGCACTTTTCCATTGCAGCACTTAAAATCACTCTGTCACCCTTTTCCTAGGTTCAAACTAGAGTTGAAGAAAATATATTTGTTTTTGATGCAAGTCTGTATGCCTTAGATCAATATTTATCTTTATCTACTGTTGCGTGAAGCTTTAGAAGCATAGTTAGATAGTGTGTGTCTTCTATAGCTGCCATCCTGTCTTTATACTTCATGCTGGTACGCCAGAACCAGGTATTTTGAAAGGGGACAGGAAGTGGCTGTCTTTACTCACAACAGCGTCAAAGGTGCCGAGTTATTCCACTGTGGTCAGTGGTTTTGGTGACATTCCCTGATGTACCATTGGATATTGGTGTGGTATTTTCTACAATAATGCTGCAATTAATTCTATAATATTAATGTAATTAATAATGCTGCAACATTTGCTCTTCTCCCAGTGTTAATCCTATGATTTCAAACTGTTGTTGTTTGTTGTAACAGTTCTTCTAGTTAAAATTTTGTGTTTTTACAATGTAATTGTTAAACTCTGATTGATGGCGCCCTGCTGGTTTGATTACAACTGCAACTCTGCTGATTTTTATATGCTGGTGGCTTACCCATTACACTATTAGTCATGGTGAATCATACATTCCACCAAGCTAACCATACTTAAAGCTTCCTACATATTTGTTTGAAATGCACATGCCACATTTTCTATCTACTTTTCCTTTGTCACATAGGTTGGCTGTGTTTGATATATTAATTTGCTTGAGGCTGAGGTGAGAAATAACAAATGAGTAACAGTGAGGAATTACTAAGGATGTTAAAGGAGAAAGCCATCTGTTTAAGTTGATTTGAGGAAAAGGGAAAAGGTTGGGCTCCTTTTCTTCTTGTTCCTGTGCTGTATATCCAAAATCTCGACTGTGTGTTTCTTAATGGAAATACAGGACAGTTCAAGTCCTTTTACTAGTTGTGGATTTTCACACAGAAAGATCTTAAAGCATAGGTCTCTTAACAATGTCATCTTCCCAATTTTTGCTTTGCATTGGGCTTGTGAGCACATTATGTAGATGACATAATTGTATTCTTATTATTGGCTTTTGATGTCAGATAAGGGCAGATATAGTGGGATTGGGAATACAGTCTGAGAACAGGACTGCAGCTTCATTCATACTGTTTACATTTTAAATTCTGGATTTTTTGGACAAATGGAAATAATTAAAGGAACATAAATTATGACAGAGCTGTAGGGGCGGTTGGTGGCCTAGTGGTCAAGGAAATGGACTTGGGTCTGCAAGGTTTGAATCCCCCTATCTCCCTGAGCATGGTATTGTCCCCAATCACTGCTCCCCAGCCGCCCAAAGCTGCCCCTTGCCCGCTGTGGTGGGTTAAATGCAGAGGTGACATTTTGTTGTGTGCAATGATGTGAATCACAATGTCACAATGACAAGGAGTTTACTTGCTTGCTTAATTCTGTGTTTGGATGAGTCCACCTTGACATGGGAGTGCCTAGAATGGCTGTTGCACAAAAGTTTTAAAAGATGTTACTTGCAAATCCATTGATTTGGAAACCTGGGGTGAACTGACCTGTGCCTGTCATCATACATACAGTATTTATTTATTATTAATAGAGTTTGATTAATTCAAGTTAATTAATTTTCCTCTAGTTTGAATTTTTGTTTTGTGTTATGTTATTGTAATGCGGGAGACTTGATTCAGTGGGCGTGCACAGCCTGTAATTGCTTGGCAGCTTGCTCACATTACTATTTGTTAATTGCACCTGCCAGGGTGGGGCTGTTTGATCCATTACTTGTGTCCATACTGAAAACTGGTTACAATAAATTTCTTTGGACGATTGCACGCAACATCATTATGGACAATTCTCCCAAGTAAGTTAAAAACAACTCTCTTTTTTTCTGGTTTTGCATAGAATATCATCAACATCTCATCCACTATGCTATAACCATTAACTGGGCCATTACCCCATCCCTTTCTTAAACCCCAGCAGTCCCCCTGTCCCTGAGCCCCAGCCCCTGGCATCACCATGACTAAACCCCAGATGGTGGTTCTTTCTTTCCCTTCCCCCTGGAGGGTGAAGGGTCTCTGCTCTGACTGGGTGCTAGCTGCTGCTGTAGCCCTTCTTTGGAGGGGGCCTGACTCTTGTTTTTTTGTGGGACTTCCAATGTAATTGTTCAACTGGATTTAATTGTGGTAAACCTGTTAAATAAGGGGTTGCACATTGTCTTTGAGCTGGCTTTTGAATTATTTGATATCGGAGGGAACAGGATCACAACTTAAGTTCTGCTTCATCGTGGTCCAAAACCAGATGAAGGCAGTTATGTTTGTTTTTTTGCAGTACATCTGTACTTCATATCAGTTTCCTTTCTTGCGTCTTGCCAGAAAGCCTTGGTGTTAAGGCTGAAAAAACAAAAGTTAGATGAATATTAGCTAATGGAGTAGGTTTAAAACTGAAACTACATTTCAAAAATGGACTATGGAGGATTTTTCCTGGTTTGTAACTGCATTTATGGATCATGAATTGAAAAACAAATTTACTACACATCTTTGTCTGTGGCCTTGTCGCTTTATTTGTTTGTCAATGCAGGAATGCCCTGCCAGCACATTTGTATTGTTACTTATCCCTTACATCCTTTTCTTTACTTCCGTCCAACCTGCTATTATAATTCTTTGAGCAGGTCTCATAGACCCTTAGGCATCCATGCCAGCATGTTGCTGTCTAGATTGGACTTCATACTATCTTAAAAACTTAGGAAGGAGGATAGAGAGGATAGAGACCTTGTTTATTTTTATTCCTTTATTGAATACACTAAAGTATTTTTTTTGTTGTCAGAGGCTTTCTACCCTCCCCCCATTGTGATTGACAAGTAAGAGCAGTACATGCATCTGATAGATACACATGGTGAGCATGTGCATGGGAAAAGTGGTGGGGGCTACACTCATGTTTGTTTCAGCCTTCCCCATTGTCGCAACTCCCCATGGTTCCCCGTCTCTGTCTCCAGTCTGGGGTGGCATCCCTTCATGCATTTTTTTTACCTAATGTTTGTGATAAGTAATAAGAATAGAAGAGAAACTCAACCAATCACTGAGAAGCTCAGTAAAACAGGTCTGACCCAGTGAATGTTCTTTAAAACTTTCTTTGATAAATGAAGACAAAAGTTTCGTTTCTTTTTCCCTGTGGCGAACCTGTTTGAGTTGAAGCCACCAAAATAGTAGATTCATGGCCTCAGACCACAGACCTCATCTGGCTGTTGGTCAGTTTCTAGCAGCTGGCTCTCTGTTTTTTGCATGTGATTTATATAGAACATGACTGGATTCTGTAGAATAAATTGAAAGGATTAAAAGACTAATGAAGATATGGAGAATTGGACACTTGGCCGTTTGGGAATGGTCACATTGGTATAATCCAGTTCCAGCTAAGAGCCAAAATAACAATAAAACATTTTATTTAAAGGCAATTTTCCAAATTGCTGTCAATTACAAGGATTTTTGTCTAGTCTCATGGTCATGAGTTTTCATCAACTGTCTATGATAAAATCGCACAAAAAGACCCATCAAGTTCTGACTGAAGGGTATTTATCTCTCCATGAATGTTGATTTTGTTTCTATAAGATTTCTATTAAGAGTGGGTTTTGGCAAGAACGGTACAACATGTCAAAGGTTTTTCGCCTGAACTGCTCTATGCCATGATTGTTATTGTCAAGGTTGTTGGCTCTACCTTGCTTCTCTCATTGACCTACACTGTGAATGCAAGCAGCATCTCCCGTATGAACAAGGTGAAGAAGTCACCTCAATTTGGCTGAAACTATAGATACACTAATCTAGACTAGACCCTAGGTCAGTGGTTAGACTGTTTGCTGTGTGTATCCTGTACCCACAGCATTCCTCATGGTGCTACTTCATTCATATAGAATAGAAGGTGGTGTATTTTAATTACAGTGGAGTTGGCCATGGCGGAAGTGTCAAGGGAACTATTTAATTGTTGTTTCGGTATGTCAGCTCCATTATACATAGGGCAGACTTCAAAGAACCAGTGGTGCATAGTGTACATTGCAAACAATATAAATTGGGTTGTTTATTTGGAGTCAGGTTATGTTCACATATAAAAACCACTGTCTATGCCCCCACTGTCATATCGCCAAAGGGCTGCTTTAGCAGTTAATGTTCAATACAGTTTCCCACTGTAATACAACACTTCAGACGACTTTTGTAATACTCACTTTTATCCACAGAAGTGGCATCCAACCGAACCATTTTTTTAGCATTGACTTGCAGTAGAATCCTTCTATAAATCTTGTGGGCCACGCTAACATTCAATTTTAACATCAAGGTGGGGGTCACAAAATATCGCTCCACCAGCCACAAATGGCCAACGGACCGCAGCTTTGAGACCCCAGGTCTATCTGGTCTTGGATATGCTTAGCATTTAAACAGCTTGCTTGTTAGTGTCTTAAGAGCTTGTCTTCAACAGGAAGTAGGAATAGATGTGGGGAAATCACCTTTTCTCTTAATGAACAGATTTGTCTCACTAACTTTAAAGTAGAATAGATCAATTTATGCTTTTAAAAATCTACAAGAAAAATACCAATCTTTCCAAAAGAAGACTTTTTGAAGAGTTTGGTATTGACACTAACGTAAATCTTAAATAGCAGTCATCAGTACATTTTGCCACACTTAATTCTAAAAAGCGACAGGCTTTACCCTAGATCAGAAAACCAAATGTTTTTCTGCTTTAGCAGTGGGTCACATGTGTCTGGAAGTAACTCAGAGATGCTGATGCTTTCCTCTCATCAAATCAGCAGTACATCCTGAGGATGCGAGGGTGTTTTCCTGTGGTGTTACGGCTGCGTGTGCATGTTTGTCATGTGGCGGGGGGTGGTCGCTTGCGGGGGAGGAGGGTGTTGTCAGATGATGGCTCCTGGAGGAACCATGTGTGAGTTGGAAGGTGGGAGGGGACTGGGGGAGGAAGAAATAAAGAAAGAAGCAAAGAGGAAGAAGAGAGAGGAGCCTTGACGCAACAAACAGGCCTCCCTCCCCCTCCAGGCATTGGTGCATACATCCTCCAACTGTTGGTGATGTCGACCCCGGAGGAGCTGTTAACAGCGGTGACATGGAAAGTGTTTGCTGTGAAGGTAGCCAGAGGCCAACCCCTTGACACCACTGGCTTTATAGATCTGCTGCAACCTTGAAACTGTTATACTTATCAGGAGTCTCCACCATCACCCGTTGACTGTCTTTCATCCTTAACCCTTATTTCTATGGAGACATACATGATTAAATGCATATTGTCCACTGGGATCAAATTTTTACTGTGTGTTGTTCATACCAGGACTACTCACTTTAAGACACAATGGCCATGGACAATTTGAAGAATTAAAGAATGTCATGCTTTTCAGTGTAATTCTTAAAATGCCTGTCTTGTCTAACTACTCATTTTGACCCCTTTCTGACCCTTATATTAATTTTTTTCAACTTCAACTTTTATTTGTTTACAATGCCAGAACATAACAACTGTTATCTCAAGGTACTTTACAAACAAGCCTGCATAAAAACAAAAATAAGAAAGAATATATAGAGATACCCCCTGCCCTTATAGACCCTCACACCAGCTGAGGAATGACTCTCGAAAACCCAGACAGGGGAAAAACGGAAGAAACCTCAGGGTGAAGTTCAAGTTACAAGAAAGGGCACTTTAAAGTCCGTTCATAGAGTTATGTCATAGATTTATGAGTTAGAAGTTAAGGTTTGCAATACTACCGTGGATGTCCATTCCTATTATTATATATTTTACTTGCCATTCTTTTCCTGCTGTTTAGTGTT
>JAFBJS010003760.1:149129-179129 GCA_016785265.1 Paraplagusia blochii
TATTCTACCATTGTAACAGGCAAGAATTTACTAATGCCTTATATTGACATCACTTATCCTGTTTTATTTCTAATCCCCCTATTGGGTTAGAAAATAAAATAAAGTATTCATAGGTTTGTTTGCTTTAGGTTCTTAAATAGCATTGCCATTTAGTATGTGATGATGGCAAAATCCAAACTGCATGGTAAAAGCATGCACATATCAACTTGGGTGAATTGAAATTTTTATTATTAAAGTTCCAGGGAACCTGAGACCGCTTTGATTTGCATGTGAGGTATTGGGCCAATGTTCTGAACATTTCTTTTAGTCAAAATTTATAAAGAGGCTCAACATTTGACAGACTTATTATTTTCAAACATCTATTATCCTCAGGGTCATTTTGACCCCAGTTATTGAAAGCCCAAGAAATTGAATTTTGTACAAAATCTTACCCAACTCTTTGTGTCAGGTTCATTAGGTTTTTTTTTTCTCTGAAAGAACTTATCAATGAATTCATGGAAATTTGAAACTGCTCTGAAATTGGAAAGAAAGACATTGTTGCTACTTCGGATTTAGCATTTATAACGCAAGCTCAAATTTTGTTTTTTATCTTTTGGGCATGTCTAAGAACATAGCTGGTGGAACCAGCAACAATTCTGATAACATCAGTTCTAGCATGATGTCGGTTTGAGTTTGTGACGCCATAGCAAGATAACCAATAAAGCTCCCACTCCCATCTCCATCATATCATGTTTCATATTGAGGACCCGCCACAACATTAGTTTCTGAAACATAACTATTCTCCTCTGTCACTCATATCAAAAACCTCAGTAGAAAACCTTTGCTTTGAAGTCCTCTTTATTTGAGTGTAACAAACGTCACAGAAAAATGTCAAATACTGCAGTACAATAGACTCCTCCCCCAGAAGTGTGGAAAATATCAAATAATTTTGTGAAAATAGCTTCCTATCTTTTTTTCCCAATTGTTTGGTCCTCTGAATTATCACTATTAGGTTAAGGCCATGAACATAGAAAAGGTCTCTAAATATAAATGTGGGCTAAAACCAGAAAAAAAAAAAAATTTATACAGTAATGTACAATGTTCTTATGATTTATACAACATTTTGGTTTGGCCAAATTGACCCCAAGTAAAATGTATGTGAACAACACACACACGGGATATCCAGAAATACAAGTGTAATCAAGTTTACACAATTCTTCTGACTTAATTAATAAAATCTATAAAGAATAAGCAAAAAATGTATAGCTTCAGTGAAATGACATTGATTGTGGTCAAATTCCCCCAAAGAATAACAGGTGGCTTGAGCAATTATATCAAATACCTCAATTTCCTTTGTAAAATGTTAATTCCATCGGTAGTTCATGTTTTTTCCTACCTGATCAGTTGATAGTTTTGTGTATGCAGTTGCATATACACTGTAGTGTAACTTCATGCTTGCTAGGTAATCACAGCATACATGAGAAGGTACAGAAAGAAACAGGGCCTAATAGAGGAGATGATGTGTGGTGAGCAGTATCAGATGGTTGTCAGGGGTGTAGTAGAAAAGCTTGGAGGTCCTCATACAACATTGGGCAGCAGTGCAACAGGAGCAAAATGGTCTGGAAGACAGGTTAAGCCAGTGAAAGTAGCAACGAAATAATCAGCAGGGAGTCAGTTGAGAGAAGTGGAAAATACCTTTGGGGTGAACTGCCGGTTTCAAGCCCAGGCGGCTGAAGGGCTGTGGCGATGACAAGCCTTCATGACTAAGCCGTTATTCATTCCCCTGTCTTTGCCCAAGTCTTGAATATGAATGGCCTGGTTGTGTTTACAGCAATCGATAACTGATAAATCTGACACTTTGGCTTAAGTATTTTTGTTTTACACGCGGCTTATCACTTCCACAGCACCGTTATCTCGCAAATCCCATTGATCATTAATGCAGAGCAGCCTAAGTAGTGCATGAATCAAAAAAGTCAAAGTTTTTGAGTTTTTCTTGTTCTTCTTATTTTTTTTTAATTGCTTGATTGCTGTTGGCATAAGGTAAACTGCTTTCCTAATGACACTGGCAGCATGCAGTTGATGTGTCCCTTTCAGCTTTTCATCAAGCTGCATGTGTGTTATTGGCTGGATAAGTGGGCGGCTTAAGAAAATGTATGGACACCACATTCATCCCCATTTCCTCTGCCATCAAGATGCAGTGTCACTTCAAAGGCACAGAAGGAATAGTGTTAATCCACTGGCTGTAGGAATCTATCAACTCCACTCTGCTGTACTTATTGCTCGGCTCTACCCAGCTGTGGCCCCCAGTCTTTTCAGTGTGTGATCAAAGTGCAGTTTGTCTCTGATAGATGGCGCACTCTGGCCCACTGGTCTAAAAAGACTGTCAGGGACAGGAAGTGGATGGGATTTTAATGCAGGATCTATTGCAGTTGTGGACACATGGCCCCACATACAAGGAAATAAAACCATGTTTTGTTTTTTTTTGGATTGATAGTCGGCTCTTTCAGTCTAACAACTCAGGTTGCATTTGCATTTGAACTTAGTTTAATGTTTTTTTTTTTTTAAGTTTTGTCAAAATGACACTTTTGGTGACAGAAAATTGTAAACAGATCTAAAAATTACTTTTTATTCTTGATCCTAAAAGATCACAGCCTGAAGGCCATTTGCAGCCCGTGGAATGATATTTTGCAGCAAAGTTGAATTTATAATTACATTTTATAGATTTGTTTTTTTACATTTTTTGCAAAAGGCAGAAGATAAAGCTGCTGAAATATGGTTGACAAAAAATATAGTAATGCAGTGCTCAAAAATGTTCTTGTAGTATTCTTGTTTTGTATTTGTGTGTTGGTGTGTTGAAAATTATTGGCATTGTTGTTCCTGAAAAGAGTGTTTATAATATTTTCTCTGATTCCCTCCGTTCTGATACATGGAGCTGGTCGGTGACCATTTAGAATTGTATTTTTCTGTTTATGCTACAAATATTCTTTGCAGCTGAGTAAGCAGTTCCTGCATTTATGTACTTGAGGATGCAGTTAATATTAAATTATTTAAGAAAGGATATTCAGATCCACTGTTTTATATTCAATCGAAATAAACGTGTTTTTGACAATTGTCTGTATGATTAATAGTTTACATAGATACATGTTACTAAACAGCTTGTGGTGGAAAGTGATTCCAAATCCTAGTTAGCTACTATAGATTTACATTCTTGAAACTGTCAAAATAGAGACTTAGAATTAGCATTTCTTCCCCATTTTTCCTCCTACTTTGCCAATGCCTTTCTTGTGTCAAGATCCCTTAAGTGGAAATCTGTATTAGTAGCTGCATGGGGTTGGTCAGCAGCTGGCCCCTGTTGCTTGCCTTCTCTTGTTGTTGCATTCAGGGATTTTTTTTATTTTCCTTAGCTGGTTATTGCCGCTTCATAAAACCTCAATGGCTGAAGCACAATGCCAGGCAGGAGAGGGGTCATGACTAAACTTGAACCTCAGCTCCAGCCAAGAACCACATCAACTTGAGATGGCTTAATCAGACAAGTTCCAAATTCCGTCCTTCCCTCCTGTTGTCCATGTAAATCTTCCAACAAGGATACATTAAGACACTTTATTTGGACATTCATCAGACCCCTACTGCCATTTAAATACTTTGTCTTTTTCTGTATCCAACTAGGAGTTGGAGAGAGCTTTGTCAGAGCAGGACCTGAACTTTCTTGGGGATCTCATCGCCTGTCTGTTGCAGGGATGTTACCAGCGCACTGACATCAGGTAAGTGTCTAAATCTTCTGCACAAAAGTCACTGCAGTTCTGTCAGATTTACCTCATTCAATTGTGGTTTACACACCTATGAACCAATGAGGCCGTATTGAATGAAACCTGGTGGGTTTTGACCACATACATGTTCACGATTGGGGACCAGTGCCGGTGCGTGGGTGAATTTGTGCCAGGCCCCAGAGAAATAATGTTTCCTTTTGGCCCCATCTGGCTATTACTTCCACTTGATCCATACCCATATCAACAAAAGAACTGAACAATAGAATGGCTAAGATTCCATCTTCATTTATGCAACTATATTTAATCAGGAAATATTTTGTCAGTGAAGACAAGAAACTCAAAATGACACATAGTCCTTGATACAAGATTCTTAACTTTTTATACCTGTCTGGCAGCAGAAAGTTAAAGGCTGTGTGCACTTGAGAAACCCTTGTTGTGTGCATTCACAGTTAATTCGGGTAGGAAGATTTTATAAGTAGGAAAATATTACGGAACAATGAAAATTTAATTTTATTAAGGGATATTTATCCGTGAAAATAATACCAGACATTTAACCGGCAAAAAAGGTGGGGGAACAGTGATCTAATACACTTTCATATATTATTATGGAGAGTTTACCCTTCATTAAAATATGACATTGCAAAGAGTCTTTATCCAACAAAAATAAAGTGTTGTAATCTTCGGACCATAAGCCGCACCCATTCATTTTTTTTGCATTTTCCATGATGAGGGTCAGCTTATGCTAATTTTATTCATGTGCGCGTTACCGTACGTTAAACTTCTTCTTCTTTTATGGTGTTTATTGGCGGTTGTGACTTGCGTCTTCTTCGACACCACCTGTATCACTCAGTTAGAAAAAATGCATACATTAGCCGCATCTCTGCATAAGCCGCAGGGTTGAAATTGTGACAAAAGTTGCGGCTTATAGTTCGTAAATTACGGTGGTTTGCCAATAATACCAGTTTTTACAATATTAGTACAAGGTAACATGAAACCTACGTTTTTATATCAGTTTTAAACCAGTTTGTACCTGCCATGGTAAAACCACTCGCTCCACTGACTTTGAATGAGTCACTGAACCCAAACAACATGATTCGACAGCTTTTGTATCTGATTCACTGTGAGTCAGAATGTGCTCTCAAATATTGTGATATAAATTCTGCGGTGAAATCGTGCTCTTACTGCTGCCATAACATTAAAACCCACAACCGCCTCTGCAGTCAAGTGATGGGAGAATATGAGTATATAGTGAGACGTCTACATTTAAATCCACCAATGCTTGGGGCTTGGGACTCTCCCTGAGTAATACCCAGGAGTTTATCTTGACATTTGAGAAATTGTGCAATATCAATCTTCAAATTATTCACACAGGTGCAGATAAGAGACAGTTTCACCATCCAGGCACTTTTGGAACACGCAAATAGGAAGAAGCTTTATTAGAGTGGACAGGCACTGACGTCCTGGGGGTGCCTGCTTAGCTCTGGCCTTTTACAGGGTTGCCCTTTTCATCTGCATGTGTTAAACGCTCTGCTGGAGCAGTGGAAAGAAGGAAGGGGAGGATGATGGGGAGAATGAGGGAGGGGGAAAGAATGAAACAAGCTAGTAGGAGGTGGTGGCTGAGTAAAAATTTGCAGTCTCTTGTCAAGATAAGCAATCTGTGTAGACAATTCACCATCTCTCACATGTCTTGTAACCACCTCCTTATGTAAAAGTCAAATGTTCCTCCTGTAAAGGAAACTTCACTTGATGGAAATGTTTTATTCCATTCAATAGACCCTTTATTTTCTGCCAGGGCTACTACTAATGTTAAACTTGAGTCTTTCTGTGTGTTCATATCCTTGGCAAATTTAACAGGTTTTCCATCAACATCAATTTTGGTAACCATTATAAATATTTATGGAAATAACAAAATACACTTTACACTTTAGAAACTAAAATAACTAAAGAAGAAATTGGCAATTGTCATTGTCAGATTGTAAATAACATTATTATTAATATCACATTAGCAAATGTGATAGATGGTTGAAATTCTTTTGTGAAAATATGAACAAACACATTTTCTGCTGTAATTCTTTATTTTTCAATATTTTCTCCCAAAGGTGTGTATCCTAAGGGGAAGTAACTAGATAAATCATTTGTAAAAATATCCTTTGTTCTTTAGCCCTGAGGCATTCAGCAGTTACCTGGATGACATCATCAGCTACAGGTGGGAGCTGGAAGAGGGAAAGCCAAACCCTCTTCGAGAAGCATCCTTCGAGCTCCTCCCACCCCGCACCCAGGTGGAGTTGGTGCACCGGCTCTGTGATTACCGGTTGGATGCTGCAGATGTCTTTGACCTTCTCAAGGTACAGCACTTTTCATTACTGAGGGAGCAAACTCATTGATGATGCATTGTTTGGTAAATCACTTGAAAATGCTACATATAGTTGTACCGGCAACTCTTCTTTTCTTCATGGAAAATATAACAATATACTTGGACTTGAATATTTAGTGAATGTAAGAAAAAGCAAATATAGTGCGTGGGAAGAACTAAGGAAAGCTTTGTTTACTTTGGACATACATTCCATAAACAAGCATTTTAACACAGGGACTGGATGCTGACAGCCTGAGGGTAGAACCACTGGGGCAAGACGGAAATGGAGCCCTCTACTGGTATTTTTATGGCACGCGTATGTACAAAGAAGAGCCAGTTAAGAGGAAGTCTGCCAAAGTCTGGTAAGAAAAATTGAGAAATTAACCAACGTCTTTTGGACATTTAACTGAAGGTCTTTTTGATATTTCGCCTTCCCCTCCAAAAAAACAGTGACTCATCTGAAGTGACAATGCAGGAAAGAAAGAAAAGAGGAAGACCGCCAAAGAAAAGGACATTTGACGACCTCCAGTTAAGGTACAAAGCACCTTTTTATATTTTCCGTGCAGGGGTTTGTCAAAATAATGGAACCTCTATCAAGTAATTAATGTCATGGTCAATCTCTCTAGTGAGGAAGGTGACGTGTCAGAAGACAAGTCAGACAATGGATTGGAGGAGCCGCCCACAAATAGAGGTGAGGGTGTGGGAGAAAATATGAATCTCTATGTATGTTTAATAAATTAATTTTTCATTGTAACATTTTATATGCTTTAAAAAAAGAACAATACTCTTCTACCTGTTCCAATAATTTATCCCCTTTTTCCTTGACCAGGTGACAAGCGGGGCACCTGGTCCCTTATTTGTGACTCTGAGGAACAGTGGGTTCAACTTGCGGAAAGCATCAAGGACAAAACCTCCCCACAGGACCGACATCTCTACCGTGTTATCACTGAGAATTTTCTGCCCGAGATCAGTAGCATGATAGAGCACAAGGTCAGACTTGGAATATGCTTCTGTCATACTTTATTAGCAGCTGCTCTAAGTATCTTTTTTTTAACGTTTCACAAAATGTGGTTAGAGAGTGAAAAATACCTTATTTATCGCGAATCAAGTCATAATTGAGAGTAAATGTCTTTGTCTGCTGAATTTTTATTCTGTATATTTTAGTTTCTGTGGAAAACCATTCAGCAGTTAGGCATTGTTATAAAATTGAGAATACTTGTTTGTTGATGAACAGTGTTTGAATTTAAAAAATGACTTAATCCCCTCATGTTCGTATATTCAGGCCAGGTCCAATTTAACATGTTAAATTAGACCTGCCTCCTTGTGAGAGGACACATTCTTTGTCTGATGGAGGTCGTCCAAAACCTAGTGGTTCTTTAAGCCGTCTTTATAACTGCCTCGCAACTTGGAAGTGAAGAATTCTGCATTAAAAGACATTGAATTTTATACTTTTTCTACCAAAATGCCAGTTTTAGGGATTTATCCACTAAGGCGTGACCTATTAAAAAAATTTGCCAGATCTTTAACTGGTCCGTGGTGCAACAAAGGTTGGGGAACATTGATCTAAAATAATGTGTTTTTCTTAAATCAATGTTCTACTGAAGATACTATTTGGTTAGTGATGTTGCCATCACAGTCTATTTGTCATTGTCATAGTTAATTTTTTATTTTTTTGCACTCCATTCTACGATTTGTGGTTGTTGTGAAAGAGTTAATGGAGATGGTTGGGATAAAAGGTGATGAGACAGTGGAGGGTGAGGTAGAGGGAGATGATCTTCTGTGGCATCCATGGAAGGAAACAATCAAACGATGGTCTTTGCTTAGATCAAGCAGTGTGAGAGCTTGCTTTCACTTCACTTCCACTCAATATAGTCTCTGGAATCCATTACACGTTCGTGAAATTTATCATCCCTACTCTATGAAGGTGTGAAGATTCTTTGCACTTGATGGTAGGTAACGTGAAACAACGGTTACCATAGAAACTACTTCCATTATACCAATAGAACCATTGCGGTTGAGATCCCTAAGGGCTACGTTTAGTGACAGGTGGTCTTTTGTTTTATACACATTTTGTCTGTGAATGAAGGCAGACCTTGGTATCTTGAGACTCCTGCCTTCTCATTGGTTGAGGATCCACTACAGGAATTCCTGAACAAGTTCATTTGGAAATTAAAAATATACTCTGCCAAATATCACGGCATAAACCCCTCTGACCCAGATGATACTGCAAAGTTATTGTTACGCAAACCAATGGTGAGTTGCCCTGGTTTCAACAGTGTTGAAGTGAAGCTCTGCCTAAACTAGATAAAGTTTGTAAAGTTAGATCAATGACAGTTTGCTCAACTTTATTATTAAATCTCTATTCTGCTAAAGTTCTCTATATATGCAAAGTAAATGACACCCTTACACAGCAGGATTCTATACTGACAACATGTCTTAATAATTATGTATATTAACTGCAAAATGTAGTTTTGTCTCCTAACAAAACACCAAAGTGTTCTCTAACCTCTCTCCAAATTAATCTTTACCTAATTATACACATGGGATTACATTAAATACATGCCAATACTATATTTTGTCACCCCATTATGTTCATGCAGTGGTGTTCAGTCTTTGCAGAGGTGATACTGATACTAACTACTGCCTACTCTTGAATCTCTCTCTTCACGCATCTCACACTATTATCACCCTCCATTACTGGGGGCACCAGTGGCAGGCTGAGGCTCACCTCCAGGCAGAGTGGAGCCTCTTGAATGACAGCTCTGCTCTGCTGCTGGTTTCTCTCAGTGTGTCTTGTGATGACACCATAGACACTTTATCTTGTATGGGTTGAAAAGAGGGGGAATTCTGAGGTAAGGGTAATACAAAATAGGGAGAGAAAGCAGATATTCATATAGTGTTATAGGCCAGCAAAGATTACATGCTGACTATTTGTTTCTTCAGACTTTTTAAATAGGATTTTGTTACCGTCTTACTCCACGTTTCCTTGTTTGAAGCCTCACCCTCACATACCGTTTGTTAGCTGCTGATATAATCAAAAGCCTCCCATTGTGCTTTAAGGTGTGCTGTCTATTGTGGCTTTGACTGAATGCCAATCTTGAGTGCGTTCCTTTCTTTTATGCTTATTAATAGTAATCTGTCGTGTCCCAAATGTGTCTAATTTTCTTGGTAAATCTTTCCCCTGGTGGGTGAGGGGATGGCAGCAAAGCTGAGAGAATAGCCTCAGGCAGAAGAGAGACGCCCTCCCATGTCCTCCACAATCCATTATTGTCCATCACTCTGATAACAGGTTATCTGTTGATGTGCCCTA
Source organism: Paraplagusia blochii (assembly GCA_016785265.1). NCBI lineage: Eukaryota > Metazoa > Chordata > Actinopteri > Pleuronectiformes > Cynoglossidae > Paraplagusia > Paraplagusia blochii. The sequence continues at coordinate 158,539 of JAFBJS010003760.1, forward strand.
AAGGCCTTTTAGGTAATTCTAGAGACAATTAATTTCAGACATTTTTGCACTCAGACGTAACTATACTATATGTATATACTATAACTAGACATTGGTAGAATTTATGTTATTGTTGGAATTATGATTTGTGGAGAAACCTAGAAAATTCTCAGGTCCAGTATTTGACTGTTACCTGACTGCAAGGGTTAGAAGTTTCCTAACACAAAACTTTGCATCGCAACCCTCTGTGTTTTCATCAGGAACGGGAAAAGGAACAGAAACTGCTTGATCCCGCCCCAGTTCGAACATCTCAGCGGTTCTTCGGAAAGTGCATTCAACAAGAGAATGAGGTCAGTTTTTTGCTCTATGTGTTTTGTAGTGTCAGGGGTTTATTCTTCTGTTAACTTTTCCTATCCTTATTTTTTTTTTACATATTTATTTTACATGTATTTTTTTTTATTTTAATTTTCTACGACAACTGTAATTTTGATTTATACTTTACATTCAGGATGGTCTAAATGCTGTCGAGGAGGAAGAAAAGAAGAAAGATGAGGATCTGGACAGGCAGGTCCTGTTGGCTGAACAGAGACTAGAGGAGGAGAGGCTGTTGGAGGAAGAGCGACAAAGAGAGAAGATGGAGAAGATCAAAGCTGTGGAGGGTACGCTTGGAAGTTAGATACATAGAACTATTAGTAGTGCGACGTAAAAGGCCCCTCAATATTATCAACACATGGTAAATTAAATCAGAATAAAATACAGATCAGTGGTGTATGCCTTTATCTGTAGACTTTCCATTTTAATGTTTTAAAACAAGGATCTGAACAAAATGTCTGTGCTACAACAAAGACCATGCACTAATCCTACAAATCCTACCAGTATATATGGCCCATATACTGGTGGACCAACTGTAGTAGATATTTAATATGATATTGTGGGCCAAATATAGTAACACTGAAGGCCAGATTTGATCCCCGGGCCTGAGTTTGACACCTGTGATGTAAAGCATGTCATATTTATTCACTGATCATTTATATGTGTGTATGTTCGTGTCTTATTTTTAATCAATCTGGGTAGTGTTTAGAATAATATTCCAGTGGACAATCACTTGAGCTGGTCATCTACATCCTAGTGATAAAGTTGTTGCTAATGAGTTGCACATTAGAAAACATTAGTACCGTAATAAGTTATAAGCACAGACTTAACCGTAGGCCTTGACAATGTGACTTTTATCATAGCACCCCCTTCAGGGACTATAGGAACAGAACCAAAAATCAAATGTGAAGGAGCTGAAATAATTTCCTATTCATCAAAATGCTGTCAGCAGCTGGCTGGGTTGTTTATATAATACCGTGTAAAGGATTAAGGGTGGTCAAGACCATGAGGGGCACCAGCACTTCTGCTGCTGTGCATCACATTATCAAAGGTGAAAAATCTGAAGTGACTATAGCATCACCATAACCCTTGTGATTTATGCATTGTACTCAAAGTTGTGGGAGTGAATGTTCAGGGCCTTTAATCACAGGATCACTTCTCTGTCTCCCACCCTCTGATTTCATCCGTCAAGGGTTAATGAACTGCTGATTGTGCTTGGATGGAGGAGCCTCATTAATGTATTATAGATGAACAGCAGGACCTGACCGCTCTCTGTGTGGGTTTCATATGTGGATTCCTCCTTCAAACATCTTTTATACGCATGACGGGGGTTGGCAGGCCTCCCGCCTTTCATGTTAAAAGATAAAGCAGTGATACATTTCTCTGCTCTGGTCTTTTGATCAGTGTCGGCTGAAAAAGATGGCTGCTGACCCCCCCCTCCTCCTGCTTATCTGAATTGTCACTGTCCGTGTCCAAGACCAGGTTTCTTTGAGTCCTCAACAGCTTGAGTTAAAATAATTTTTAAAAATCCTCTTGTGATGATTGTGCTCTTAGAACGTGCAAAGAGGCGGAAGATGCGGGAGGAGAAAGCCTGGTTGATGTCTCAGGGTCAGGATCTGCCTCCCGAGCTCTTGAATCTGGAGCCTTCATCCCCTGTGAACAGATCTCGAAAGAAGAAAGATTTGTACGACCCTTTCAAAATATGAAATTGATGATTTAGAGTTACAGTTGATAACTGCTTCTGCTCATTGGTATCATCACTTGTCTCTGCAGCTATGAAATTGATGACGACTACACTGCCCTGTACAAAGGTAAGGATAACAAATCAATACAGTGACAGATTTCTTTTTATCTTTCCGGCATTTTTAATGTTTAATCTTTGGTCTGCAGTACTTCAGACTCTAAAGACTCACAAAGATGCCTGGCCTTTCTTGGAGCCTGTGGATGACTCTTATGCTCCCAATTACCATGAAATAATTCAGGTATAATTCACAACTCCTTCTATTGATTCTCTACAATTTTCTCACATTTATATTACACCATCAGGGGGTATTAATTGTTTGATTTTTTTTTTATTCCAGACTCCCATGGACCTGTCTACTATTGAGAAAAAGCTCAATGATGGAGACTATATCGCCAAGGAGGAGTTTGTGGCAGATGTGAAACTCATGTTTGAAAATTGTGTGGAGTACAACGGAGAAGACAGTGGTAAGTCAAAGGGGTTGTTTACCACACAGCAAAAAGTCAAATGAATAAACAGTTAACTCTTCTGGTAGAGTCAGCATATGTATGGTTGAGGTGTAGATGCGAAGGGTGTGAGGGAGGGTCCATCTGGGTGAGGAGCAAAAGAAAGAGAGCTCGACTTCACGGTGGTGAGGGGCTGGGGGCCAGGGCAGTCTTGACAGTGATTAATGGGGAGTGATTGAGCTGTGCTTCAGTGCTCAGGGGGATCTGAGCCATGCAGTGCCAGAGAAACATTGCAGGCCCCGAGCCCCCTGTCTGGAGCCATCTATCCAACTGAATGCTCTCCCCAGGGACAGGAGGGGAAGGCTGTGAGAGGGAGGTAGGAGGAGCCAGAGGAATGGAAGGGGTTTCAGGAGCAGGGGGTCAGCCTTAAACCTCTGACCCGGTCAGTTGACCAGTGTGAGTTGAGGACTGATGAGAATGCGTCGTTGGGTTCCGGACATACAGTGTTGTTCATCAATGTTTACTTAGTGGAAATTCAACAATATAACCAATTGTAATCACTTCTTTCATTTTTCACATATAAGCAGTTTAAATGGGTTTTATAAAAAATGGACAAAATTATATTTAATATTAAAATTAGGGTTTTAGAAATGAAATTGTTAATATTTTTGTGGAATGTATATGGACTCTTTTTTAATGATGAATATTAGAATTACATAATTTGAACTATTCAAAAATAAAAACAGGAAGTGCCAAACTCAAACTTCAACCTGTTGCTTTTCTTCGTTTTGGATCAGCATGGTTGTAAATACAGTAATGTTATTTACTCATAAAATAATTAAGAAATTTGAAATTTAATGTCAATTAGAAATTGAGATTGTTCTCACTTCCCTAATTATAACACATCTGTCTGTTAACAGAGTACACAATAATGGCAGAGTCCTTAGAGCGGTGTTTTAGTCGGGCCATCCTTAAACACTTTCCATCCGAGGATGGTGACACAGATGAGGAGTTTAACGTCAAACGAGAGGACAAGGAGCGAAAGGACAAAAAGCGAAACCGCACCAGTAAAAACTTTGGACCTGAAAGTCTAATCAAGGCCACTGAGCAAGTTCAGCGCAAGAGGAGTTCTCAGGGAGGAAAAGGCAGCATGCTTGGAGAGGAGGAGGAAAACAACCCAACACGACAACCACCTCCCCCTCACTGGACCAACGGCCCTCCCAGGCCCCACAATTTGCCTCCAAGCCAACAACGCATCCATGAAGGAGATATGAGAGGCATGTACCACCCAGGGCAACAGGTGCTAACATCCAGATTTTTTTAAACAACTTTAAACACCTAACCCAATACAATAATGCACTATGAACTAAAACGTGAAAATCTCCCTATCCTACCAGCTGCCTCGTCCACCTGGTCATCCTGGTTCTCATATGTACGCCCAAAGAATGACCATGGAGCCGCGGTTTGCTTATCCTGCTCACATTCCCAGGCATTCAGACCCTAGCATCAACAACAACTTTCCCTGTAACCTCAACATGCAGGTACTTTGCATTCATTTGCATAGACATGTAGTGATCCCTTCCATATGTAGTACTATTATGAAAAAAGAAATGAGCGAAAAAAACTGGAATATTGAATCTTTAAATGTTATAAGTTATTGTGGAGTGATTAATGGCACCTTACTGCAACTATTCATTATGTTATCTATTCGTAGTCTACCAAAAAAAGCCTATAAATCCTCTTAAAAATATAAATGTTTGGTGTCTTTCTAAATTATTTAAATGGTGAGGCAGCAGCTTTGTCCTGAAGATCATTGCTGTTGCATTCAATAAACAAAATACTCAAGATTTACGGCACAATTTTCCTCTTCTCAGTTTTATGCATAACTGATTAATTCATTTTTTTTTCTTTTAGCCTGGCATGGTAGAGGGGCCTCACATGGGCCCACTATTTCCAATGCGCCCTGATTCCAACCAGCAGCTTCCTCCACACCAGCAGCAACATCCTTACATGGGTCCCACCCACGGTCCATCTCTTGGTCCACGTCCCATGGCCCTGCAGCCCGGACCTCCATCTGAGGCGAGCATGTATCCATTCCACCATCATCCAGAGGGCCACACCCTGAACCGATTTTCTGGACCAGATAGACCAGCACAGCACAACTACCCTAATCTAAGACCTCCTGGCATGGGCATGTCCAACATGTGGACAGGTGTGAATCATCAGCAGAGGACAAATGGGAGGCACATACAAAACCCCAATTCTGTCAACCACACCAACATTAATTATGGTGGTGTCCCACCTCAAAATCCGTGGACAGAAGCCGGAGGATACCCACACCCACCCCCCAAAGCCCAGTTTCAAACATCTGCAGGAGTTAACTCCCAGGGGTCCTTGTCTTCACGTCCCCCTGAAGCCCCTCCAGACTCCTCTGGCAGGACTTGTCTGGCCTCAATGCTGGAAAGCCCAGAGATGCTAGCCCTACAGCAGCTGTCAGCTTCTTCTGGACCCCCTGCTGGTGCCTCCCATCAGCACAGAGGCAACTTTCAGCAGTCTGGGCCCCAGTCAGGAATTGGCAGCATCCCAGCTCACGCTTCCCAAAGGCCACCGCCTGCCCCAGAGCTTCAGCTGCTGCGTCCCGCCCAAGACAATGGAGCAGACAGACATGCTTTTCAGCCGACAGACACACAGCCCAAAGGTAAAAAGTAACCAAATGTGCACCATTTTAAACACTGTTTTCCCTTACAAGGTGAATGTTTTAAGTAATGTATAATAATTGAATACATCATTGCTGATAAATGTATTTATAAATAAATTATTTAATTGTTTTTGTGCATTCATTGTATTGTTTGTTGTTTATTTTAATGTATTAGCAGACTCAGAAACATATTTTAAAAATTAATTTATGAAAACATGGATTTTTTAAAATTATGTTAACAACTAGGAAAATAGAATTTACATAGTGTTATTGTGGTAATATTTACAGCCTATAACTTAACTATTATTCGCTGAAAATAACTTTTTTATTTGTTTCTGGTAACAGGTGCCGGATCAGACAATAGCATGATGCATAATAACATTTCCAAAGGATCTCTCTCTCAAGAAAACACTTTACCAGTGAACCAAGATAACTCGCCTAAAGCTAAGCCAACAGGACACCAACCAGCAGCGCCCGAGGAAACATGCAGCCCCATAAAGCGGAGCACATCTCAAGATAATCCCTCCAGACTGGATCTCTCACATAGTTTACCAGACAGCCTCAAGCAGGATTTTGGTGGCCACACCCAACCCATTAACAATTGCCTTCCTCAATCCAACTGTGCCACACATCTTAATACAAGTAACAAGAGCTGCACAGATCCTGCTTCACTGAAATCATCTAACCCTAACCACAGTAGTCCAGAACAAAATGCTGCCAAGTCCGCTTTTCCTCCTCTGAATGACCAGACGACACATGGACCACCCTCTCAGAGTCCTCCACAGAATTCAACCATGCCTATTGCAAATCAGCAGAACGAACATGATCAACGTATCCAAAAACATCAGCAGCAGACTCAGGCAATGCAGGATAGCCCCGCTCAATGCCCCACTGGTAGCTCTCCACAGCCTCAAAGTCAGAATCATCAACAACACATCTCTTCGGAACAACATGCACAGAAGAGTCCTGTCCACGAATCATCTCAGAGTTCTATGCCGTTGGCTCAACCAACTCATCCCACACCTTTAGCAACAAGTCATCCTGCCAAAGCACTGCCCTCACACCCTAGTCCCACAGAACACGGTAAACAAGGTCAAAGTGAGTCAGCAGGTAAAGATTGCACGGAAGGTACCACAGCTCCACCACCGCAAACCATACAGACATCTGGACGTCAGAATGGGGTTCCTAAGTATGTGGATTTAAACACAAATCACAATCAGACACAACCAATGGGTTGTGATCCAGTACTGCAGGGGCTTAAAGGCTCCTCGCCTGGGCACAGTCCAGTAATGCCCGCCCACTCTCAAGGCCATGTAAATGGAACCGGGGGGCCATATAGGATGGGTAACCCTCCACACTCGCACTATAGCCCAAACAACATGAGCAGATCCATGCCCCCCTCTGTTCACTACCCTTACCACAACCAGCCTCTCCACAATCCTCCTCAACATGTCCCCTACCATCAGCAGGGAGGGGCTCCATACCCCTATCTCATGCCTGGTCAACAGCGAGCTCAGGGTCCCTCAAACATGTACCCCTCTCATCAGTACCAGCAGCAGCAATTTTACCCTCAGCACCACCCTCAAGCACAGACACACAACCAAGTTCACAACAGAGCGGGTTATTCGCCCGAGGAATGGCATCGGTCACCTTATCCCCCGCATCAGTCAATGGCATCTAACGTCTACCCCCCTCTGGCAAGAGGCAGCAGCCAATCACAGGGTATCAGGCTTTCATCAGTGGGAGCTGGGCCTTTCTCTGGCCCTGGTTTAATGTCGCCTGGTCATAGATCGGAAACTGGGCTGCACCCTACTGGCCCGGATAATAGTAGGTGTGAAAGCCAGTCCCAAGTAAACAAAGGAAGCATGGGTGGCATTAGCCCAGCTCGTACTGAGGGACCTGAACGTCCTGAAAGCCCAAAAGAAATCCTAGACCTGGACAGCCATAATGTTGCGGCCCGCCAGCGTGCCGCCCAGCAACCCCAGCATCTACCCACTTCAGCTGCACACATGTTGTCTGGCTTCATGAACAATTCACGTGGCATGCATCCTGGAATCCAGCAGAGCACACCCCCTCTACCACACGTAGCTGGAAAAGTCGACAATAGAGGCCGGTACCCTCGCCAGCCGTATCCAGATCCAGGTCGCTACGCCGGCCAGAGGCCTCATCCACACCTCATGGAAGCTCTTCAGAGGCCGCAGCAGCTGCCCTACACCCCAGGTCAGACACACATGGCTGTGTTCCAGCAACCAAGGCCAGCGGGACACTTCCAAGGCATGATGATCCAACAGAGTGTCCTGGCACCAGAACGCTTTCCACATCCAGGGTAAGATGTTTTTTTCCCACCTTAATGAACAGGCCTAAAGGATGGAATGTTTTTTCATAAAACACACAAAGTGCATCTAAGTCAGCTGCTGCATCATTGCTCATGCACTGCTTTTTTCAAGGTTTAAGTAATGTCTTAGTAAAATCTTTGTAATAGATGAAATACAGTTACAGAGGACCTGAACAGATCTCAGTGAACTGTTTGCTGACAGACTCTATCAGTGTACTTTACTCTTGTTTTATCTCTGTCAAACTCTTTGTTTAGACGCTGTAGTGCTGTAAATAAAAGAATGCATCGGACTATCTAATCTCATTGGTTAGCTGCTCCAATAAGGCACTAGTTTTATGACCCACTTCAATGCTTTCTACCCAATCCAGTTCAACAGAGCAAAAACAGTCATCCTGAAACTTCCTCCTTGTAAATACTAATGCCATGTGTGTGTTTTCACAGGCAGCATATGATGGCGGCACCTGGTGGTCCTAGCAGTAAACAGGGAGTGTGACATGTGAGTACTGTAGTCTAGTCTATTTTTTATTTATTGTATATTGCTATTCAGCCAAATACATTTTTTATGTAGTACTTACATTAACAGAGATTTACTTTAACCTTTCAGAATAATTCATAATAAAGGAGGATCCAGATCATAGGAGTCAGTTGGTTCAAGGAAATGTCACAGACAATGATCGGGACACTTTGACATTAACAAGACATTCTCTTTCTGAAGCTGGAGCAAAGTTTTCGTTTTCGTTGCTCACCTTAAACTCTGCAGATCTTATCAGGCAGCTGGACATTAGAGATGCCTGTCACAGCCTTTGAGAATGGGCTGCAAAACTCACTCTGATGCTCAATGCAACTGGAATGAACTACAAGAGACCAATGCCTGTCAACAGAACAATGACTTAATAACATAAGTGATCTCAATTTTAATTATTTTTAACTACTCGTCCAAAAGGCTGAAAATGAGAGGCGGTGCCACTAAGGAACCATTTCCTGCTTAGAAAATCAGAGATTTTACAGCAAAATGTTAAAACTCAGGTGTATAAAATAGGTACTTTGACCATGTCACCTTGAAGTCCTTCCAACTGCCTTGTTTTCCCCCAAATGAATGTATAAATAAATGTGTATTTGAAGCAGGGCAGCTGCATATGAAGGAGCACAAACACTGGAAATCTGTCCCCAGATATTTTTTGTCCTGTTTCACACACACACACACACACACCAGTTTAACAGTTGTTTCCTTGCTCCTTTTATAAATTCTGAGAATATGCATTCATCAGGGTGGCCTTTCGTTTACCAGAATGTCTTGGATCAGCTGAAGGACTCTTACAAGGATGTTATGCACTACATAGTTTTTGTTGTTCTCAGCATCCTGGGACTAAGAGGCCTTGGTGAGTAGTTGAAAATCAATGCCTGTTAACACACAGTGTATATGTTTGGTATATATATATATATTTTAAAAATATATATTTATGTAATATCTGTCCTTTTCTCTGTATGAGGCTTAAGATTAGGTTCACCTAAAACTGTCACGATGTGGAGTCCATAGCTGGTGTGTGCACAAACAAAACTATAGATAGGTGACGCAACTTCCAACTTTAGTTTTTCCGCTTTTCTCTTGTCACGTCGTGCATCCCCATTTTTGTTTTATTTCCGAACGCATCCTCAGGGTCAACAGTTTCTATATACGGGTATTTTGCTGTTGCATAAAAGAGAAACTGGCAAAAAGGAAATGTAACCGTGACAAATCAGCCCAGCTCAAGTTAAAACGTCTTGCAGCGTCGAACCAATGTAGTTGACAGTTGGCGTGGAACACTCTAATCCTTTACATTCATTTTTAGTGTGGCACCTGTCAGGAAATTATTTTTGGTCAACATCAACAATGATGGGATTCTGTGTCTGATGCACATCTGCATCTTTTCCCCAACGTCGCACCAGCGTGACGCCTCTCATGCAGTTAGGTGACAGCAGGAAATTAATCTACCTCATAAGGCCACACGGTGGCAGAAAACCTTTCAGTTCCTTCTTTTAACTGGATGATTTTTTTAGCACTACTTAGAATTCCAGTAGTGAAATGGCCTTAGCGTGATAACATACTGTATTGTTCAGCTTGTCATTTTGAGCCACGTTGCAACTTGTACACATACCCGAGGCTTTTTTTAATTCCACCATTGACAAGTAGTAGACATTGTTTGTTGTCAGAATTTTTTTTTTTTTTTTTTTGTACAGATGTCATGGCTTTGTCAACATGTTCTGGCTGCGTACTGGTCTAAGGTCTGTGAGACTTCTGTGAGAGTTTTATGGCATTTTAGATGAAAAGGCCATTTTAAAGGTATTAAAACTTGTCATAACTATGACTTTTTGTTTATAGAATCTGTGATATTTAGTGAGCCTTACTGGGTCACTTTGGTAGAATCTTCACTTTTTCTGCCCTCAGTGTTTTGGGCAGTGTTGCGTGTAAAGGTGGTAAGGGTGAAATTGTTTTGTGGTGTGTGTGTGTGTGCGTGCGTGTGTGTGTGTGTGTGATTGTTTGTTTCTGGTGTGTAAAATCCTCACCAGACACTGGGAAGTGTGTGTTCAACTCTTCATTTATTCTGCTGTCTTTCATCTGCACTAGTGAAAGCCGTGTTGACTTGATTAAATGTGAATCATATTTATTTGGTCTTTTAAGAATTTTTATACCTTGTCGGACTTGTTTTAATATAAATGTGGTGTCTGTTTCTTTTTACTTTTGCTGTTATTTTTAAGGTAGTCGTCTTTCACCTCAGTAGCATGATGGTATTGAAGAAACATACTTTTTTTTGTTTTTAATTGACGTTTACAAGTTCTTATCTGACTGACATAGATTATTTTGGAAACGGAATTTCTATACTGTACATTTTTTTTTTAGAAATAAATAACTTTTTGAAAGTGTGCATGTCTTATCATTCCAATGATATCATTAAAGAAATGTATTTGCTTTAGTGCTTTTGGTCTTTTACAAGGTCTTAACAATTGTTAGAGAAAAACGACATGTTTTCGACACCTTTGTCAAAAAAACATTTGGAGAAACATGTATTGGGTTGGGTCAATGCAAAAATCATTTATAAATATGCATGGCCTGACATTGTTTTAAAACTTTGATCACATTTTTTCTACCTCTTGTGATCTAAGTGTCCAATTAATGGACATTTATATCACATGAGGTATAAACTACGCAGTCCAATGTGAAGTGCAGCAGTGTATAAAAATATCAATGTATATAATAAGCAGTAATATAATATATGAAAAAAACAGTGCTAGAGAGATACAAGAGATACAAGTGTCGTGTATTGCACAGGAGAAAAAAAAAGTAACTGTAATCTGTATGTTATTTTCACACCTTATTGAGATCTTACTAAAAGACTTACTAAAATGAATTTTTATATTATGAACATGAACCAGTGTCATATTTAAATAAATACATTTTTAATTGATAAATGTAGACATGGTTAAATAATAAATTATTTCATACATTATAAATAGACTGTTTTAGGAAGTTGCTGTATTTGCTAAAAGTTAATAATAAATTCCAGACTGCTGTCAATAACAGTAACAGTAAAACTTTGTCAGTTTAGTAATTAAACTTTTGCAGCAGTGTCCATGTCATGCCCAAGATTTAAAGGTATGTATTTTGAACCTTGTGAATGCTTCTATACTTTCATCTTTATCGGTTTGGTCGCAGGGTTTTCGAGTCTACCGGAAGTTATGTGGGTTGAGACGGTGCTATGATCAGAGCACCTCAGTGGCAACCTGGCAGCTGGTGGATTAGAACTTGGATCCTTCAAACCCAAGTCCACTGCCTCATCCACCATGCCACCACTGTTGACAAGATGCTATGAATTGTTCATTTTTCTTTTGGGAACTCCATGGTGTCTTTGCTCAAGAGAAACATAAAAGCAGTGCTTAATCTTGTGTGTCTGCAACCACTGCATGTCTGACTGTCTGAAAAGCAGAACCACAAACCAAGATCAGCTGATTGTTGTCTTTTCACCAACAGGAAGAGGTAAAAAGTCTCGTTTAAATACTGCAACAATCTGTGTTTTCAGTTCCTACATGATCAGGAAATTACCTGACCTTGGGAAAAAGCTGTCGTACCACTTTTAGAACCACCAGTTACCCTGAGAAGGTTTAAATACATGTTCTTGAGTTTTAAAGTCTACATATGTTCTGGAAGTTGTTATTACTGCTGTGAATATAAGGCTCGACATGACATTTTTCATGCCTTATAAAAGTGTATCTAAGGTAAACAATTTCCCTCATTGGATGCAGTTGAAGGCAAAAAAAAGTGTTCAAGATGTAAATGTGATGTTCCTTGTGATGAACACACACGAAGATGTGTGTTCATGTGCTACTCTGACCTACAATGTCTGCGGAAATCAGTGACCGATGTGGTACAGCTTCTCCTTTGTTGGTTTCTCTATGAAAAAACCTTTCTTGTTTAAGCTTAATATTAGTTCTTTGATCCAAAAGAAAATCATAGTATTAAAATAGGCAGTGATGGCCCAGAGGCTTAGGAACAGGACTTGGGTCTGGAGAGTTTCAGGTTCAAGTCCACCAGCTGCCAGGTTACCATTGAGGTGTATTGAGCCATCGTCACTGCTTCCAGCAACTCAAAGCCAGTGTTCCCCTACCCTGTGCCACAGACTGGTTAAATGTCTCGTACTATTTTCACGCACCAGTCGTTAAGTTGTGGCAGATAAATACCCCCTATAAAAAGTACATTTTCGGTGTTCTGAAATATTTTCCTACCTATGAAATTTTCCTACCCAAATTAACTGTGCTTGGGGCACAACAAGGATTTCCCAAGTGCACACAGCCTATAACTTTCTGCTACCAGACAGGTATAGACTGTTAGAATCAATGGTTCTGCGTCGTTTTGAGTTTATTGTTGTTGTCTTCACTTAGAAAATATTTCCCTAATCAAATATAGTTGCATTATTGATGATGGAATCCTAGTGATGGAATCCTAGCCATTCTATTGTTCAGTTCTTTTGTTGATATGGGTATGGATCAAGTGGAAGTAATAGACAGATGGAGCCAAAAGGAAACATTATTTCTCGGTGCGGCCCCAGCAAAGGCTGCCCACTGTTCACTATGGTGATTTAATTAAATGTAGTGATGTGTATTTCAATGACCAGGGATTTCATCAAATTTGTCTTCAAGTATTTAAGATAATATGCCAAAAGAAGAGGTTACATTTTATGATCCATATGCGGGGAAATTATTGTTAACAGCAGCAGTTGTTTTAACTGCTGTTAACTCTGTCTCTCTCTGTTTTGGAGGCAGATATGCTAACTACTAAACCATGTTACCCACACTATGTATCTGTAAATATGTTTCCCAATCTTGGTTGTTTGTATTTATTGTCATAAACGACAATATCTGTCAAAAACCTTGTCAAAGCTGGTAAAAAAATCAACGAAGTTGCTAAGCTGTTATCTTATTGGTTCGTGTCCACATGTCCGCCTGTGACCAATCAGGTGGTTGGAAGGGAGTTAGAATCAATGGTTCTGCGTCGTTTTGAGTTTATTGTTGTTGTCTTCACTTAGAAAATATTTCCCTAATCAAATATAGTTGCATTATTGATGATGGAATGCTAGCCATTCTATTGTTCAGTTCTTTTGTTGATATGGGTATGGATCAAGTGGAAGTAATAGACAGATGGGCCCAAAAGGAAACATTATTTCTCGGTGCGGCCCCAGCACCGGCTGCCCACTGTTCACTATGGTGATTTAATTAAATGTAGTGATGTGTATTTCAATGACCAGGGATTTCATCAAATTTGTCTTCAAGTATTTAACATAATATGCCGAAAGAAGAGGTTACATTTTATGATCCATATGCGGGGAAATTATTGTTAACAGCAGCAGTTGTTTTAACTGCTGTTAACTCTGTCTCTCTCTGTTTTGGAGGCAGGCGTGCTAACTACTAAACCATGTTACCCACACTATGTATCTGTAAATATGTTTCCCAATCTTGGTTGTTTGGATTCATTGTCATAAACGACAATATATCTGTCAAAAACCTTGTCAAAGCTGGTAAAAAAATCAACGAAGTTGCTAAGCTGTTATCTTATTGGTTCGTGTCCACATGTCCGCCTGTGACCAATCAGGTGGTTGGAAGGGATTGGGCAATTTTTTTTAGCGAAGGGGCGGGTCTTAGCTGAGACTGAATAACAAAAGCATATACTGCCTGAAGCTCAGGTTCGTTTACATGTAAACAAATCTGAACTGAAGCGGCGCCGTTGCTCAGTCAGTATCCGTACAAACATTATTGTCGACTTTGGAGAAGGTGAGTTTATCCAAAAATATATAAGTTTATCTGTGGTAGTGACGCGAAGCCGTTAGTTTAAACACCTTCAACCGGCTCCGCTGCTGTCGTTGACAGGTCTCAGTCCGCTGTGGTTGAGTCTGTGCAATATCAGGAGTAAAACACGATATTTTCTAATAACTGCACCTGAAGTAAACAAAAAACCTCAAGCTTTAATAATAGCTCCAACCGTTTATATGTTGTTCGCTTTTATTCATCCGTTTTGTTTGTGAGGAGCTGACGTGAACCGCGTCTACGTAAAAACAAGGTGAATATCAATCAACAAGATTCGGTGGTTTCTTTAAAATTAACGTTACCTTAGTCTAGTTTCCATCCAAACATGTTAATGATGCTCTTCATTGTGCAAAATCAATACGAAGACGGCAAAGGTTTTTAAAAGCGAGATTTATAGTGCGACTTAGCAACATCTAGTGGTGAAATAGCACGCACTTCAACAGTGATACATTTGACGAAACACTTTTTCTAGAATGTAGTTTGAATTGAACATAAAATTCAGATCGCTTTGGAAGGTCATGTTCTGACAATAGACACACCAACCTTTGGAAAAATTAAGATATATTTTCTAATTCAATCAGAATATGATTTGTTTTAAGCATGGAGTTTTGAGGGGAAAAATATGTGAAGTCCTTTTATTTCCAAACCGTTCTTCTCCTTTAAGCTTGTCCCTTTCACCTTTACCTTGTACCTTTTTCAGAGGTTGCCATAGTGAATTAAAGTTTTCCATCCCCCCTGTCCTCTCCTCTCTCTCTCCTCTACCCTGACTCCAACTACCTCCATGTCCCCCCTCACTGCATCCATCAATCTCCTCTTTGTCTCCTACCTGGTAGCTCCATCTCTAGGATCATTCGTCTACCAATGTATCCACTGTCCCTCCTCTGAACATGTCCAAACCATCTCAATCTGTCTTCTCTAGCTTTTTCTCCAAAACCTTCCTGCCTGTGTTGTCTCTTTAATCATCTAATTTCTGATCCTGTCCATCCTTGTCTCTCCTAAAGAGAACCTCAGCATATTTAACTCCCCCACCTCCAGCTCTACCTCCTGTCTTCTGCCTTTTGGTAGTATCTATCATATGTGATTATCATACATAACCTGCACCAATCTTACTTACTTCACTGCCACTCCTTACTTTCTCATTCGAAAAATATCCTTTATTACTTGATAATTTGATTTCTGTCTTTGATGGAAGGGTGCGATACTATTCCCTGTAGGTGTAGCGCCACACCATGGCTGACCTCGTACAGAGACCACATGCGTTTCTGGGCTTTCTTCTTCTTTTACTTCACTGGATTGGTGTCCAGTCCGTCCCTGACCCCAGGCAGAGAGAGATGCTCATAAGACTGGAGACCTCCATGCAGACCGGCGGTCGACTGCAACTCAGTGATGCTGAGCAGAAACTGGATGCTGTGCTGCTGAAATTGAAACACAGCGAATGTCAGGCAGAGACCTTTCCTCCTGCTCTGCACTTTTTCAAGGCCAGAGAACTCATAAGAGCAAGTCCTGTCTTCAACCTGCTGCAGAGGATGCCCAAAGGTATGTCCAACATTAGGAAATATGTTTTGTAAAATGTCTGCTCTTTAAAAGGAAAATTTGACTTTTTTTTACAAATTATTGTGTTTTTTCTTTATTTTAGGGGCAGCACTCCATGTCCATGACTTCTCCATAGTTGACATTGAATGGCTGGTGAAGAACGTGACTTATCGACCCCACTGCTACATGTGCTACACTGACAACCACTCTGTCAGATTCATCTTCTCCTCCCAGTTGCCCAAACCTCTGTCCCACTGTTCTCCCTGGATTCTTTTGGAAAAGTTAAGAGCCCAGATGGAAAATCCCACAGATTTTGACAAAAGGTGATATTTTTGAGTATAGATATTTACCTAAAATAGTCGGCTAGTAAAGAAAAGAAATGAGAGAAGAGAGTCAGCTAAGGTGAAGGGTTAGGGTTACAGGACAGTTGTGAGACCAGCCATGATGGATGGTTTAGAGACACTAGGGATAGGTAGAAGACAGGAGACAGAGTTGGAGGTGGAGGAGTTAAAGATGCTGAGGTTCTCTTTTAGGAGAGACAAGGATGGACAGAATCAAGAATGAAGTAGAGGGACAACACAGACAGGAAGGTTTGGAGAAAAAACTGGAGAAGACAGATTGAGATGGTTTGGACATGTTCAGAGGAGGGACGGTGGATACATTGGTAGAAGAATGATCCTAGAGATTGAGCTACCAGGTCGGAGACAAAGAGGAGGTTGATGGATGCAGTGAGGGAGGACATGGAGGTAGTTGGAGTTAGAGTAGAAGATACAGAGGACAGGGGGAGATGGAAATTGTTGACTTGCTGTGGCAACCCATAAAAAAAGGACAAGCTGAAAGTCGAAGAAGTTTTGATAATTGTGAGCATTAAAAAAAAGCATATTATAAGCATTTTTAGGGCTGACATTAAGACTGTCCTGTTGGTTGAGTTGGGTGATTTGCCAGATTAAGTTAATGTTATCAATTTGTGTGCATTCAATTTTGTTTATTTTATAATATCTTGTTTATTGACTATTATTCAATTTTATGAATGACTGCAGTGATACCTAACATGTGTACTGTAGCTGCAGTAGGTATTAAGTAATTTAAGGATAATTTATATTCAGATATCATCTGTCTTCATGCACAGATTATATGCCAGTATATGTTTACCTGTTTCAGACACTAATCTTATGGTTTTGTGTCTCTGTAAACTCAGTATCGCAGCCTTCCTGACGCTTTTCACAGAGGAAGATCCAGAGGAAACTTATCCTAGTCAGGCTGTGATATGGGATGTATTTGAACAGGCCTTTCTGGCTGTGTGGGGTCTGGTCACTCACGCGCCAGTGTTTCGAGACTACTACTACCAGGGTTTGACCCAGTTCTACATGGACAACGTCATGTATGTGGAGGTCCGGGCCTTGCTCCCAGAGGTAACCTGTCAGAACCGGTGTGTCCTCCAGTGTGTCCTGCAGTCCACTTGTTTATTTATGTCTTTTTATTAATTTACATCACAGTTATATGAGTTGGACGGCAGCACTCATGAAAAATCCTGGACTCTAAAGACGTACCGGGATGTAACCATAGAGTTCACAGAGAAGAACCCAGGTTTCTTTGGAGCGAGGATTATCTTCACGGCTCACAGGTGACAGCGATGAGTTTACAGATTATGATGTTGGATTATCAGCTGCTGTGAATGAACACACTGACTGGATTGAAACACTGTATCTCCAGAGGAGCCAATCTAACCAGCATGACTGAGACTGTGATGGAGGCTGTTAAACTGCAGAGAGATTTCCCAGATATCATGGCTGGATTTGACCTGGTGAGCAGCAGCAGCAGCAGCAACAGCAGCAGCAGCAACAGTAGCAGCAGCAGCATCAGTACTGTCTTCTGTGTTTCAACAGTGTAATGTTCACTAACAGTTTTTTTATTCTGTATGTTCAGGTGGGTGAGGAAGACAAAGGCAGACCGCTGTGGTACTTCAGAGACGCCTTGTCACTGCCGGCACAGATGGGGGTCACACTTCCTTTCTTTTTTCACGCTGGAGAGACAGGTGAGTCCATTAGTGCCAGATGTCTCAACTTAGCAACCATCTCCCCTGGTTCTCTGTATCTTTTTCTCTGACTCCAACTACCTCCATGTCCTCCCTCACTGCATCCATCAATCTTTTCTTTGTCCCTCCTCAGAACATGTCCAAACCATCTCAATCTGGCTTTTCTAGTTTTTTCTCCAAGCCTTCCTCTCTGTGTTGTCCTGTGTTGGAATTCCACTTCCTAAATTTAGGAAATCCTGTGATTTCTTGTGATATTTACTGGATGTGGAACTTATCAAAGACTTCCAGTAAACACACTTCTCCACACGCAGATCTTGAAGGCACAGAAGTTGACCAGAACCTATTGGACGCTCTTTTGCTGAACACCTCACGCATTGGACATGGTTTTGCCATAGCACGCCATCTAGTGGCCAAAGACCTTTCAAGGAAGAAAGGTGTAGCTTTGGAAGTCTGCCCGATCTCCAACCAGGTGACATCTCAGACTGGATTGTAACTTTTTGTTTGTGCAGATCTGTGTCTGTGTGACTGCAGCTGAAATGACTCTCTTAAACATCTCAGGTGCTGAAGTTGGTGAAAGATCTGCGAAATCATCCGGCTGCCGCTCTGCTGGCTGAAGATCATCCGCTGGTCATCAGTTCAGATGACCCTTCCTTGTTTGGCGCCTCTGGTCTCTCTTATGACTTCTATGAAGCTTTTGTGGGATTAGGAGGACTGCGGTCCAACTTAGCGACACTCAAACAGCTCGCCATCAACTCCATCAGGTGAGATCAGGCCCTGAAATAAGGCCCTGGCTAATGAAGGTATGGAACATACTTTAATAACCACAGTTGTCCATCTCTCTGACATCTTCTTGCCTGTATTTCAGATTCAGTTCTCTGACTCCACCACAACAGGACGTAGCCCTGGCCATGTGGCAGAGAGAATGGGATCATTTTATTTCTGAAATTGTTTTTTAAAACATTTATTTCAGTGTTTTTGGGAGCAGTTGTAGGGTTATATTCTGTATACTCTGCATTACAATTGCACAGGTCAGATTTCCATGATCAACCAAGGAAACTAAGGAGGTTAACGCTGTTTTACACTGTTGACAGTGACAATCACAGCTGTCTGTGCCTGATCTGATCAGATCTGTAAGGCTTTTTTACATTGTGTTGCGACGCACACATTAGTGACTGCAAAGGCCTCAGTCTGTTTTTGTGACAGAAAGGAGTTTTTTCCTTTAGTCTGGAATTAAAAACTGTGAAAGCATCGAAATAATGCATATCATCCTGCGCAAAATAAAGCTGGAAGGAAAAATTGAGAATCATTAGTGAAGGCTGTGATCTACAAATTTAGGATGATGAGATATCTTTGATCTCGAGTGTGTCTTTTTTTTTAGATTATTTTTATAAGCTGTGCCAGGCTGCCTAGATTTCTGTGCCAATGACGGGTTGTAGGTGTGTTAGCATGACATAAGTGTGCTCTGTGTTGCTGTTCAGAATTGAAATTGAGTGTAAGAGTTTTTTTATAATTATATTGACTAAAAGCTAAACTAGTTAAATGTGACACCTTTCTTTATTCAGTGGAAACAAGTACAAATATCCTTCTTGTATTTTATTGTTTTAATGATGCAATAATTGCAACTTTTCTGGAAACGAACTTGTGTATTAGTGCGTATGTGTGTGTCTATGATGGTGAAGATGATCAAAATCCTGTGGTCTACGAGTCAGCAATTGTGGGAAACTTTTCATTTTTAAATAAATTATTGACTTTTTAACCTGATTTTATTTTTTTTATTTTCCAGCTTTGATACAGAAACCCCAGACATATACACACACGTTTGGCATTTTGGTTGAACTGTGCATCAATCCATCAAAATCTATTCCTATATTTATCAGAAACCGTCCATAAAAATATCCTAAAATACAATACTGTATATCAAACACGGCAACATTTTTACATTGACCACTAGGTGGTGCCATTTTTTTCCCTGAAAAAGAGAGGCGATAAGATTTGACTTCCCTTTTACAGCCAAATTAGACCAAACCAAATTAAGCAGTAGGAAAAATAAAAAATGTAACACACAACATTAAAGTGTGACGATTCCACAATACGATACTTACCGACTTATATTTGTTCATTCGGGATGGTCGTATTTTGACAATAATACAACATAAAATATTTCAACTTAGCCTTAAAATGAAAAAGAAATCACAAGTGTTTTTTTAAATATTATTTTAAGATGATACAAAAAAAATCCTTTGAGGCAGTCAGTGGCATAAGGTTTTACATAATAGTGCTAGTATTAGCTAACTTTAGTTGGATGTTACTACTTTGCTTTAACCTATTATTGTAAAGTATTTTGTCCTCGTCCTTTCAACAATCTTGGGACATCTTGGAACTTTTACACCAGTATTGTTCATGTGGCCATAATGTATTTTATTCCCACGTCAGAAAGAGTTTAAAAACAGTTCAAGATTACGATGCCAACATGTTTTGTGCACCTTAAAGGAATTTCATGCATGAGTTTCCATCACTTTGAAAGAATAAAAATGACTGTCCTGGGTTTCTGCATCTGTGCTGTTGTCCATCATCTGCTGCGAGTGTTGAACTGCATGAAGAATTCGTCGTAGATTTGTCCTCGTTTTAAGCCCGCTTTCCTGGAAGTAACATGAGTCAAGAGACACGGTCAAACAATATCCCAGTGGACTATAACAAAGACATAAACAATAATCTTCTGACGTTACTGACATCTGGATCTCAGCCAGTTTAAAGTTGATGATGTCCATGTTTTGTCTCACGAGTCTGTTCCTCTCCTCCTGTTCCTTTTCACGTTCCAAAGCCTTTTGAGCCGAGTCGATCAGAAGGAAACTGTGCTGGTGGTCTTCTTGTTTCTTCTTGTATTCCTTTCTCTACAGGTAGGCGGATCATGCAGCAGGTCAGTCACCATGTTTTTAACAATACTTCACTCATTCATTAAAAAAAAGATTTTTTTTTGTCGGTTTTACCTTTTTCTCCTCCATCTGATGTTTGTGAAAGAGCATAATATCGTACTTGCTCTCAGGTTGGGGTCTCCTATCCTGGTTTGGACAGAAACCTGGAACTCCCATACTGGCCTTGCTCTCGTCCACAACGGAATG
>JAFBJS010003760.1:180447-190464 GCA_016785265.1 Paraplagusia blochii
ATAAATAATGATTCTCATCCAGGTCATTGTCAAGGGGTTAGGGTTTTGCCAGGCAAATGAAAGAAAACTTAATGTCCAGTTGCCTAATGAAAGTCTTTAACTGTCTTCCTAAAGAATGTATTAGGGCCATAAAAATATGGCCACCCTAATATATTCTTGTAAAATACTGTCTAATCTCACTCTTGGATGAAGAATTTCAAGTCTCTTTAGTCAGATTATTGTACCAACCTTGGCTAAATTGTGCTCATTAACAAGCAAGGCTGTTTCCCGTTTTCTCTGCCTCTCCCGTCTCTGTGTCAGCAGGGCTTTTTTGTCCATGTCCACCAAAAACTGGTCGTGCTTCTCATCTGAAGGGCCGTGAGACAAGACAGTGACACGTATGTAGCAGTAGATTCCTGCATGTGTATGTATACACTGACACGAGTCTGCACCAACCTACCCTCTAGTTTTTGTTTGTGTTTTTCCAGCGCCTGCTCAGTCCGCTGCTGTTGGAGCCAGGCATTGAACTGCTCCCTCTGCCTCTGGATCCTGTCGTAGCGCTCCTTGTCCTCGCCCAGGAGACCACACAGGGACACCCGCGCGTCATCACCTTTGGTTTTTTTCAGGCGGTCCGGGTCATTCAGGTCGTACTCTCGTCGGGTGTAAGGCTGCTGGTAGTTGATACGGAAGTTGACAATTTCCTTGTTGATGGCACGCTGCTTCTCTTCTTCTCTGATGTTCTGAATGACTGCGACCCTGTTGTTGTGCAGCATTAGCGCTTCTGCAGATTGCACAAACACAGGACATTTGTTACAGATGCAGCCCAGCGGTTGAACACAAGAGTTATACATGAGCCAAGGGTTAAGAAAATAAATTAATAAGAATTGGCGTACATGCAAATATTTGTGAGGGAACTTGTTGGGGTCCACAAAGGCCGCATTAACAAAATCAAGGGTCAAGTGACTAAAACGAGTGAAAATTACTAACTCTACTTCAAACACCCATACTATCTACCTACCCTCTATTCTAAAGGTGCTACATAGATGTTATGGGTGTTTAACATCTATCAAAATATGCACCACCGTAAAAACAGAGGGTAGGAAGATATTATGGGTAGGAAAAAACTCAAGAAATGTTATGCATGTAGTTGTGATGTAGTGAAGTTGATGCACAGTCAACATAAAGATGAAAAAGTTGGCTTTTGAGAGGGACTTGTGTCAGTGCAGCTGCAGTCATCGGGGAACAATATGAAGGGCCTAATCCTGGTAATTAGCCCAAGGCCTCAGATAGTGTTAATCCGGCCCTGGGTCCACAAAAGGCTGCGATGGTCACATAAAAAACCCAAACTCTCAAACTTGCGGCCCCTGACTTGATATGAAAATTAATTAATTAATCCAAATTTGTGACCAGTGTTGCGGTGATGATGCATGTTCATTTAAAAATTTAACTTACGGTAATGATCTAAACCTCAGAACATCACAGTACTAATTGTATTTTCACAAAACGATGTGAACATAGTTGATTATTTGAAAATCTAAAATATTAGTTTTATTAGCATAACAATGGGGCAGTGACCCTCAATTTATTTGAGTTAGAGACCCCTGTCTGAGGGAATGAATACAGACAAACAACCAGACACAGGGACAAATTGAAGTGCAAACTTCAAAATTTGAAGAACTAACTCTATTGATTCACTGATACTTTTCTTTCAAAAATATGTAAAATGACCGTTCCTCACCATAAGCTCTTGAGTTCTGATTTTCCTCATCTTCCTGTTTCTTCTTCTCCAACATCTGAATATCCAGAGCCTGTTTGTCCACCTGTTGAAGCAAGCAGCAAGAGTTTAACCCCTGATATTAGATGGTAGTGGTCCCAACACATTTCATTGGTCACATATCTAATTTATCTATAATTTAAGCATAAGATTTATATTATAAAACGGACTTGGGTCTTCAAGGCCTCAGGTTCTAATCCACCAGCTCCCAGCTCCCTACCACTGAGGTGCTCTGATCATAGCACCATCCCAACCCACATAACTTTCCACTGTGCTCCACCCACAGGAAGGCTCACACTGTGGAGAAGTGTGATTTGGATGGCAGTTGTGGTGTTCCCCAACACTATTTGCGTCATGGACCGGTCAAACGTCTAGAAATTGTTTTGCAGACCGCTCTTTGAGGTGTAGCTGATGAATACCACTGATGAAAATGAAACGTCCAGCATAAAAGTGGTATTTTTTGGACATCTCCTGGACACTCAAACAGGAGGGGGTCTGGTCCTTTATCAAAACACTTTCTAGTGTCTAATAACAAAAATTAACAGAAATTTTTTTAAGCTGAGTTGATCATCTCTCTGCCGCCCGGTACCAATTGCCCCACGGACCGGAACCGGTCCACGGCCCGGCGGTTGGGTACCACTGATCTAATGAATAACATCTAATTCATTGAACCCTCTAACAGTTATTAGAAATGGCCCTAAAGGGTTTGTGTTTCCCCTGTTACTGCAGGTCACACATCTTTATAGTAGTTGTGGTTGTTGTTCATAGTTCAATATGAGAAACTGATCCAACACCGTGACTCTCTTACCCCGATGGTTCTCCACTTTTCATTGAAAATCCTCTCCTTTCTCTCAACCTCAGCCTGGCGCCGTCTCAGGACGGCTTCCCTTTCCATCTGGTCTGGGATGTGTTCAACGTCCTCCATTCTGATGACGTGTCTGTCCAACCTTTCTCTGACGGCTCCTTGTTTCTTTCTTCAACTTCCTTCTGTGTTTCACCGTTAGGGAGTTCCCTAACAGTCAACATGATCGCATGTTTGAGCGACGTCCTAGTAACATCAAAGGAAAGCCTTCGCGCTTTTATGTTGGAACTCCTCCTGCTGTCCATCACACTGGTTGCTTGGCAACAGGATGTTTGCGGGTCCTCGTTGTCTTTTGGACAATTTTGCAAATAAAAGTATAGGAATTTGTTATGAGATAAATTGTATTTCTTGCAGTGGGGTAAGTTGTAACAAAGGAACACCAAGGATTTGACATGAACTCACTTGAGGTCTGTGAGGTTTGAACTGGTGCTTTGTGTAAAAAATCAGAACTCAATGGCGATATTATTATTATTATTATTATTATTCAGAAATTTCTGCAATTTCTTCTGTTTACCCTTATTGCTTCAACACAATCTGCCGCTGTCCCACACAAATGTCTCCAATGTCTCAGA
Source organism: Paraplagusia blochii (assembly GCA_016785265.1). NCBI lineage: Eukaryota > Metazoa > Chordata > Actinopteri > Pleuronectiformes > Cynoglossidae > Paraplagusia > Paraplagusia blochii. Next base: position 183,635 of record JAFBJS010003760.1, read on the forward strand.
TTGGCTGCTACATTCCATATATATACGTGTATACACACACAAATATATATATGTATATTATATATATATATACACGTATATACACACACACACACATATATACACACATACACACACACATATATATACAGCATTTATACACATATATACAGTATATACATACAGTATACATACTGTATATACATATATAATTTATAATATATGAATATATATATATTTATTTATATATATATAATAATAAAAAACATGCCTCTTAGTGTAGATTCAGTATGCCTGATATTATTAATAATTAACACAATTAATAAATTAATATATTTATTTCTTATTAATTGATACAATTAGCAACATTTTAAAAAAACATTAGCAGACTAGCTAAGATTAGCAGACATGTCCAGTAACAGAGAATTATATTATGTAGGGATTGAGACACTTTAAAAGGGTTTAATTATATTTTGGATTTCCCATCTTTGGCCAGAACATTCTCGTATGAAGAGTTTGCTGTTTTCAATCTCCAGACATCTCTTTGTTTGTCGATTTCTCAGTTCTTTTCCCTGCAACAAAATAATTCATTTTCGTGCTACATCACATTTCACTGAAATCAGTCTTCTCATATACACATAATCATTTTCTACTGCCAAAGCATTTAGGAGATTCCAGAATTGATCAACAGAGAGTCAAATACATAAAAAGTCACCATTCATGGTTACCTGAGTGAAGCTCCAGTATATTCCCATGCCTTTCTCCATCGCCTCTTTGCAGTTGTAAAGACCAGGCTCCTTCTCCTTATTGCCAGAATCTGTTAGACAACGGTTGTCGTTGTACTTGTGCGACTTGATGCCACCGATGTAGAGCTCACCGGTGGAACGGTAGTATGTGTACTGGAGACAAAACAAACAAGTCTGGGCAACTTATCTATTCAACCATGATCTGGCCTCATTCTAAACTTACCTGAGGTCCATAGTAGTGGCAGGTATAGGCGATGGGTGTGTGACCTGGTACTGGACCCTGGTCCAAACACATTCTACTGTCAAGATTCTTCATCTGTTGGAGGGATTTTACCACAGAGACTGTGAAACACTCTTCCAGAGACTGGGACACTTCCTTTATACTAAATATATATTTATATTTCATATTATTGTACAGTGAATCAAAGTTTTCCGTTGTCTTCTGTATCTTCTACTCTAACTCCAACTACCTCCTTGTCCTCCCGTCCTGCATCCATCAAACTCTTTGTCTCCTACCTGGTAGCTCCATCTCTAAAATGTCCAAATCATCTCAATTTGTCTTCTTTAGCTTTTTCTCCAAACCTTCCTGTCTGTGTTGTCCCTCTAATCACCTCATTCCTGATCCTGTCCATCCCTGTCTCTCCTAAAGAGAATCTCGGCATCTTTAACTCCTCCACCCCCAGCTCTGTCTCCTGTCTTCTGCCTACTCCTTGTGTCTCTAGTCTAGTCCATCCATCATGGCTGGTCTCACAATCGTTCTGTAAATCTTTCCCTTCACCTTAGTTGACTTTGTTAATTAAGTTTTAATGCAGTAACTTAACTTACCCCTCCATAGGCCAGGATGTTGTCCCAGGGATCTAACTTGGGGTACACATTCTCAAGGTACCACTTAAAGGGTTTACACTTCAACCTTTCTCTGAGCTTTTTCCTCTCAGATATGTCACCAATGTCGATGCTGTGATTCTGCAGAAGTTTAAAAGAAAACAATTCTAACATATTATAGGTCATACTGGAATGACAGTCTTATTTTGTACAAATAGATACAAATGGGTGCAACGTAAATATTTTCTTGCTTTCAATGTGGTGTACAGTATATTACCACAAATGGCAGGTTCCAGGCCAGATTGATGTTGTGTTTGTAATCATCCATCCATACTTCTGCTACTCTGAGGGCATTCCTCTTCATGGCATCACTGAGGTCAGGCATGTAAGGTTTGTGGTGCCTTTCTATATGTGCGATCTTGGAACATGGAACCACTTCAATGCTGCCTCCACAGGTCCACACCTTCAATCAAGAAGAAGTGAAGTAGACTATGGGACTGTAACAGTATTTGTTTAAAATTGAAAAAAAAATATCAATGGCTAGTCTGTGTTTGTTGGTCTATGTTAAGGCTGGGTTTTTGTCACTTTCATTAGTCACGGACTCACACGTATTCCCAGTTCCACATTCTCTCCACCGTACACTTTCATCCCTTCGTCAATGACACCAATTTCCCCTAAAAACTTCCTGTCGGCGACAAGTATTCCCATCACTGAGGGACTCCTGGAAATAGTGAGGAGAATGTATCAGACTCTACACTGTTTGACAGCACACTCTTCAATTTGTCCGTTGTTGTAGGCCGATTGCAAAGATGTGTGTTTTTCTACTCACTTTCCCGGCAGTGAGCTGTCGTTGAGCAGGTAATACTCAGGCATGAAACCCTCATACATGCACCACAAAGCCCAGTCAAAGGCATGTGCTGCTGGGACGTACTGGATAACCTTGAGGTCATCAAAGTTGACTCTGTCGAACACTGGCGAGACCACCACGGTCCGGTCGGCTTTGATTTGTGTGAGCAGTGGCTCCGCCCTGTGGACGAAACACAATTTGTTAAGCAGGTGTACATAGTCAAGCTTTGTACATTTTTTTTTTTTTTTATCCAAGCGTAATGAAACCAAACTGGGGCATTGAAGGGATATGTGATGGGATACAGTGTGGGGTAGATTCGTAGGTGGATTTATAGACGGATATATGGAATCATTTTTCGCTCGTACTTTTACAGATTTGTCTTTTGGGCGTATCTTGGAATGCAAAAACCACAATAGGAGAGGGCATATGTTAGATAATAGCTATCCCTGAATTGAAGAACTAGGATGGGATCTCAAGGCAGAATGGTATTTAGCAGACAATTGATGACACGCCTCCCCTCCCTCTATTTAAAGTTGGTACGTCCCAAAAAGGTGTGACCAAAACAACTCTTCACACCTTTGTCCAGTGGTGAAAGGAGTGGTCTAGAGGAGAAGAACTACTAGAGTTCCCTCTGACATCAACCAGAAACTGATGAAGTTCCTCAGCTGAGGTTTAAAACATCTTTAAATTTCAAGTCCAATTGCTAACTTTTTAAATATTATGACCTGGAAAAATGATTATCAACAGACATTTCCTACAATAATGATCATACAATGATGCAATGTCTGGGTGTTGTGGATAAATAGTTGTATAATTATGTGAATGTCACTAGATGGCAGCATGGCATCTCATTGCATTAATATGATTAAGCCTATATCTGTTGGTATCAAAATAAGAACTGTAGCATTTGGCTCATATTGGCATAGCAGAAAAATTGCAAGTGCTGATGCAATCAGTCATACACTAGCGTAGTAAATTTCTTACCACATTTCGTGAACTTCAATGTGAGCGTCAAGGATGGCAACCACGTCAGCAGACGCAGCTCTCCATCCTGATGCTCGGGCATGAGCAAGGCCCAACTGCTCCTTGTGCTTCACTCGGACAAACTTAAGCGTTGGCTTTTCTTGCTCAAGTGACTTCACGTACATGTCAAGATCCCCTGACAGATTTTCTGAAATGGAATCAAACCAACATGAATCCATGTGGTGTGTTGTGTCCCCTACGGTCTCTTTGCCTGTAGAGGGTAGAAATATTGTGCAAAGGTGTCCAACCGTTTGAGCTGTTGTCATCCACCAGTATGATCTCCTTCAGTAGATTTTGAGGAGTGCGGTCAATGATGCTGCGAAGAGCTCTTTTAATGACGGACAGGGCTTCGTCCAGGTAGATTAACACCACTCCAAGACTGGGCAGATCTTTGGGATAAGTCTTTCCAACACACCTAAAAGCAGAGATTATAATTTTGTCTAAATAAATTAACAAAACAACAAGATCTGTCTTTCAGGAATTGAAAATATGAATGTACTGTAACCCTAAAAGTTTGACCTTGGATCTCTGGTGTCTTGAAGAACTCTGTCCAGAGGAAGTTGATCACTAAGAAAGACATTGTATCCAAACTTTTGGAATAGAGACTGTGCTTTTCTTTGTTCGTCTTCAGACAAGTTCTCCCCCCAATTCTCGAACAGGGCGGAGTCTGGGTACAGTTTTTTTGACTTTTTGGCCACAGGCGCCTTTTGGTTCTCGTGGATTTTGGTTTCAGGTTGTACGTTTTGGTCGACTTGATTCTTGACAGGTATAGGCTGGTCCACTTCTGCAGCTCTTCGGTGTTTTTCTTTTTCATCTTCAAGCATTTTCTGTATCTTGTCCTGTTTTTGCCCGAGACCTTCCATCACCATGACTTAAAGTACAAGAGAGAAATATTTTAACGGGAATTATTTGTGTATTAAAAGCATTTTTAATTATGTTTCATTCAAGTTCAGCCTATGGTAATCACGACTTAGAAAAGATAACGTAAGCCTTAACCCATAAAGAAACTAGAAGATACAATGGTCCAGCGAAAGTTCAGATTATTCACCTTATAAAAAGAAGCTTTAAGCTACAGTAAACCCTCTGTACTTCCCAGTTCTCTTTTTGCTCCCTCAGTGCATTACAGATTTCTTTGGATTCCAATCTCACACATTGTGTCGGTTCTCAGTCATTTAGGTCATTTTATCCAAATATAGTTACTTCTATTCTCATAAAAACTCTTCAAGAAACCCACTATGTCCAGTTGCCCTTGAAGTAACTATTTGTGGGTCCATTTAACAAGTGTTTCACTGTAATGCAGTGCATTGTGGTGATTTGGCATTGGTCTTTCATTCACTTTGACCTGCGTCATTATGGCTGTTTGTGCTAATTTTTCACATTTTTTACAATGTGTTCTGCTTTTACAGTATATATGGTCCACCCCTCTCTGCTGCTTTGTGCTTGTCTGTCCACTTTTCTCTCTCCTTCTTCCTAACTCTCACTTATTTAAGAGTACCTGGGGTATAAAGAATATCTATTTGCTTTTACATTCCTTTCCACGGGGTCCAGCTACACATTAACCACATATCTACAGTATTCCAGGTATTGGAATAGTGTGGGTATCAGCTCGATTCAGAATTTCCTTGTAATGTAAATGCATGTTATCACTATCTGAACTAGTGATATAAAAATCAAAACTCTGAAGGATACACTCACCTAGACGACTGATACTTTCCTCCAGTTCGGAAAACTTCTTGATGACTGGGTTGGTACTCTGCCCGTGCTCAGTCTCTGATTTAAGAAACAGGCTAAGGTTGAAAAGGAGGACAATCCCGATTAGAACGAGAGCTGGCCCTTTCAGCAAGGCCACTCTCATTCTGACAAAGCCCAGGAATCACACCTCAGAGCGTAGGAACCTGCCAGGGGGGGTTCACCTGACTGTCAGAGGGCCAGGCCAAGACAAGGCCGTGGTCAACAAGATCAGACGCAGCTGCCACTAATTAGTGCAGGAGCAGCAGTGAAGACAAACCTATGATTGTGTCTTCAGAGGAGGCAGATAAGCCACGTCCACAACCCCACCTTAGAAAGTAAGGATGCATTTCATTAATGATTGTTCATAATTTAACAGTAACATCATCACATAAAATACAGGTTGTTGCACATAGTATGGAGAAAAAAAAAAATCTAATCAAAGAATTTTGATGCTTGTTGCTCCGGCATTGCTATGTATGGGTGCATGCAGTTTGGGTAACAAAGATATTATTCTTTCTTGACTTTCTTTGGTTGGCAGCTGAGGCCTAGTGGTGGAGGGAGTGGACTTCTACGGCACAGGTGTCAAACTCTGGTCTGGGGGCCAAATCTGCACACAGTGTAATTATTTTTGTCCTGCAAGATAAAATCAAAGGTGAACTATATTTGGCCAAACCAGTATGTTGACCTTACAGAATTTGTTATATTAATAATGCATGTTTCTGTTATAGCACATACATTTTGTTCTGTAAAGAAAGATTTACATTAAAATTATCTGAAAAGACACAAAGAAATACCAATGTTTTGGCTGTTCCAGATTCATTGCATCCACACTATTTCATATCTGGAGAGAAGGGGAAACATGCACGTTTATAGTTAATTTCTCAATATATATTGATTTTAGCCCGTTCTTCATGACAGTTTTCAATTCTGGCCCGCTGTGAAATTGAGTTTGACATCCCTGTTCTATAATATTAGTGTACAGATTAGGGGTGGTGACAGGCTGTTATAAAAGTGGTAGCAAACTTGTCCGTTGACTCAGGTCAGTTTTGCACATTTAGGCTTTTGATTTAAAAATGTGTTGCCAGAAATAGGAACGTGAAAAGAATGCACAATTTCACAATCAGGTAGCTCTTCAAATTACTGTGTGGACTTGAAGTAGCCCTCAGTTTCAAAAAGGTTTAAAATGAACATGGTCATCAAGGTCTCCAGTCCTCCAAGAGGCCTCTTCAGTTTTGAAGAACAGAACTGAAGTTCCGAACTGAAGAAGCTTCTTGGATAAGATTTTATATCCCAAAATCTTATCCAAAAGCTTTCCGAAAAAATCTGTATTGGTTTTCAGTCATCCAGGTTATTCTATCCAAAAATAGTTACTCCTGAAGAACTCAGAAGCCTCTTGGAGGAGAAATAAAAAGTCTTCAAGAAACCCACTATGTCCAGTTGCCCTTGAAGTAACTATTTGTGGGTCCAGTTCCACTTTAATGCAGTGTACCATGGTGTTTTGGTGGTTTTCATTCACTTTTGACCTGCGTCATTATGGCTGTTAAGTTTGGGCTCTTGTGTTTAATGAAATATTACCCTAATTTAACATCCTACAGCAGGGGTGTCAAACTGGATCCACAAAGGGCCTGTGTGGCTGCAGGATTTTGTCCCAACCAACCAGCAGGACACCTGACTTGAATTTT
>JAFBJS010003760.1:198458-222516 GCA_016785265.1 Paraplagusia blochii
ACAGTGGTGAGACCAGCCATGATGGATGGGTTAGAGACACTAGGAATAGGTAGAAGACAGGAGACAGAGCTGGAGGTGGAGGAGTTAAAGATGCTGAGGTTTTCTTTAGGAGAGACAAGGGTGGACAGGATCAGGAATGAGGTGATTAGAGGGACAACACAGACAGGAAGGTTTGGAGAAAAAGCTAGAGAAGACTTATTGAGATGGTTTGGACATGTTCAGAGGAGGGACAGTGGATACAGTGGTAGAAGAATGATCCTAGAGGTGGAGCTACCTGGTAGGAGACAAAGAGGAGATTGATGGATGCAGTGAAGGAGGACATGGAGGTAGTTGGAGTGGAAACTCCTGGAAAAAGGGGCAATATGATAGGGAAAGCACAACAAAGGGATACTGTAGTAGTATATTGTGGACAAAAACCTTGATCAGACACTGAAATTGCAACAAGTCTTCTTTCCTTTTTGTTTCTACTCATCAGGATCGTCTGACATTCAGGAGGATCATAGTGAAAAACAATGCCAAGAAGAGGAAACTCTATGAGGCGTTCATTGAAACGTTGCCATTGTTGACATCACTAGAGGTTAGTGGCAGAGGAGAGAAGCTGCTCCGCGGATTTCTGTCCTTTTCTTGTTGAACCCATTGTCATTGGTATGTGTTTTTGTCCACAGCTCTCAGAGAGGATGAAGGTTGTGGATGTTCTATCGACCAAGGTGTACAATGACTCACAGCAGATCATTGCTCAGGTGATGACTCTCTTTAAGCAGTTGAAATTAAGTTTCTGTTATTTTCCACAAACACCATATTTACCCTCATGTTCTAACCGTTGTATCTTCCAGGGTGATTTAGCAGATAGCTTCTACATCGTAGAGTCGGGTCAAGTTAGGATCACCATGAAAAGGAGCAGAGTAGGTTTGAAGTGTAAAACCCTGATATTGAGAACACATTAGTGGTGTCTGTGTTGTGATGGTTGTGTTTTATTCATCAGACGAAAAAGGACCAGGAGGAAGAAGAAATGGATATTGCCACATGCTCTAGGGGGCAGTATTTTGGAGAGTTGGCTCTTGTTACAAACAAACCCCGAGCTGCATCGGCCTATGCTGTGGGCAGCGTCAAATGCTTGGGTAAATTACCGTCGATGATATCGTTTGTATTGCTATTTTATCTTCACTAACGTCTCTTTCTTGTTCTTGTTATGTTTCAGTTATGGACATACAAGCGTTTGAGAGACTGCTGGGTCCCTGCATGGACATCATGAAGCGAAACATTGCGAATTACGAGGAGCAGCTCCTCACCCTGTTTGGAAGTAGCCCTGAAATTGAGCAACAGTGTGCCTACGATGACTTCCATGGACCATGAAGCAGTGGATGAAGAGAAAAGGTTGCTTGTTTGTTTGTTTGTTTGTTTCCCTTTGTGATGACTAAAAAGGCTTTTCATAAAAGAAATGTGAATACCCTCCACAAAGTTTGTGTGTCATGTAAACTCTTCAGACCTTAGTTAGTTTCCTTTTTCAGAGAGTTTGCGAGTATTATTGCTAGGCCAAAGCAAATTGGCTGAAAGCTTGTTGAAGTAAGGTATTCCACTTTCCCTCATCACTGACCATAAATAAGAAATGCACTGGACTGTTGTCAAAATAGGTGTTTACCAATATCATAGGTGACTTATTTTCTCACTATCTTTGAGTCATAAATGTTTTCCGCTACTTTCTGGAGTTGATGTGTTGTCATTTCTGTAAATTATGATACTCTTTAAAGAGAAATAGTAAATAAAGTACGACACAGCATCATTGTCCAACAGGAGCCTAATTTCAGGTGTTCACATTTCTCTAGATGTGGGAAAATCCTAAATTAACATGGAATTCCTATTGAGAAGAGAAACGTAAACTTTTCTGGAATATTTTTAAAACAGACTTCCATTCAACAAGTCCATTTCTTATATATAGTCAATTCCCTCTCCTTAATCTGAGTGTACATTTCACATATCAATGCCAGATGCATTAATCGTTGATACAATCAACACTTTTGTTAAAAGTACTTATCTCACTGTGTTTAGGGTGCGACAAAATCTTACATTGTTTGTGTTTTATATTGTTTTGTTGATAAGAAAATGCCAAAGGAAATTTCCTGCTGGACATAACTGATCGTGTTCCTGGAAACGTGGAAAAAAAAAAGGGGACAGACGCGGTTCTGTCACATTTTTTGGTCATAAATAAATGTAGATGCGGCAGTACTTTCACATTTTTCCCCCTTTGCATTTGTTTTTTCGCAAGGTTCAATCGAGTGACTGTGTTTTCATTACCTGTATTCCACTGTGTTCGTAGCTGCTGGGCAAACATCATGCTTTAGCAAAAAGCAAAAAAAAAAAAAAAAGAAAAACAAGAGAAAAAGACAAAGAGGCAAAAAGATGCTTCAGAGAGATAGTTGATAGTTTTGTAAGAATATTATACAACATGTTGCTGTAATATTTGAAAATGAGTATTTACTGTTATTGTTAGAGGACCATCATTATTTTATGAAGTCACGCCATTAGGCTGTAGCCATATTAGACAATGTCTCTTTGTGTCTGTCAGATTTAAGTCTGCTTTTGTGTGAGTGAACATGTATTATTATTATTATTATCATTATTATTATTATTATTATTATTGCTGTCTACCTCTGCCAAATACTTGTATTCTTCAGAAACACATATTATAACCTGATCCCACTCCCCTCTAACATTGAAAAAACTGACATTTCATGTATTTTAACCTGTGATTTTGCTGCAGCTTTAAATCTTTAAAGCTGATATAACGTAAAACATTACACATTTACTTATTTCACTCCTTTGTAAAGGTGAACCATCGGTGACTTCTGAGGGCAAATCACTGGAATGGTGATAATGTGTGTTTCACACGTTTCATGACGAAATAAAACGTTTTTTATACATTTGCTACGTCACGTTTGTTCTACTGCAATAACTTACGGGCCAGGAACTGGACTTGGGTCTGCAGGGTTTTCAGGTTGGAATCCACGGGATGCCAGGTAACCACTGAGGTCCATCGAGCATGGCATCATCCCGAGACTTTCCTTCTTCCCCTCCTTAAAGGAAGGAAGGAAGGACTATTGTGACGAACAGGGAATGAGGCCATGTTTAGTGCACCTCAGTGGTAACCTGGCAGCCAGCTGGTGGATTCAAACCTAGAACCCTCTGATCTCGAGTCCGGTTCCTTAACCACCACTGCCCCATACAAATTCATATAATCTAAATTCAATCTAAAAGACAATGATTAATATTACAGCACTACATTTTTTTCTGAACAATCTTTGGTTTTGCAAATGCCTTTGTTTGATATGTGCTGTAGTGAAAGCGCAGAATAAAATATTTTAAATGTTTTTACAAACACAGCCAAGGAAAATGTTGGCACTGGTCTGAAAGATAATTAAAAAGCCATACATATACATACCTATAGATAGGCTATTGAAGGCTCGATAGCACAAAGCTAATCTAAAAATGACAACATTTGATGTTTACAAAAGCAGATCTGTAGTAGCTTAAATATATCCAGAAAGAGACTGTGTTCAAAAAAGAAGGCCCATAAACTAAATTCTAAAAATGAATGAAGCCTTAATTGCATTGTTTTTGACGCTTGTTTTGTTATTAGTTCTTGTTCATTCATTACAGAGTGTCATACACTCAGCCGTCGTGGAAGAACAATGTACAGCTGTGTAATAACGAGGATAAAGCAAACATATTCTAGAGTCAAACGTAAGCAACTTCTTTTTTTTGCTGCAGTTGCAACATCGTAGATAAAAACATAACCATGTATTGTTTCTGTTATGCCAATCAGCTGTTACTGGGTAGTAACAGGCATGTACTTTTGTCCAATCACGCTGTGATAAACAAACATCGCCCCGCCTATTTTGTTATTCACAAGGTTATAGACCAATAGGTTGGCGTGTATTTTGTTACTGACTCTCCTGTTGTCCAATAGAAGCCGTCCTCTGAAGACTTTCATTCCCACCCATCGTCTCAATGCCAGAGAGTTTTTTTGATGGCGACAGGTCTGGTGAGTAAAAAGTTATTCACTTTAAAACCGTCAAATAAATCGTTCAAAGTGAGTTTTAACACATTCGCTGTCTGATAAGCGACTCCGTGACGCGAACGCGACGTTTTATCACCGCTGTCATGCGTTTTAAAGTCGTCGTCCCGCAGCTTCTGCTCGACAGTGTTTTTTCCGCTGTGACGATTGTTGTTTTGGTGGTAACTAACCCGTATTCCAGCAGTTTACCAACGTAAAAGAACAACCTGCTGTGAGAAACGACGAATTGTGTTGTAAATGTCGTAGAAAAGCTCGTTAGGGCTTCGTGTCATTCATTTCGAACAGGCCACATAGGTTGCGTCATGCCTCAACTTGTTGACATTCTTTTGTTTACAGTGGAAGACCCGACGGCCTCTGGGTTTCAGTCGAGGAAAATGTTGCTGTTTTTTATGGGTTAGACAAAGACAAGCCTGCGATTTAAACTATCTTTATAACATTTTACACTCTATTCGTACCATGACAATCGAGAATAAATGGTACAATCGCGTTGAAAAAAGTGAAAAATATAGATTATACCTATAACAGATCTCAGTCAAAACATTATCAAATACTAACAGTTATGTAGATTGTTTTGTTTGTTGATTTTCAGAATTTCAAAATGGATTCCAACTATTTTTGTTACCCCGTATGTATTTAAACGGCGGGCAGAATTTAAACCCAAACGTGTGCTTTTCTGTCACCGTGTGAAAGCAGACACGAGCATTTTGGTGATTTGTTTTTGTTCGAACTCTCTGCTTGACCTAAAACGACTCGTTTCTGTGTCTTTAATTGTCACTATCGCTGCGCAGCAGTGAATGAATGAGATTGACGTGTGCGCATGCGCCACTTCCCCTAAGTTTATCAACAAGGCTCCACGCAGCAGGTCACATGACCAGTCTCAGGTTGCTCTGTCAGAGACAAAGGAGTCCCTACGGACTGTCCATCTTTTTTTATTGGAGGCGCAAAATGTCTACTTATAATGGTATATTTAGTAAAGTGTTTATTTTACATGTCTCTTTTCCAACATTTGACACATTTTTCTTTGACTGGCTTTGTTTTACAGCCTGTTAAATCCAATTAGCCTCAGTGTCCAAGATTCTGTCTAGTCGGACTTGAATCCCAAGTTTTAAAGCCTCTGACTCAGAACAGATCATTTAGACTTGTCTCTGATTCAACCATCCAACATAGTCATAGTCTGAGCTTAGCAACAACAAGGTAGAACTTGTAAAAAGTCATTAATGCACAATTAATCTATGCACACAACAGCCCCATCAAATAGTGCTGCAATCCTTTGTTAAATGTTGCTAACTATATATTGTTAGGTGACAAAATCAAAATTGCTGGGTTTGTTGTTTTAAGATTTTAGGATGTTCATTTGTAAACTTAACTATATTTTTATTTTCACTTGGTTTGGTAACGTATCAATAATATAGACATGTCAAGCTAATAAACACTTGTTAAAAAATAGAAAAAGAATATGATTGTGTTAACAGAATTATATATTTTTTTCTTTTTTGCCCTAAACCAGCTGTTGTGGTGGAATTTCATATATGGAGGTTGATTGACCTGTGTTATAGCGAAGAAAAGAAGACAGAAGGAAAGACAGGATTTTGCAGGAATGGACGATTCCTTTGACCCACTCAAGTGTCATGAAGACCTGCCCTCCTCCCCAGGGTGTCATATGGATTACGGTAAAATCACATAATAAATACGGGAAATCAAAATGAATTCATCCCTCAATGCAATGTTTTGCATTTCATTTATTAACCTAGCTGTTATGTCTTCTTCAGATGACATGCCAATGCTGCAGGAGGTGGAGGAGGACCAGAGATCCCCGGGGTTATTTCAGGTCAGCGCAGGAGTGTCTCACCAGGAGCACAGTAGTTCCCCTAGCACCAACTGGCTCACTGAACTGGCCAACATTGCCATCAGTCTCCAGAGCCCTATGCTGAATGTGCCGCATAAAAGGTGTGTACAAAAAAGAAGTGTAGAATTAACTCTGGTGAAGTTGAGAAAGTTAAACATTTTGCATACAATAACAGCCAGAACAGCACATCATGTCAAGTATCCAAAAAAAGTTTTAGTTTTCAACAACTGGACTTCTTCATGGAGTTAAAAGATGTTTCATTCTTCAACTGAGGAACTTCATCAGTTTCTGGTTGATGTCAGAGGAAACTCTAGTAGTTCTACTCCTCTTGACCACTCCCTTCATCGCTGGACAAAGGTGTGAAGAGTTGTTTTGGTCACACCTTTTTAGACAGAAACTGCTCCTGATGTTAATGAACATTCTTTCAACTCCAAGTGGAATTTCAGTTGCTGACAACAAAACCCTATTAGGATCCTGACCTGGATGAATGAGAATCTTGACAGACATTATGTCAAGTAGAAAACTAGTAGAAACCAGTAGACTTGTGGGATTGGTCAGAAAAACTGGATTAACCACATTGTCATCAATTTCCCTTTGCTTACTTTAAATATTCACAGCTAAGATGCAACAAAATGACTATATATTTGTGAAAACACAGTTTTCCTTTTGGGTGAAAAAACTCATTATCACCTTCTATGGGTTTACAAGAAAAATGAAAATTTCATTTCACTTTAATATGGAGTTCTACAGTAAGTCACACCTGTGAAGTTGCCTTAAAGTCATCCTGCTACATTCTGAAAACACCTAAACTTTTGGAACCTGTTTAACACGACCCAAGCATGAATAACAAACAAAAGTGTTGAAGTGACAGGCCTTCACTTTAAGTAAAGCAGTGGGGGCCTAGTGGTTGAGGGGCTGGACTTGGCTCCAGAGGGCTTCAGGTACAAATCCACCAACTGCCAGGTTATCACTGAGGTCCACAAAGTATGGCACCGTCCACACTCACTGCTCCCTGGGCGCTCAAAGCTGCCCACTGTTCACTTTGGTGATGGGTTAAATACAGGGATGAAATTTCATTGTGTGCAGTGGTGTGAATCCCATGTCACAATGACAAGCTTTCCTTCCTTTAATTTAATTACATTTTTGCTAGATCCTTCATTGTAACATTCACACACATGTGTGCATGTATATTCATATACAGTATAAACCTGTATCTATATATACATATATATATATTCTAATCTTCCTCAGATCATCTCCAGTCCACATCTTTGGCACCAGCAATAGTTTACATTCCTATGCTCGGCCCCCGTTAGCCAGCAGCGCGCCCAACCCGTCCAGAGGCCATCTGAGGGAGCGCAGGCGTGTCAGGGTAACCTTTACCATCCAGCCTCTATGAAGTCTATTTCTGTGCGGCTTAAATTTAAACCTTTATATTCTATATGTTGTTGTAAGGCATTTCTCTGTCATTAACCTCAGGCCAGCAGTGAATCTGAGTCTGGAGTTTTCTCAATGTCCTCATCTTTTTCCGATGATGAAGACATGGCGTGGTCTCACTCGTGGCCCTCCACTGCCTGGCATTGCTTCCTGAAAGGTGCATATTTACGAAAAGAGTATACACTTTGTATCCTCATCATCTGTATTTTTTGGTGTTTTACAAAAAGATTCTGCTTTCCCTTTGAAAAAACAATTTCTTTTATTATGGAGTTTTTGCAACCATCTTTTTATTGAATTTTGTCATTGAACCCCAGGGACTCGCTTGCGTTTCCACCGTGGCCCTAATGTGGAGTGGCAGGATGCTGATGAACTCGGGGATTCAGATGAGGACTCTGATGAGGAAACCATGATGTCATGTCATTTCTCTCTCAAGGTGATATTTATCTCAGTGATAAGTATACCTTTAATAACTTTAATATTTTACGTTTTTTTTTATTTGCGTAATCTTGGTAAACAATTTCGTTTAGGTTTTTTTTACATCTCCTGTTGTAGGATATTGTAGAAGCCACTAGGTGGCAGACAAGCTTAAGCTGAAAGTGCAGTAGTTGTACAGTAGTCAAATGAGTTAAGTAGTCAGTTCCGTCTTATTGTGGTCATGTGTCATATGTAAACAGGATGCGATGAGGTTTGCTGTTAATCAGTTGTCAGATTTTAAATACTTTCTCTGTGTAAAAACATATTGTTGTCTTCATCCACAGAGCTATGGCTCAGAGGGTCTGAAGCTGGTAAGCCATGAAGAAGCCGTATCATTTGGTCAGGCAGTTCTAAAACTCACCTTTGACCCCGGCTCACCTGAAGACGGTCTTCTGACAGCTGAGTGCCGTCTCGATCATCCATTTTTTGTGAAAAACAAAGGTAAAAAAAATGAAACTGTTAACACAAAAATGAACAAACTTAAAAACTTATCTGATGTGTTGACTGAGAACTATAGAGAGATACAAGACAAACCAGATGGTCGAGCAACATGTGACAATAGTCCTGCCAACGGAATTACTTTTTGCTGAATGCAACTATTGCATTTTTGTTGAAAGCAACTACATTTGCTCAGTGGAAAATTTCAACGTACCCTCTGGTTTTTTAGGGTGGTCTTCCTTCTATCCAAGCCTGACTGTGGTGCATCATGGGATCCCATGCTATGAGATGCAGCTTGGTGATGTGTGTCTGCCGCCAAACCATCCTGATGCCATTAACTGTGATGATTCAGTTGTTTTTGACACATTCAGAAGGTACGTGTTTATATATATAGTATATAACAGGTTGTCCTGTGCTGTAACTGTCAGAATGTTAATATGGGTGACTCTGGTAAAAAAGAAAAAAAAAAAACATGATGAGCTGTGAACAGAATGTATGAGTTGAAGGAGATCATGGAAAATGTGCTGGTGTTTTTATTTACCTTATTTATTTACAAAAAGACAGATAGCATTTTAGTGAATACTTTTTCTGTTCTGTTCCGCAGTTACGACTTCACCCCACTTGATTCATCCGCAGTCTACGTTCTGAGCAGCATGGCTCGCCAGCGCAGGACCTCCCTGTCCAGTGGAGGCGCTGTCAGTCCAGACTGTGATAAACTTGAGCGCTCCTACTCGCCACAATCCTCAAGTAGCAAATCAAACAGGAGCCACACCTCAGGGACAGCCAGTGGTGCCATCACAACAAAATGCAAGAGGCCAATGAATGCCTTCATGCTGTTTGCGAAGAAGTACAGAGTGGAGTACACACAGATGTATCCTGGGAAAGACAACAGGTATGTTGATGAAGTATTGTAGGTGTTAGAAATGTCCAATTTGAAGAGTTTTTTAAAAAAAAATGTATTTTCTTGTTGTCTGTCCACATTATTGTCATTGTGTGAGAAAGGCACCTAAGACAGGCTAATAATGTTGATAATTCCGAAAAAACAAAAACATTTCCCAAATGCATTCCAAAAAAGGCCACAAGGTGGCACATGTGAGATCGCCCTTCTTGAGTATGCTGTGTTCCTCCTACTAATCTTTTTGATTGGACGCTCTAAGTTGACCACAGGATATTTCCTGTGACCTTGTTAAAGATTGAACAATAGTTGATAAAAAAAATAATTCCGGATATATGGTTTATGTTGGTCTGAAAACCATTTGGTCCAAAAGCTCGGCCATTTTTCAGACTGAGTCCCCGTTGAAAACATTTGCAGATCATTAAGTTTGAAAGACAGCAACAGAATAAGAGAGAGATCATGAAATAAATTGAGATGTTCCTCACTTTAACGAGGATTGGACCCAGACGTCTCTGCAGCCCACGGTCTGTTGAGCAAAAATAAAAACAGAGCAGGAAGAACGACAGATTCATCTGAAGCTTTGTTTTGGACTGCATAACAGTTTCATCTTCTGTCTCTCACTTTTCACGACCAGAGCCATTAGCGTCATCTTGGGTGACAAGTGGAAGAAGATGAAGAGTGAGGAGAGGAGAATATACACCATGGAGGCCAAAGCTTTGGCCGAGGAACAGAAACGACTCAATCCAGACTGCTGGAAGCGAAAAAGAACCAACTCAGTAAGGCAAAGACCAAAGGCATACAGTAAAGAGTAAAAATACTTTTACCCATTTTTAGTGTATTTGTCCTCCATCTGTGAACACAGTGTCCATGTCTTTGACAGGGTTCCCAGCAGACTTAATCAAACACCCCAGAACTGGCGCCGCTGGTGTTTTGGAAGGAAGAGGTTCTGGACAGAGTCGGATTGACCGCTTGATGCCTCTCTACTCTCCTGCGTTCTTGATACTCGACTGTGATGCTGAATTCACTTCCTTGTTTAACCTTGAAACATTATAAAGGCAACGCAGAATTATGAATAATGTATAAACGAAAAACCATGTAATCTAGTCACTAACAGTGCATATATATATTTTCTTATATTTTTAATGACAATAATGTCTTATTCCCCTGAAATAGGAATAGAGCCTGTCTTTCATTTCAGGTTATTTCATATTCAATGAGAGCATGTGGTGCTATGCTTTAGTGTAGAAGGAGTGGCAAAAAAAAAAGTGTTTATTTATAATTATAAACAAAGGGGAATTTTATCTAACTTTTCCTAACTGTTCTTATTGACTATATTTGTATGGCTCGGCAAATTGCACAGATTGGTAACCCTTTTCATACGTTTTTAATACAGTATATATATTCTGCAGCCGGGCCTTGGCCGCTGTTTGTAATACTACGTGCCACGTCTTTAGCGCCACCACCTGGCCATGTGATGAAGCAGAGTTCAGCATGTGGTGTTTGGTTTACACTCAGTCACGGAGCACCTCTGCCCTTCACGGCGAGTGCTTAATCCTTTTGCACTTTATATAAATATGTAATCTATTCATATACAATACTGGCGGCAAAACCATTTGTACTTATCAGTATCTCCGTACAGTAGTTAGCAGAGGGAGGTGGTCGCAGCCCCAGAGGCTTGGACATTGCAAAGTTTCAAGCACCTTTCAGTGCTTTGTTCATAATGTACAGGTATCACAGGCCAAACAACCTCTTGCACAAAATATCCTTGTATCATATTATAAATAATTTTTAAACCATGCATATTATTCAAGTGTTTGTTTCCTTCCTTTCATACACAGGAAACGGTCATCATGCATGACTGATTGTATATTTTAGCGTGTATGTGTTTTTTTTTTCCCTCCTCTCTGATTGAGCTGCAGCTTCTCCTACTTTATTGTCTGTCCTAAACTGACTCAGTTCATTTATCAGACTCAACAATTTTTTTTTTTTTTTTTTTGAAGTTTTAAGAGCCCCTGATTTCCACTGATGTAAATGTCTGGCTGAGTAAAGCTTGATGTTTCCAGGTGACAACCCAGTCAGTGTGTTTTATTCTCTTCCACAGCGGGTTTTGATCTCATCAAAAACACCACGCTCAAATGCAAACGAAGACTCGCTGTAAGTTGAATTTGATTAAACCTTATATTCACCGGTTGCAGAGTCTCTATTCTTGATGAAAGAAAGGATCTGAAGGAGCATTTCAATAGAAGAACTCATTAGACGTTCTACTTCATACATAACATTAGGCGTTAAGACAAAGGCCAGTATTTCCAGGTGACACACTTTATCTTCCTCACCTGATGTTGCTGAATGTGTTCATTTTCATTTGCATTATGCTCGTTGTCTCATTAATTAAAAGCATTGCCTTGATAAAAAAAACCCAAAACAAAAACGTTTTATTTACGTAAAACCTCTAGAGGGCGCTCTAGCTCAATATTTGTGTAGCAGCGACGCTTTTTTTTGTTCTGATTGCGCAGTAAACGCTGATCACGCTGAACCGTCTGAATAATAATGAATAAAAATGTAGTTTGTTCTCCATGTTGGATCCTTCCCTTCAAGTCACGTATTTCTTTTTTTTTACATTATCATAGAAACAGACACGGGAGAATATAGTATATAATTTTGTATTTTTGTTTCTTTTTTCTATTCTTCCTAACAGTTATAACTGATGGTTTAGACCAGGAGTCTCAAACTCGCGACCCGTGGGCCATTTGGAGCCAGTGGAACAATACTTTTGGCCTTAACTTTGATTTGAAAGTTGAATTTTTTAATAATATTTCATAGCTTTCTTCTCCACATTTTATGGTAAATCCTATAGTTCTCAAAACCCTGATCCACAGCCTCCTTCTGGTTCAGTGTTGTATTACACAGAATCTATGGGAAACTGATTTTTTATATACATATATTTTTTCTTTTGTATTGAACACTTAAAAGCTGACGTGGCCCATGAGTGAAATGATAGTGTGGGTGGTGGCCCTCCACCTATTGGAGTTTGAGACCCCTGGTTTGTGCCTTAATCCACACCAGGAGAGCAGTTACTTCTTCCTTGTGTGTGTAGGAACAGCTGCTTCAGGGAAGGATGTCATCAAGGTGCCTCCATCAGAAGGTGTTCCCTCAACATCTAACTATAGTAGGAGACCAAAGAGGAGACCCAGGACCAGGTAAAAAGATTATATTTCCTCACTGCCCTTGGGTTAATGGGTGTCCCAGCCGAAGTTAGTCATGGCCACTGGGTAAGAAAGACCTATGAGAATGTTTATTTTATTATTCAACCTCACCAGTGTGTTGATACTTTATCATTCTAACCATTTCACCTGGTGTCCTGTAGATGTATTTACATATAATAAATAATAATATATATTTAATAAACACCTCTCTCCTTCTAGTATATGGTACTTATCCTGTGTCTTCTGGTTCCTCCATGTTCCTCCAGGTGTATTTTTCCTTTTTCTTTCTTCATGTATTCCTACATGAGTAGGCACTTTGGCCCAGTCTACAGAGGTTCACCTCCTGAGTCAGATTGAATCCCTTAGGTTGGTTGGCTCCTTCTAGTGAACACCTCACCTGGAGGAAGGTTTATGAAGGCATGTTATGGTGCAGTGTGATTTGTGTGGTGGTCGTGGAGAACAATGCCCTTGCAACCTGATAACGGAGAAATGGAAGCAGAGACAGTCATGGAAATAATGATTAGACTGCCCTGTTGTTTTCTTCAATTTCTTGTTTCTTTTAATGCCTGGTACGACTAAACATGCCTATGTTTAGACAAATATAATAAGAACAACTTTTCATTTTCCTGGTATTCGTCAAGGAATATACCTCTAGTGGCACCAGGCTTAAGATGAGCAAGAAATTGAAGAAAACAAGTGTGGTCTGATCATTTCCCCCCAGGAGATGAACTGGTCCCCATAAGAGTGTTTACTCAGCTCTGTTTTACGTTGAATTCAGGAAGATAAACAAAATTTTGTTCATGCTTTATATTCTAACTGACAATATTATATTTTTCTTCTACATGTTATGGATCCTAGCAACATCATGTTATTTTCTATTACATGCACTACCTTTAAAAGAACGTGCTGGTGTCTTGGGAACAATGCAATCATCAGGTGTTAGCGAGGTTCACCCTTTGGTTCAGTTCACCAGTCCATCATATGGACCAGGGACTAACAGCCAATCATACTCACTGTGAGTAATGAGTAACAGTAAACCTGGATGTTTGTAATACTGTGGGAAGAACCCACATAGATAAGACCACATACCAAAAATTCCTGGAGCAATCTTCTAAATTGGAAACATTTGTTCATATGCAGTGAACCCTTTGTTACCCTTGGATTCTCATATCAATCAAATACCTTGAAGTAGCTTCTGACTGGACGTCTGTTTTTATTCGATTTTGCAAAAAAAAAACCCGGGAAATCAGTCATAGATCTATTTCACACCAATTCCTGTTTAATTCCTGGTTTCGATGGAGGAGAAATGGAACGATGCCTGAGTCCATGGTCTAGGAAACAAACATGCTGCAGTCATATAACAAAAATAAATGCATGAACCCGACTGTAAGCTTAAAATATGCCTGCAATGATTTATGGACAATAAGAGGTTTATTATTTTCATGTTTATGAATATCTTGAGGGCCTCGCTTGTCTGCAAGTAGAAAATGGTTTTGTCTGGAGGGATGAGATGAATAGCGCTGCACGCCTCATGAAATAACAATGATCAACACCCCGCGAGCCTTTCAAGCATAGAATCTAATTATAGCGCCATAACGGGCAACTCCAAAATGATCTGACTTGAATACTTTATGGAGTATTTGGGGAAATGGAAAGTTCACTGATATGATGTAGGCTTCAACCATGAACCTTGTATTCAAAACAACAAACTGGAGGAATTTAGAGTTTATTAAAGTGACATTAGAGTTACATGGACTTAATTTTAACCTAATTTGTGGATGATGTTTACTGTCTGGAGTATTGTTGCAGGAACAATCAGAGAGGGTTGATTGGGAAGGAAACTGTAACAATGTATAGAAAGTGTTTCTCACTCATCAGGGCTCATCAACACTTCCTCTTAAATCAGAGGCTGCACCTTAATCAAGGTCCTAATTATAGGCAATCAGCCTTAGTGTTCACTGATAGATGTCACAGTCTGTGTCTTCGACGCACTCAAATGTCTGGCAGCTGTCTGCGTTTGATACGTCTCAAATGCACGGTCCACTGCAGCGCTTCAGTGTGGCTTCATCAGTAATTGGTGGTTTGCAAACGAGCGTAAACTCACAGCATCCTTTGGACTTGAATGAGTTGAATGACCATCAATGGTAGTTTCATCAAACTAAAACTCAAGCTCAACCTTTGCACGTTTTGTTCTGTGCAGAGTAGACCGTAAGGTGAACCCTGTTATCTTTTCTTATCTTATTCCCACATAGTTAAACTACGCAATCACAAGTTCATTAAAAAAGTTACCTTAGACTTACAGCAAAGAAAGACACAAACTTTCTTTATGGAGAGGCATTTTATGGCTTCTTCAGAGGGTAATTAGGTTTTGGTTTGCGAGTGAAGGCACTGGTCGACATGTGATCGTGCTGGACCAATGAAGTAGCTGATGGATGACAACAGTCCAGTGTTCAGAAATGTCTTCCTACTTATTTTTTAAATTTTATATCCATATCTGAATTTATGAGGCCTTCCCTTTGGCCCAGAGACAATGTCTCTGAAACTCCAGTGTCCACTTCCTGGGCAAGTTCAAATTCCAGGTAGGGTGGTGAAGAAAGGTACGGTATGGTGCAATGTGATGTGGGTGGCAGTTGTGGAGATTGCTGCCCCCGTGACTTAGACGGACGGAATTTATGCTAGAGATGCCAGATTGAGATGGTTTGGACATGTTCAGAGGAGGGACAGTGGATACATTGGTAGAAGAATGATCCTAGATATGGAGCTACCAGGTAGGAGACGAAGAGGAGATTGATGGATGCAGTGAGAGAGGACATGGAGGTAGAGTTAGAGTGGAAAATACAGAGGACAGAGGAGATGGAACATGTTGACTCGAGGCAACCCCTGAAAAAGGGACAAACAGAAAGAAGAAGCTCTGAATTAATGTCTTACCTTGTGGAAATCAGCTCACACTCCCCTCTGTGTTCAGGGTGCAAGCATTTTTTTTTCTGGACACTGATTATCCATAATATCATTTATTCCCAAAAGTCTGACAATGGATGAAAAAATCACGGCGCCATTAGACATTGTAATTGTGTACAGTCCAACAATCATATCAAATATAGAGACAAAAATCTCCTTTCTTATTTACATCTTCCAGTAAACTTGCTGCGGCTACACAGTCAGATAATGTGCATGTGCAGTGAACTCAGGTAGGATGTTTTTATGGGTAGGAAGAAATTTCAGAACACCGGCAACATGGATTCTTTGTTTCATGTTACCAAATTCTCCATGTAGAATTTTTTCTTTCAATATTTTGATTCTCTCTCGTTAAACACTGTATTCACAGTATCATTTCTTGATACTTCCCATTAAACGTATTTCAAGCAAATTTTTTAAGAACTAAAATTTTACATTTATTGAACAAACCCCAAGTGTAGTCATGTTTAACACTGAAAGAAAATCAAAAACATCAACTAACACCAACCTCAAAAGGACAAATTAAAAATGCGGTTGTGTCATCATCACATCACTACAGAATACATACGAAACACACACTCCCGTCACCACCTGTGATGTGAAAGATTCATCAGAGGGTGTAGATGGAGAAACAGCCCAGAGTAGGTGCAAAAGTGCAGTTTTCTCACATCGGATTATTTCCCGTTTAGAATCAACACTCTGTGGAGAAACTGTTTCAAAGGGACCACCAGGAGCAACATCTGAAATGTCCCCCCATAGAGATTGCCATTATTTTGAGTCAGAAATGCTTCAGAGCACAGGTTGAATCTGTTCCATCATTAGTTGATCTGCTTGTATCTCGATTGCAGTTTCCCCATTGAAATAACTTAAAAAAAATTAAAAATTCATTCCAGCCCTGCAGAAATACACTGTTAATTCATTGAATTAAAAATATCCTTGATATCTAAAACAAACATAAACAAATATATGTTGATAATATATTATAGTTATAGTTAAGAAAATGTCTTAAAATCTCATTATAGAATTGGGTTAATTTTATTTTTACTCAACGTCGCCTCCTCTGAAAGCGCTCTGTCTGCGTCATCAGAGACAGGTACTGACAGAGCTCCAAAGCTTGGACAAATGTCAAATGTCTCCTCAGGTGTGACGTAATGCTGAAACTACTCTACTGAAACTGAAGATCAAATAAAGGCTATAAATGATGCTGTAGCGATTAAACTGCAACATTCGCGACACATAGGACAGAGCTGACCTAGGATCAGGCAAAGAAGTGGGGTTTGGATCTATTGTAACCTGATGTTTCCTTGTGTTGTAACAAAAACTAAGCAAAAGTCCACTTTACACATAGAACTACTGTTATTTGTCCTTTTGTTTCTGTAAATACTAGAAAATCTGTTAGAAAATCGTTTTCAATTAGTTTTTCTGTTTCCCTTTTCTTATTCCCTGTTTTGTCCCTATCAGACATTTAAGACTGGTTGAAATAGCAATCAATTAATCACATGAAAAAAAAAAGCCCCAATGCACATGTTGTTTAAAAGAAAACATTTGATATATTTTATGTTTTTGCACTTTTGTTGTTTTTCCACCTTCAACCCCGTCCTTTCAAACTGCCCACTGCTCTGTCTGCCCATTACGTTGTCCCTTATGTTTCGCGGCTCTAATTGGATGGTGCACAGACGCTGTGAAAGGGAGAAAATCATTACATTTATTGGTCCACACTTTTCAGACAGCAGCAAATCTGAACTGAATAAATCCCCGCTGATAGAATTTGCACTTTGGTCTGACAGCTGAACAACAGGACAGCCAGGAGGACAGCAATAACACGGAATTCGCGCCACGTTCCGTGGAAGCCAAATTTACAATTGCAGCATTGCATAATAATTTGAACACGTGTTGCGCTGAGTGTCGACGCGGGGCTGGGTTTGTTTGTCCTGGAAATGAGCTGAACATGTGACGTGACGCCTATTTTTTGTTTTCCGGCTGATTTGTGGTACTGTTGAGAACGTGTCACAAGGCTCAACAGTGTTACACCATTACACTGAGGTTGGAACTGTTAACGTGGAATAAATAATTGCAATTGCACATAAACCACTTTTCTGCAGATACCAAAATGTTGCAGGGCTAATGTAGAGAATTCCAAAACACAGGGCCATGTATATCAATCTTAAGCAAAACCATCACTGATATCATCAGACTAAAAGTCACTAGTTGCTTGTTTAGCAAAACAAAACAACAGTGGGTCGGAAAAAAATTGACAAGGGGTGTGAGTAAAGAGCAGATGGATGGGTGTGTTTGTATGAAAAAGTCATACATAAAGACTAAAAATGATGAAATGCTCTTAGTGGTCGTTCTGCCAGGTATTGGGAAAAATACAGATAATGCAGGGAAAAGGCTGAATAAAATAGTTGCATTCAAAATTATTTGAACCCCTTTGTATTTTAGGCTTTTTGGCAAAATATACAATATTTTCAGCAGTTTGCAGTAAACAAAGTAGATAAGAACAGCTGAAATAATTTAATAAATAATCACCACATAATTCAATAAATTATCACAACATTCGAATCTAAATTCGACACCTATCTGGAGGTGGCAGAAAAATAAACCATCCGCAACTGCCACCAGACAGACAAAAAAAAATCCCTGGGGTAACTGCAAAACACCTGCAGCAAGAGTTCAGTTTTCACAATAAAGCCCATGATAAACATTAAAAGGCTCCCTGCCCAGACTCCAAGATGTAAACCACCAAAAGAAGAGTCAGCTCAAATCATTTTACTTATCTATATCCTCTATCTATCTATCTATCTATCCATCCATCCATCCATCCATCCATCCATCCATCCATCCATCCATCCATCCATCCATCCATCCATCCATCCATCCATCCATCCATCTATATATTTAACTATCTAAGCCACAGACTTTGTGGCTTTGTGGCTAAAAATTGGAACTGTTGTGTATCTGGGGGAAGGAGAATGAAGCATATGCTCAAAAGAACAACCTGCCTGCAGTGAAGTTGGCTCAGTGATGCTCTGGGGCTGCTTTGCTGCCATTGGCACCGGAAAGCTGCAGCCTGTCGAGGGCGAGATGGATTCAGTCTCATTAAGTATCAGGAAATCTTAGATAGAAACAGACGTCATTGGACTTTTCCACGGAATAATGATTCCAAGCATAACTCAACATCCAGAGTTATGCTTAGAAGTTTTTATTCTTAATAAATGGCAGATTCGTGGCTGTCATAGTCACCTGACTTGGGGCATTGATGGCCTAGTGGTTATGCAAGTCTGGAGACTTCCAGGTTCGAATCCACCAAGTTACCACTGAGGTCCACTGAGCTTGACACCGTCCCCACTCACTGCTCCCCTGCTGCTCAGAGCTGCTCACTGTTCACAATGACAAGGAGTTTGATTTCCTTTCTTGAACCACTTAGAAAATCTCTGCACAGCCAAGGATTTTACTGATCGTGACGTCTTTAAACTACGATGAATCGGCTAAGATTCCTGGCCAGGTATCACGTATGCATGATGTAACAGCAAGAAAGTGAACTGAGCACTGAGATGATTGTCATGAAGGGGTTTGTGTTGAATTTAGATCAAATCCTGTGTCATATTAGTTTTATTGAACTACATTAACTTGTTTTTTGGTTTCAAACAGCTGAGAATGTATATGTTTTGCCACTAAGCCTACTATGCAATAGGGTTGGGGTTGGACACTAACTTCTATATTCTGATCTGCTTGACGTACCTTTAATTTAACACTCAAATGAGCATTTGCATTTGTTATGCATTTTCAAAGGATGATTAACATCCCTCTGGGAATTGAACCTACGACTCTTTGCTCTCTGCTTTTAAAGCAGGCATCCTGATGGCAGCCTGCAATTTTTTAATTAATTTAATTGATTTTCATGCTAAATTTTACGATGCAAATGTGTATTTAAACATCTCTATCACACCCCCTAGTGGCAGTTTGGGCGCCACACCATACGAATCCCAGACGCAGAAGACAGTAAAACAAATTAAGAAACCTCTAAAAAGTAGATTTAGTAAAAATTACAAACAACAAAAAAAAAACATTATTGGTGCAAGAATCAATAGCCATAACTTCAAATAAGTCTCCAAAAGTGCTTTCACCAGAAAAATAATTTCAAGCCAACTTCTGATAATATGTGATTAACCCTTTGCAAAGATGAATAGTCTCTGAGCCAAGAGCTTAGGAGACTGGAAGTCAATCTTGAACGATGGAGCCAATAAAAACCAGGCTGATAAACCTTTAATGTCTGTGCTGTGAAGTGGGAGGTAAAAAGACATAATAATTCCATTGAGTGTCATTCATTCCTGTTTGCCTCCAGCTCAGCGAGCAGGTACGGCGTCGGTAATTAGGCTGCGACTGTGCAGCAGGAAGTTATTATTTTTTTTATTTCATTTTTGGTATTTGTGTTAAATAAGGGCATAAATAAATGATAATAAAAAGAATGATCACTGCAGATAAAAGACTTGGTTTCTTTGATTCAGTCAGACATCAACCACAGCACCATCCCTCAGGTGTCGTTCTCTTCACTCCCCCCAAAACCAATTAACAGGTCCAAATGATTTACACTTTAATTTCATTATTTTTTTTCTGACCTAATTAAATTTTGGTCATTTACATATGAACGAAAAGTGAGTGTTGAATTTAGTTGTAGCTGACACACTTCTAATGGAACGCCATTTATTTTTAACAGTTCAGGATATAATAATAAATTACAGTAGAAGACTAAAGCCTTTTGAGGAAGGAAGAAAAAAAAGAAAAACCTGTGACATTGTGATCCACACCACTGCACACAACGGAATGTGACATTTAACACATCACCAAAGTGAACAGTAGGCAGGTTTGAGCTTCCTGGGGAACAGTACCATGCTCAGTGGTAACCTGGCAGCCGGTGGATTCGAACCTTGAACCCTCCAGACCCAAGTCCACTACTATAAACACATAATATCACTGCCCCCAATAAGATACAGGCAAATATCCATTCCTCCAGTCTGTTGTGATCCTGAAACTCCTTTTCATTCATTTATGATTATCTGCATTGAGTCGCAGGGGCAGCAGTCTCCACAACTGCCACCCAAATCACACTGCACCATAGTGTGAGCCCTCCTGTGGATGATGAGCCCACTGGAAGTAAGTTTGCAAAACCTAAAATTTTGCAAACTCAAGCCTTGCCTCCTTCACTGATGAAAAAAAATTGTGGAAAATCTAACCTTACGATCCGGTCAATAGAATTTACTTCACAGTTTATAAAACTGTCGAGTAAAACATTAGAGATGATGACATTTTGTCCCAGACGCGTGAGGCTGTAAACACAGACACAAACAACAGTCTGACTTCAGCACGTGTCAAGGATTCCAAACAAGGACAGTGATCAAATGGATCTGACTGCTTTTGTCTGGTCAAATAAAAATGCAGAAACCCCTGAATAGGTCTTTGGGTTGGTCACCGGGCAGATGGATGAGGACAGAGACGGATCAGAGACGCTGCAGTTACCTGCAGATCTCTGACAATGATAGATGAAACTGTCCACTTGTCAGAAACACCCTCTGTACTGGAGTCAAATTATTCCCCTGCATTAAAA
The DNA here is from genome assembly GCA_016785265.1 of Paraplagusia blochii. NCBI lineage: Eukaryota > Metazoa > Chordata > Actinopteri > Pleuronectiformes > Cynoglossidae > Paraplagusia > Paraplagusia blochii. The sequence goes on from JAFBJS010003760.1 coordinate 219,384, forward strand.
AAAAAAATAAAATTCAATATGGAAACTTGGGAACGCTTATGACGAGGAAATGAAAACATCTGTAGAAAAAAGGAGTGTCTAGAGCACAGATCAGGGGACAAAGGAGTGGAAGGAGACACTGAAAGTAGGTGACAGTAATTGAGAAAAGTAAAGGTGAGAAACAGAGACACAGAAAGAGGCTGTCATGGCAACGTGCTAAAAATGACAAAGCAACACTTAATTACCACCTCCACCCACAGGTATGATGCATGCATAATGGGGAAGGTGACAGGACACCTGCTACAAAACCTCAGCTAGTTAGCACCTGCTGGTATTTCTGGAGCACCATGTGTCAGGAGACCAGCACTTTTTTTTCTTTATTCTTTTTTATTCTAAACTGAATTATACATAAGGAAATACCAGGAGATCTGCTGCCCCCACTGTCAGAGAGACGCCGTGACACGTGGTCCCAGCTGCTTTTGCGAGACACCATTTAGATGAGCAGTGTGTACTATCATGGTTTTCAGGGTAGTATTTTTCATTCTGTCTCACTTCTCCTGCAAGATCTTTACAAGCGCATGGAGTGGAGAAGATAGTGAGTTAATTCAGTCACCGATTTTTTTTTTTTTAACATCACATGCACGTCATTATTCTTGTTGAGCTGTTAGGTAAAAAAAAAAAAAACAGACAGACTCTGATCCATGTACCTTGGCTCTTATCTTCTCAAACGATGCCATTTATCACTGTGTTACTTGTGTCTGCAGACTCTATTCAGTCCAAACGTTCAGACAATCTAGATGTTCGTAGAAGCTGCAGCCATTACAAGTGTCAAGGTGAAATGAGGTTGGATTCACCTCCTCGGAGTGATCAACAACTAGACATCACTGCGTGATGTGTTCCTGCAGTGTTACACATGATATTTGGGAGCACATAACATCCACAAAGAAAACGATAATAAACACTTTATTTACCTTTACAATCTCTGTGTGATGGGATAGTTGCTGTAGGTCAGATATGTCCAAACTGTTTTAGTTACAACCAAGCAGTAAAACACTTGAGTTGACAGGTTGAAATAACTGATCTAAGTTTCCAGTTTCCAAATATGTACTAGAGTTGTCCCACAAACATATATTCACATATATACTGTACTGGTGGACTAGTAATATAAGTGGTGTCTATGTGTTTTAATTCAAAGTTAATTTCTCATTTGATCATAATTTAAACCCTAATTGCTCCAAATTTATAACATAGTATTTACCCAATATATTTGTCTTGTTTCCACAAGACAAATATATTGGGTAAATACTATGTTTACATGGGTTAGCTTTATGTGAGAGTACAAATGTCTACAAGAGACACTCCTGAGTTGGCAAATGTACCCTTATAGTATATTCTTCTTTTCCTTTCAGCTTGTCCCTTTGTCCAGGGTTGCCACAGCGAGTGTCCATCTCCCCTTTCCTCTGTGTCCTCCCTCACTGCATCCATCAATGTCCTCTTTGTCTCCTACCTGGTAGCTCCATCTCTAGTATCTTTCTTCAACCAATGTATCCACTGTCCCTCCTCTGAACATGTCCAAACCATATCAATCTGTCCTCTCTAGCTTTTTCTCTAAACCTTCCTGTCTATGTTGTCCCTCTAATCACCTCATTCCTGATCCTGTCCATGTACCTTTATGTACCTATACGATATATATTTATATTATAATATTCTGTGCAGCATCTATCTATCTATCTATCTATCTATCTATCTATCTATCTATCTATCTATCTATCTATCTAACTACCTACCTACCTACCTACCTAGAATTCATTACCCGATCTTGTCCCTAACAGTATTTGAATATAATGCCAACATGTTCATGAAGGACGGAACAAATGGACAGATTTGTCCTTCGTCGTTCTGGTCTCAGTAAAGGCCCATAAAACAGTTTGAGGGAGCGTATTGTGTAACAAGTTCACTAATTTATTTCACTCCTGGACAAAACTAATTAAAAATTGTTTCTGTCCTATGGAGACGTTGAGTTTATTGGACAATTTTCAGGTTGATCATAAAATTCCTGACAGAAATTGTTCCATGCAATCTGCTGAACTAGGACGTGGACTGTTTTTTTTTTTTTTTTCTGTTCCGCCACCTGCTAGCTATAAAATAATCAGAAGATTTACTCCGCAGTAGGTGGTGTTCAGAAGACGTCTCTGCACGACTCTCCTCCTCAAACTGCTGCATAGTTTCTGAGCTAATCTGCAATGTACACACAGCACCACAGGCAAAGCAAACTAATTATCCGGAAAAATGCAGATGCAGTGTGTTGAGCTGCAGCACTGCAGGATTAGGGAAACACAATAGTCAACATTTTTATAATAAATGTATCTAATATTTATTCATTTATTTCTTAGAGAACTTTTGCTGCAAAGACATCTATATTCATCCATTCCTTTATCCTCAACCTCTTATCACTGTCTCTAAGAACCGGCAACTCTGACTCTAACTACCTCCATGTCCTCCCTCACTGCATCCATCAATCTCCTCTTTGTCTCCTACCTGGTAGCTCCATCTCTAGGATCATTCTTCTACCAATGTATCCACTGTCCCTCTTCTGAACATGTCCAAACCATCTCAATATGTCTTCTCAGGCTTTTTCTCCAAACCTTCCTCATCATGTCCATCCTTGTCTCTCCTGAAGAGAATCTCAGCATCTTTAACTCCTTCACCTCCAGCTCTTTCTCCTGTCTTCTGCCTAGTGTCTCTGTCCATACATCATGGCTGGTTTCACAACTGTCCTGTAAAACCTTTCCATTCACCTTAGCTGCCTCTCTTCTATCACAAATCACTACTATATTTTAGGCAAATATTGATTGATCCAGTTAAAGATGTGTATAAGAGACAGTGTCCAAACCATCTCAATATGTCTTCTCAGGCTTTTTCTCCAAACCTTCCTCATCATGTCCATCCTTGTCTCTCCTGAAGAGAATCTCAGCATCTTTAACTCCTCCACCTCCAGCTCTGTCTCCTGTCTTCTACCTAGTGTCTCTAATCCATCCGTCATGGCTCGTCTCATCTAACTGTCCTGTAAACCTGTCCCTTCACCTTAGCTGACTCTCTTCTATCACAGATCACTCCTGACTCTTTTCTCCAGTTGTTCCATCCTGTCTGTCCT
>JAFBJS010003760.1:222538-253597 GCA_016785265.1 Paraplagusia blochii
TCCTCTCTTCCACAGTCTCCACTGCTCTGAACAGTTGATCCTCAGTATCTAAACTCCTCCACCTTCTCCACCTCTGCTCCTTGTAACCTCACCATTTCACTGTTCTCCTTTTTATTCACACATGAACTCCGCCTTGCTACGAATGACCTTCATCCCTCTGATCTAAAACAAGTCAAACATATTTCAAACATGTTCTTATATGTTAAAAAAAAGTTAAATCACTTTGGGGTCAAATTGACCCCAAGGATCATAAAATAATATAATGTTAAATTCAAGTTATACAGTTCTTCTCACTTAACTCACAAAAGGATAGGCAAAAAAAGTGATATTTGTGATAAACATTGGACCCCAAGGATAATAGAATGGATAAAGAGAGAAGCAGCTGTAATTCACTCAGCTGAAATGCTGTTTCTCCATATTTGAGGTAATAACTTTTATTCTTTTATTGCTGGCAGTGAAGCTACATCATCTCCCTCTGCTCCCTGTCTCAGAGTGACTAATGCCCAAGAGGCAGATCTCACATAAAAGACTTTCCACAGATCTCCTGTCCTCTGCCGTGATTCTCCAAGTAGGGTCAGGAAACTGCAGAATGACAGGAACACACTGCAGGCTGTGTCTTTGTCCTCGTCCCAGCTCTGGCCGAGCCCAAACATTAGCACAATCTGTAAATGATCAACAGACTCCGCTCCTCCATCATCTCTTCTCATCTCATAACTTAGATTTCACTTATGATGTAAATAAGGCACAGTGCTGCCTCACCACCGCAGCGACTGAAGTGTCCTTCAGCCGTGGACACAAGCGAAATAAACGGACGGTTTAAAAAACAGACCTTCAGTTGATGGGAACAAGCAGAAAATATCAAGGTGACAATGTTGTTTATTAGTCATTCTGTTTAACATTGAGCAGAAGACGTGAAGTGAACTCCACTGGGAAGGTTTGACACTGAAGACTGGGTTGGACTTCAGAAAATTAGAAAAAAAAAAATTGAAGTGATTTTTATTAAAAAGTGGTTTTAGCTTTAACAGTGTTGTTGTCAGATCGGTTTGATGTGAGGAGGAAAACAATGGATTACCTCAGGTTGACGGATTCAAGCAGAGACGAGTAACACAAGACAAGTGTTAGGACTGATGTGTGACTCCAGGACAGCAGCAGGAGTGAAGAAGAGTGTTTACAAGACGGCGAGGGGAACTGCTGTGATGTACGGTTCGGAGGGAGTGAGAAAAAATGAGGCGATCAGATTGAGCTGTGAATATGGAATGACTGTGAAGAAAGTGTGAGGTTTGAACTGACACTTTGAAGACGAGCAGGAGAAAAAGGTGTGGAAGATGGAGTTGTTGTGATATGTAAAGTAGATGGAGACTTTCATCTTCATCTTCATTTGATGTTTTGTTTCATCCCGGGGCCATATTATCAATATAAAAGCGCAATTAGCATTATGGTATATCTGTAAGAATCGTTTTTACTCGGGTAACGTGGAAACCCTGAAAACGTAATGTTTGGGTTTCATCAAATTATGTATGCCTGTAAAAATTTTTATTTTTTGCGGATTTATGGTGGTACATAAAAGTTTCAGTCACCAGATGGCATTATTGCATCTGATTTCATTCATCGCAAACACATATGGTAATTTGTACGGATAAATCAATAAATATAACCAGGCCTATTATGGTATGAATGGATATCGGAATCGAAAAATTTGATTATGGAGGAGATGGTTTATGGAATGTATCCAAACTGGATCACCAACAGAAAATATAAGCAGGTGATTTGGGGATGCTCGGGTGGAGGAGGAACCACATCGACCAGGGTTCCTCCAGGCAGACCGGTTGCCTGACTTGTTGCTGTACTTCTTGCAACAAAATCTTTTGTTTGTATCTGAGTTGGTGTCAACGGAGACGTCTTCGCTCTACTCTACATCTCTACAACATCGACACCGAATTAGAAACCACAATTTATATCTTTTAATTTTTTTTTTTACTGGATAAATGGTTGAACATTAAAGTTTAAGTCACTAGATGGCAGCATTGCATCTTGTTTTATCAATCGCAAACTCATATGGTAGTTTGTACACATAAATAATAAAAAAAACCCCATCAGAATCGAAAAATGAAGTGTTTGGACACATTGATACATTGGTAAAACAAAATGTTAATCAGACATAGTTTTTAGGAATGCTAATCCCATACTTCATTTCTACCGATTGTTCTAATCAATTCCAGCAATTTGTAAATATATATATTTTGTTGCCATTTTTTAAATGTCGATATACTGCTATTAATTCATCATTCACATGTAGCTTTTTATTGATTAGATTAAATGATGAATCCTCTGACACACTAATAACTTACATTTCCCAGTCTGGGATCAATGAAGTACTTCTATAACAGTTCGTTCCCTCCAGGGGATATGTTTTTGGACTCTAATTGCAGTATTGTCCTTGAATTTTACTACAGCAGCGTTGTAAAAAAATACACATATCATTGGTCTTTTCACCAGAGATAAAAGTGTTTTTCTGGATCAATTTCTGGTCTTTTTCTGGAGATCAAGTCTTTTCCTTATAGTCCTCCCTTGTAAAAGCATTCTTTGACACAAAGGTCCTGCAGAAAATCTGTCTCCAGTGACCCGGCTTAGCTTTGAGACAAAAGTCAAAGCTCTCTGCCTCCTCTGTTGCTTCTCTTTCTCTCACAGCTTGTTGGGCTTGAGATCTGCAGCGGAAGGATGAAAAATGAAACGCCGGGGATTGTTGCCGCACTCTGGGAAACAGTATCATGTGGGGGAGAGAGAGCTAAAGATGATCGTCTCAGTCAGGGGATTTGGGAGACAGGGAAAGTCAGAGAGATCAAGAATTGCCGAGGAAACTTTATCGCCGCCCTTGCTCGTTGTGCTGTGCGTTGCATTGGCTTCTTACCTGACAGGTCAATGAGGTACGAGAACTTAATGTTGCCCTGGTGGGTAAACGATAGATGCTAATACCTTTGTAGTCACTTTCTTCGGACAAGTTTAGGCTAAGATCAGAACCATGAGTTAACAATCACTATGACTATTTTTCTGATTCGTAGGAAACCTCCTGATAATCTACAACGAAAAACCAACCCCAACCACTGGGACGGGGACTGGTACTGGTCCGTTCGTGAATTGTTGCTGGGCCACAAAGAAATAATGTTTCCTCTTGGCCCCATCTGGCTATTACTTCCACTTGATCCATACCCATATCAACAAAAGAACTGAACAATAGAATGGCTAGGATTCCAACATCAATAATGCAACTATATTTGATCAGGAAATATTTTCTCAGTGAAGACAACAACAATAAACTCAAAATGATGCAGAGTCATTGATACAAGATTCTAACTTTTTTTACCAGTCTGGTAGCAGAAAGTTATAGGCTGTGTGCACTCGAGAAACCCTTTAATTCGGGTAGGAAGATTTTATAGGTAGGAAAATATTTCAGAAGACCGTAAATCTCACTTTATCAAGGGGTATTTATCTGCCACAACTTCATGATCGGTCCGTGAAAATAGTATGGGAAATTTAACAAGTCCGTGCTCCATGGTGTGAAGTCTCTTGCTACTAATTCTCTACTAAAAACAATAACAACACTTGTTCTTCTGCACCACTGTTCTCTACACAACACCAGACATTCTACTTACTTTTCCAACATATTACAGTGTTTGTTCATCACATGTGCAATAAAAAAGATACTAATTGGTGAATTTACATTTTAATTCAAGGAGAAACTCTAGAACGATTCCCTTGTTAATGTTAGCACGGTGTTGAAAACCCGCCGTGACGAGGACACTAAAGGAGCCCAGGCTTCAAACACTTGGTTAATTTGAGGACCAGGACTGAGCTAAATTGGCTTGTTGAGGAGTTTCTGACTATTTCTGTTGTCAAGTGACACATCCTCCTAATGAACACAAAGGAAAACCTTGGCGTTATTAAAATTCTCTGGTTATTCTTGGCAGAACAAATATGAGAAAAAAAAGATTAAACAAACAGAGCTTCTTAGATAAGAAGAAGAGTGAAGTGGAGCATGACAAGAGGAGAGATTAGAAACAACAGTGGTTTCCTTCCTACAAAGACAATCCACAGCATCCGGGTTTTATTCTCCCGAGAACTACGTCCACTGGGCTCCAAGTGTCGATGAAGAGGAAGGTTGAAGAAGAAAGTTGTGTTTAGATTTTTGAAACTTTTCAATCAAATGTTTCTGGTTTGCTCTCAAACAAAGGACAAAGCTGTGATGTCATCAGTTGCTTTTTTCTGTCTGTCCGGAGGGGTTTGACTCCCAAGATTGTCCACTGGTATGTATTTTTTTTAATTTTTTGATAAAAGAATGACATCATCAATTGGAATTTCATATCCAGAGCAAAACTGTCAAAGGGTTTGTCACGCTATTCGCCACAGCGTGACATCCAGTACGTCGGTGCAATGCCAAAGCAACGTTCCAACCAATTGCTCTTGATTTATTGATCATAACACTGCTTAACTGTTTTCATACTGGCTGCCTAGTTACTGTATCTTGGCCTATTTTAGCTGATTAGGTCTGGTATCAAAGAAAATCTTGTATCTACCCTGTAACAGTCCAAGGTTTTAGCCAATAGTGTGCTGTATATGGAAAGCACAGCTACCAGCCATCAGTGGCCAATGCACGTATCTCCATATCAAGATTAGAATATATATAAAATATAGCAAAAATCTTGCAAAATCGGATTAGGAAATATGCAATATACTGAGGGATGGAAAAGAGGGAATCAATGTTGAGGTGAGGGAAAGGAAATCAAACGTCTTGTCATTGTGACATTGTGATCCACACCACCAAACACAAGGACATGTTCCCTCTGCATTTAACCCATCACCAAAGTAACACAGTGGTGACGTGCAATGATCAGTTGACCTCAGTGGTAACCTGACAGTTGGTTGGACTCAAACCTGAAACCTTTTGAACCTCCAGTCCCAACCTCCTTAACCTCTAGGCTACCACGCTGTACATATTTTATTATATTTTTTGTCAGAAATTGCCTGTGGTAATATTTATATTTTTCTTCCTAATTGCACCAAAGTTTGGCCTAAAAGATTGAAAATGTAACATGATTTTCTTATATTTCTTATATCTTATATCTTATAGTATTTTAAAGTTCCTGGTTTTGGTTCCACTATAAGAATGACTCTTCTGAACTGGTTGGAAAAGAAAATATCATTCCTTGAATGGTTCATTCAGCTCCTTGTCAGTTGTTTAACAAGTTTTATAACAACAGGCGCAACCATGTAAATGTGTATGTGTACATGTCTCCACATATGTGTCCACATCCCTGGACGTTGCATTTAGACTTGTTTGTTGCTGGGACAAAACTAAAAATGTTATAGCTTGGGATTTTCTATCTTCCCACCTAAACAAGAGAAGGGGAAATTCGTAAATATAGAATTACTTTGTTTGCCCTTTACAAAAAAAATCTGAAGTCTAACTAAACAGGGCGCTGATCATGATGCTAACGATTTACGGTAATTTATTATGAATCATTTGGACAAAAAAATGATATTGTTGATAAGAAAAATGTTGCAAGTTTAGCGTTTTGTCCTCGTCCCTTGGTTCAAAGTCCCCAAAGATTTCTTTTCAGCTTTCCAATTCTTCCCATCCAGTAGACAATACACACACACACACACAAGACGCTAATAACTTTTAAATTAAAGTACGCTTGAAAATGGAGCAGAGCTTTTAATTGCCAACCAAGCACAACGTAGATCTACACGCTCTATTTGGTTGATCACAGAAAACCATTAAACCCCCAGCACACTGTTCTATTAATGCAGGAACATTTCTAACTCGAGGGCCTTCAGTTTCTGTCAGGTGGAGGTCACTTTCTGTTATATCACACCTGTTCAAAATGAGGCCCGGGGGCCGGATCCGGCCCGGCGTGGCATTATAATCTGGCCCACCAGACGTTTCAAATTATGCTTTTAATTTATATTATTCTTATCCTTCTATCTTTACCCTGTAAAGCCAGAATTTCCCCAATATTTAGTCTCAGGAGGCTTAAAGCATTTCACCTTTACTCAATACTTTACTCATCATTTATCATAGTTCATGGAAATACTCAATAATTCTGATCCTGGGCTGTGACTCATGAGACAAAATAATTGCCCAGGCCTGTGTTAGATCAGTGGTCCCCAACCTTTTCTGTACTGCCGACCGGTTTAATGTCTGACAATATTTTCACGGCCCGGTGTAGCAGATATAAACAAAATAAAATGATGAGATTTGCATTAAAAACTGTTGTATTTCCTCTATAATAATAAAAATGACTGTAAATCCACTGTGTAATCAAGTGAAACTTTATTGGCGATGTCCCGGTGACGTCACACCAACAACAGAACATGACATGAGCAACATCCTTTCTGCCCCAACACAATGAAACACACTCTTGTTGCTGTTTACAAGTGTTTAAACATACCTTCAAAGTGTATGAAAATACTCGCGACTCACAGCAGCACTGAATCAATGGGAGCCCTGAGCTTATTTTGCTGTAACGAGACAGTCCCATCTTGGTGTTATGGGAGACAATGAAACCCGAAGTCTGCTAATTAGGTGTAGTTTGTTCCGTAATTTTGTTTTGGTTGTCGTCACTGCAGGAAACCCTGCTTCACACAGATACGATGTCGGAAATGGCAACAGGGTTTGATGTCTCGAACAGACGTTTAAGGCCGCTGTCATTTGCGATCTTCAGCAGTTGATCTTTTTTTAATTTAGCGGGATGTATCACGTGACTCACGGTGTCTAGGACTTGACATGCGTCAAGTGAGACGGATGTAACAGAGCGATTCCGGCCACTTTTCAAAATAAAACATCATTACGACTCGAACAATGAATCAAACAAATTATGTGTATTATTTTTTTTTCTGTGCAGCCCAGGGTTTGGGGACCAATGTGTTAGATGATCACAGTAATAATCATGTGTAGTTCGTCTGTCCATTCCTCCGGCATCCCCACACTTGCGTGCGGCATTGGACTTTTCCCTGTGTTGTGTCCCACTTTCCAATTCCTTCCCTCCATGTTGTGGAGCTGGGTGTTAATGAAAACTGAAGAGCAATGCGTCAGCATAGAGCCAGGGTGGAGGTGTGGGTGTGTATAATCGGTCGTAGCAGTGCTGCGCCGAGCCTGGAATATCTCTCCACATTATAATCCCAACAACCCCAAACCTGGGGCACAGTAGGAAAGCTGTGCTGTACTTTTTACCACTATGAAAAATAAGGCACCGAGCGGCAGCCTCCATGTAGATGTGGGTTCTGCAGGAGTAACGCTCACTGCACCCAGGATGGATTAAATCTCACTGGGATATTTGGGAACTCTAATGTATTTGCATTAGTTCTGCTGGCGGTTTTATAGCTCTCAGCCATAAGAAATATTGATAACATTAAGAGAACCCTGAGCCCTGATTAGGGGAGTAGAGTTCAGACAGCGTTCGCAGAGATGAGGAAGAGTTTAGGGCTGACCTGCCTGGGCCTCCACCCTCAGCTCAGCACAACACTAATTATCAGTCTTATAAATAAACACCAACAGGTCAGTTGATGCAGTGATTCTAGATACATTAATGTGGTGCAGCCTCTGTGCACAAAGTCAGATAAAACCACAGCTTTGAACCAGATTTTTTTTCCACTTACTTTGTTCCAAACAGAAATGGCATTTTAATGTTTTTGAATAAGTTTGCATGACTTCTTTGGTCAAGTCTCTGCAAGTTGCAAGTTTCACATTTGGCTTCCTGAAGTTTTGGCTCCACATCCATCAACGTTGCATTTACACTCGTTTGATGTCAGGTAAAATTATAAATGTTGTCCCCTGGGAGTCTCAAAATGTCTTCCTACCTAAACATAGGAAGAGGCAAATATATAGGTGTAGTTCATTTGCTCTTCACCAAAGAAATACTAGTCTAACTAGGCTAGGGTGTTGACAATACATTGCTGCCCATTTACAATATCTAATGTTGACCAGTCCATCATTAACATGGACAAATATATGGATATAGTGTCTAAAACTAACATTTTCCATATTGACAGACTCCAATATTGACCTCTTATTGTTGTCTCTGAGATGTGACAGTAGTTGGTAGTCAGTCCTCCTCATATAGTCTGATGGTCCACCCACTCTCTCCATTCAGTCAGTGAAGGTCACAGGAAGTCAACCTCATCAGGTCATTGTAGACTATCATAGACTAGACTAGGAGACCAGTGACTCTGACTGTAGGACACACAGAGAACATAAAGAATGAAATAGAACCTGTATTAGTCGGTGACCATTATGTTATAATAAGCTTATCTGTTCCATAACAAAACTAAAAACTATTATACTGTTTCTTGTTTTGTTTTGTGTGTTCCACGCAAAATGCCAAACGTTTTCATTTTTAATTTTTGTTCCTTCAAAACTCTGGATATAACAGATTATTGTCTCTTTCTGCCTCAGTAGAGAAAAGTATTTTCTTTCCCAATAGGTTGTACCCAAACTGTTACTCCTGTCCATTTTCTTTCACAGATCACTGATCAAGGTACTCACTGTTGGAGGAAATGAGGATATTTGCATAGAAAATAGAAACAGCGATAAAGTCTTGGACTGAACTTAATATTTCTTAGAAATATGACTGCAACTGTACAGGATTTTCCGTCTCTACAGATTTGAAATAAAGATATCGAATCAGGAGTAATCCAAACTTCATATCTTAAACTAAGACATTTAATCTGTATTAAGAAAACTTTATTGATTATTATGTATCTCTATTTATTGCCTTTAAATTCATTTTAAATGTAAATTATTTTTCACAGGTCAACAGAACCAAAAAACTATCTGTATATAAACTAGCAAGCACTTATGAAGGACACATTTGACATGATGTGACGGGCCAAATATATTAACACCGTGGGCCAGATTGGGCCAAGGGGCCTGAGTCTCAAACTCAGGCCCCTGAGTGGCTTAGATAATAAAGTTCAATTCATTACTCGTTCACAGTGAAGTGCCAGTGTAGTTAAGTGTAGTTATGTGTAGTAGTAGTATGTAGTGTTTGTACTCTGTCATGTTTATGCATTAGGATTGTGTCTTTGCTCCCTGGGCTCCAATGTCTAGACAAAGAACTTTGCTGCTGAATCATTTGTACTTAATCATGATGGAGTTTCACCGGTGTCTTCCCCTGGGGCTGTTAGAGGACATGTACGTGGACTTGAGCCCTAGAACTCCAAGCTGGTTTTTGATTATTTGTTGTTGACTCTGCGTCGCTCTGGGCTTTGGATCAACTGGACTTTAGTTGAACAGGTCCTAATGTAGTGTTTGTGTAGAAGGTACTCAGCTGTAAATCCTTGACAACAGCAGGGTCAGGGTTAGCATTTACAATCATGTGACTTACAGCTTCACACTTTTTTATTTCCAGGGGGAGGCCTGTTATTATATCTATCATATTCTGGCAGGTATAAACAATATATTCCATAATCCAGCACTTTTATTTTTGGCTGCTCTTAATTGGCCTGTGATACCAACAAACACCAACCAATACCAATGCTGTCTTTAAAAAATCTTGTTTTATTATTATATTAAGTTCTGCTTGTTACAGATTTAATGATAATTTAATTTAAAACCCAGTTTATCTGTATGATGTTAACATGATTTTTCTGTGTTTAACTGTGTTTCTTCAGGTACTTTTTTTAACTCACAGTCTAAAACAGGCAGGAGTAAAGAGATGGAATCATTGTGTACTGTGATTGTTTATGTATATACAGTAATGAATCCTGTGATGACCTGTCCATTGTCAACCATGTTGACTCTCCTGGCGACACTTGCAGGATTAATTAAACTATAGAAAATGCGTAGATTAATTTACATGTCCTCACCAAGACAGCATATCCTTCTTGTCCCCATGTGTCTTTGTATCATCCTGTCTCTAAACTATGTTTCCAGTTATCCCCATATGTGTCCTTAGACTAAACTAGAGAGTAATTTAAGAGGAATTAAGATAAAATATATTTTCACATTTTTTTTTTATAAAGTTACAGCAAAACCATACATTTTGGTCATATAGAAAGAAATTAATTTATTTTTTTAATTTATTTATTTATTTTTTACCATTTTGTTAAATTTATTATTTACAGCCAATGATTTTTTTTTTTTAAGATCCTAATTGTTAACTTGAGCAAACCCCCGACCTCACAAAAGCCAGGGGTTGAAAATAAAATGTTATCCACAGATGGAGCAAGAAAAACACAGTTGAAGGACACAAAGCCTACTGTACTCCACAGTTAATGTCATTACAGCTGCATCAAACAAAGCATCAAATTCCTCTATCGAATAAAAACCTCCACTTCAGGGACCAGGTGCTGGGAAATTCTGAGAGTCACTGAGGTCAGAGGATGGAGCAATAACGGCTTCTGGCCTTTAGAAACCTCATCCACTAATGGCTGAACCCTGTCACACTTCTACCTGTATATTCACCTCAACCCATAAGGCTTAGCACACAGACAGGATTATCCAAAAAAGATGTATTTTTGTGAGACAAGTCATCATGGAAGATATTTCAGAAACTAAATCTGCATTTGAGAGTCTATTGTATTTGTTAAATGACAGGAAATGTGTTCAATAATTCCGGTATTTGACGCCCAGAAAGTCGCTGCTCTCCTCTTCCGCTTCAAGTGCATGAAAACACATCACAGTTCATAAGCAGTGCATTCTGGCAGATTGCAAAAGCAGCGAGCAGAGAAGAAGGGGAAAAGGGAGGAAAATAGGTTTTCTCAGGTCTGTGGAGCATAAATCCACAGTCTTGTTTGTACAGACGCTGTCAACCTTTTCTGCAGTGAAGTGAAGCAAAAATACCTGGTCTGTGTGCAAAAGAGGTCTGAGCAGAGTCCAGCAGAGCACTGACAGATGAGCCGAAGTGCTGCCTTTTCCTGGTCTTCAGATCCTCACAGGAAAAATTCTCAAACTTTACCAAGGATAAAAAAAAATACACAATTGAAATCTAGACAAGCACGGGTTTTTTATGGAACGATTTTGTGAGAAATAAAACTGCTCTCCGTATGTTTGTTGCAAGCTGACACAATGTGTTTGACAGCAGCGAACCTCCAACCCATTATGCAGACAAAATCTGTTAGATAAATACGGATGTTCGGGTAAAAGTGTCAACAGACGAACGTGGGATGATGAACTGAAACGCAGAAACTCATTTACATGTGACTGAATGCAGAATTCACAAGACAAGAACATGTTGCTTTTCTTTAGAGGAGCACGGCAACAAAGGTGGAGCAGGAAAACCATCTGTTTGCTCTAATTGTTGATAAATGGTTCAGAAAAAGAGAGAGGGTAGATGTTAGAGAGAAAAGCCTTTCATTTATATGTCATATATATATATTTATATATATAAACTATTATATATAATGAAATCATTTGCAGTCATTCAATCATTTTCATCTGTCGCTGGGTTGCAAGGGCACCAGTCTCCACGACTGTCACCCAAATCACACTGCTCCATACTGGCAGCCTCCTGTGCTGCATTTTACCTCACTGGGTTTTCCGTCAGAGTATAATGGCTGGGACAGTTATCCCCTTCCTAATGTCTCTTTGCTGGGGTACACCAGGGTTCCATGTTAGGCCCTCTTCTCTTTGCCTAGTATTGCCTGTCATACGCTCTCATGGCTTCCACTCCTACACTGGTAAAACCCAACTATACTTCACTATTCCACCAGGTGATGCTACAGTCTCTGCGTGACTTTCAGCCTGACTTAAAGAGTAGATGAAAAAGCATCACCTTCAGCTACACCTTTCCAAGCTCTTAGCTACCCCAGGCCGTCACTCAATCCATCATAATATTGAATTTAAAAATTGCTTCTAGTGCTCTTGCTCTTATCAAGGTTGCGAAAAAACCTTGTTGTCATGATTGATGGACCAGCTATCATTTTCTGACCTCTGTCCCCCAGTCTTGAAGCCTCGTTCTCTACAACATACGCAAAATCAGACCTTGCTTGACTCTTCATGTCACCCAACGGTTACTTCAGGTCATGGTCATATCTGGCTTAGACTACTGTAGTGTCCTCCGAACTGGTCTACGAGATTCTCATTCAGCCCAGCCCGCCTTTGTGTTGTAGTTCCTGGTTGTTTAGTGTCTCTCATTTTTGTGTTGCTACCTATTCCGTCCAGATCTGAGGACATTGCTATCACGTCGTCATCATCCAGGGGACATTGCTGCCACATACTTGCCATGTTATTCAGAGTTTCACTTTTCCTATGGGTTCCATTCATTTCAAGGTGTTGCTTAATGGAAATGGAAGAATTATTCTTCCATTGATCACTGTGTATCCACGGCAGAAACGTATTCCTAAGAGAATAAGTTGGAAATTGTTGAAGATTGAAATTGTTGACTCGCTGTGGCAACCCCTGAAAAAGCGTCAAGCCAAAAGAAGAAGAAGACTTTTGGTGATTTTTTTAGTATGAGCATTTAAATAAAGTATAAAATCAGATTGCAACGAAACAATATTGCACTGGAAGGCATACAGGAGCTACAGTATTTTAAAATACGAAAAGTCCATAAATCTGAAACATACAAGCTCTACTGGAAAAGCAGTGTGAAAAAACAAAACTGTTTTTTCAACACTGAATATAAAAAACCCTGGTATTTACCATCGTACAGGGGATTTCTCCTTCCAGAGACATAACTAGCAGAGATCTGGAGTTAAAAAGGTGAGTAGGAAAGGTAACAGTTCACTAAAGACAGACAAACCTTAAAACTGAATGAGTTATTCAGAGAGGAGATGTTATGACAAGACAGAGGTCTCACTGAGTGACAGGTGCAGGTGTAAAATGTGCGGTTCACATATCTCTGCTGTCAGTCACTCATCTTCACCAGATTAATCTTCGTCAGGGTCAGAGGGATTTCCTGGAAATAGGCTGAACATTGGGCAACGTGTATATTGGGCAACGTGCAACGTGTATAAAATCACAGGACAAAACAAAACACAGTAAATATTTAAAACCTGTTAAAGCTCTCTTTCTTTCA
Organism: Paraplagusia blochii; assembly: GCA_016785265.1. NCBI lineage: Eukaryota > Metazoa > Chordata > Actinopteri > Pleuronectiformes > Cynoglossidae > Paraplagusia > Paraplagusia blochii. The sequence continues at coordinate 235,555 of JAFBJS010003760.1, forward strand.
TTCATTCAGGGGCAGCAGTCTCCATGACTGGCCCCCAAATCACACTGCTCCATGCTGTGAACGCTCCTGTGGGTGTTGAGTCCGCTGGAAGTTATGTGGGTTTGGCCAGCGCTATGATCAGAGCTCCTCAATGGTAACCTGGCCGTTGGTGGATTCAAACCTCAAGATTTCAGACCCAAGACCGCTTCCTTAACCGCTAGACCACCACTGCGTCTGTTTATTAATTATTTCTAGGGTACATTACATTTATTTTTTTAGACACCACTGAAGATTTCCTTAAAACAGTCGACAGTGGTGGTCTAGTGGTTAAGGAAGCGGTCTTGGGTCAAAAAGCCTTGAGGTTTGAATCCACTAGTCACCAGGTTACCACTGAAATGCTTTCAGCACAGCACCGTGCCGACCCACATCATTTCTTGTGGGCTCACCACCCACAGGAAGGCTAACAATATGGTGCAATGTGATTTAGGTGGTGCCAGCTGCCCCCGCGACCCGGCAACGGACAAGAGGAAGAAGATGAATAAATGAATTAATTTCCTTAAAATCGGAATGTAAAAACAAAAACTTAAGACTCAAGGACACCGCTGTGTTTCGTTGTCATATTGATTATCTATCATTATGAATAATAGTTGTGGAAAATTAACCAAAACACCCCGTGATTCACAAAATAAGGCACAGACCTGATGTAAAGCACCGGCCGAGACCCAGGAGGAAAAGTTATTGGTGCCAGGGATCAGCTCGATATGTGCCCTGAGGCAGGAGCAGAAATAACAAGCTGTGTGTGAAAACATTTCTCAAGCTCAGGAAAGCACGAAAAAAATGAACTTTTTTAGTCACTGTAATCATTGCAGTGGAAGAGCAAACAAGTCCTTTTGTCGATATTTGCATCAACAATTTTTTTTTTTTTAATATAACGAACATTTAATGTCATCTGAGGCTGTTGATTTTCTTTAGCAAAATCTGCAGCTCCATAATATAAAAGGCTGTGGTTCATCCACATTTTTTGGTGATCTCCTAATTTAAGACTGATTAATCAGGTAATAGCTGTGGATTAATCATGATTAAGTTAAATTATTTGTTGTAAAGATGTTAAAAATAATTTTCTGCCTATAGCTAATATAGGAATTGAAATTAAAATACACATATTTAACGAAAAACAACAACAAACCACATGTTCTATAACAGATCTTCTTCATATAGTGTCTTTTTTTCCTATTATTTCTTGAATAAATATGATGAGCACTTTCCTTTTGTGCTGATTGTACCATGAAAAAACAAAATCAGGAGTGTAAGTGAAGATTGTTCATGGCTTCTTTTCATCATCATATATATAATATGAAACCTTCAGGAGTCAATTGCAAAGTGACTTCTTTCTAAATATAATCTGAATCAATCCGTGAAGCTACAATCACAGAGTTTCCTTCCTTGTTTTTTTTATCTTATTTACTGTTCTGAAAGAGCTTGATTTCTCTGTGTGTAGTTGTGAATACGTCTACGTCTGCCTTGTTCTTTGTTGCTGCAACATCAAATTCTCCAGTGTGTGATCAACGGAGCAAAAATAATTAAATGTAGTCTAATCTAATTTTCCAACTGAACGTCCTTCCATCCATCTACATCTGCTTATCTGTTACCAGGCCGGGGGGCTGCGGTCTCCACCACCACCAGCACCATAACAGCCCCTCATGAACCCTCTCTGGAGGCAAGAACTACCCTAACATAAGGAGAACCTTTCGTCCCACACTGCTCCATCCTGTCAGCCTTCCTGTGGGTGGTGACCCCACAGGATGTTATGTGGGTCGGGACGGTGCTATGTTCAGAACCTGAAGCCTTGTGGACCCAAGTCTGCCTCTCAGGCCTGAACATTCATCTTCTGAGTTTTTTCTACATTTATTGCATTAGTTTGCAAGAAAATCCACATTCCAAAAATAAAGGAGACAGACAGGCCAGAGGGCAATAATAGCCACAGTATGTGAGGTTACACCAGATCCGTCCTGACTGAACAGAACATCCTGCCCTCAGGTTCTCAGGCTTTTGTAGCTCAGGAGCTCACAGCAATAGAAAGTGGGCCAATCCTGTCCACTTAGTGCGGGTCAGAGATTCAAATGAGCCGTAGATAAAGTTCAGATAATGATGCAAAATACACATTTTGTGGTCCTCAGTTGGACCTACCTGGTTTTGTCGCCATCTTCCATAAATCTATTCAGAAAGTCTTGTGAGTGGGGGAGAGATAAACACCAGATCTTAATCTCCATCCCTCATCAACATCACTAAGTCATCATCACCAGCATCACCAACAGTTTGATAAGAGTCGTCCACTTTCCTTGTCTTAATTTTGGCAACGTCTGCTCCACCCTCAGTTCTCCCCCACTTTACTTTTACCTTACCCACTAGGCAGTTGGTGGCCTAGTGGCCAGACTTGGGTCTGCAAAGCCGCTGGTTCGAATCCCCCTTCCGCCAAGTCACTTTGGTGATGGGTTAAATGCAGATGTGTGGATCACAATGTCACAATGACAAGCGTTTGCTCTCCTTCCTTCCTTCCTTCTGTCCTTCCTTCATTTCCTTCCCCTTTTCTGGAGACATACTCTCTTGATCATTTGTTCTATCCTACCCCAGAAAATTATCTGGAAAAATTCATCAACGTGTCAATGAAGATTCCCAGTCATCCAGGTCATAGTAAACATGTTATTATGCCTTTACTGTGCGATTGACTCTCAGTTATGATCTGTTTCAGCTCGCAATTGGTGTTCGTACACTGTGCGATCCAATGATCAGGTTTGATTGGTTGATTGATTGGACCAATTAGACTTTACTATCGTACACGACTCGTCTGACTCCTGCAGCGACTGCCTTGGATGAAAGCATCGGCCAAATATATTATAATGTTGAACAGGGAGTTTTTTTTTATTTTTAGAAGAACACTTTATGGACTAAATGTAAAATGTAACGTTGTGATCCACTGAGGAGGAGGGAGAAGATGAAGCCGCAAGCGGGAGATGCGTTGACGCTCACAGTTTGTCTCTGAGACACGATGAGAATGATATTCAGCAAACAAAAACTAATTTCCTTGGGGATTTGTGGCATTCTGTGCACAGACAGGAAAAAAGAAAAGGTGACAACGATGGCGGGACAAAATGTCTTGACAGACGTGATCAGTCTGGTCCGTCTGCTCTGCTCTGCTGCTCCCTGTTTACCTGTTTTCTACTTCATATCCATGTTCACGCATGAGCAGTGGGGGAAATCATGGTAAGGTGATGACCACATGTGGTAACACTGTCTACTCTGCATGACACGAGTCACAACTGAAGCGAGAAATGGAGGCAAAATACTGGCAAAATCACGCATTGTACACTGGCCTTTATGAAAGAATTTTCAAAGTATTGCTTAAATCATGACTGGGCAATTATTTTGACTCGCGGGCCACAGGTGGTACTAAAATTTGAGTCACGGGTCAGGTCACAATCAGAAAGATTGAGTATTTCCGTGAACTAAGATAAATAATTAGTAAAGTATTAAATAAAGGCAAAAGCTTTAAGCCTCTATGAGACTATTTGTTGGGGCCATGCTGGCTTTGCAGGGAAAAGGTAGAAGGATAATGACAATATAAATTAAAAGTATAATTTGTACAAGTCTGGTTGGCTGCATTATAACCCCAAACGGGCTGCATCGGGGCCCCCAGGCCTTAGTTTGCCCAGGTCTGGTTTAAACAGTGTGACCCACAGAGACTGACTGCTGGTTTTGTTGTCTCCAAAATATTTGCTTGATGCTGTAGTCGCTCTAAAACCTATGATGATTTGCACTAACACTAATGCAACAGTCCAGGGAGAGTGAGGAGGAGGGTGGAGGCTGGTGGCTGGACTGAGATCAGGCTAAGTGTGAAGCTGAAATTGAGAGTTGTATCTGGTTGTTCTCAGAGAGAAAATGGTGAAAAAGCTGCTTCCTTTAACTTTGGAAAAAAAACAAAAAAACGCTGGACTGTGACCTTGTTGGTTGGAATCCATTTTCAAGTTGAAGGGCACAAGGCTGCTATGATACATGTTTCATTATCAGGACCATAACCTTCTGGAGGGTGAACTTCTCAGCATACCGGTTTTTCCCACTTCTGATATCTTCTCTCCAGCAAATAAAGTCCCAACGGCACAGGATTTAAATAAGTTATCTCGACTTTGCCTACTTTCCTACCCGGACAGGCAGAGACAGACATCAGGATTATGAAGAGAAATAAAGCAAACAGACAGATTTGGGGTGCACAGCTGTCAGCCTGTGATGGGCGATACGCCTTGAGAGTAAATGAACAGCAAAACAAACAACGTTATAGCAGAGAGGGAATTCTGCAGTGGACAGGAAGCAGATTTGGAGACAGCTGGCTGGTGTGCAACCAGATTGAAGTGTCTGAAAAGTGTCTGTCCGGTAATCTGAAAGGCAGAAGTGCATGTGCACAGGGGCACGGCCGACTCCTGCAGGAGCGCAGGCTGAATCCTAATGCCGTAGGCTGGACTCCATCCTCTCTCCTCTCGGAAACATACAAGGACAATACTGCATTAATCATGGATTCACTTCCCTCCACCTCCACCTCCTCCTCCTCCACTCTTTCCTCCCATCATCCACACACATGGACTGCTGTGAGAGCAGCCATGCATGTACATGAAAGTCATTAGATTTCATAAATCAGTTTAATTACGTTGTACACTAATAACAACACACACGGTCATAAATCTGTACCTGGACCATGGAAAAAAAAAATAAATAAATAATCACGTGCACAGTCTCCAACAGTGCATTAGTTCGAGATATCATACACACAACCACCCACTAACCCCCACACATACACACATACACACATTTACACACGTACGAAACAATGCATCACACTCTGATTTTCTGCTCCAACAAACACAGTCAGGCGAGTGAGGGTAAAGGCGCAGAAGCCTGCAGTCGTATCTGTGAATTCCATTTTGCAAAAAACACTTCAAGAAAAATGAAACACATCCCGGTCTGAGAGAGACTTGGGAAAAAAAAAAAATCCTTTCTCAGATCTCATGAATTTTCCAATCCAACATCGTAGGCAACAACGAGCAGCGAGCTGTAGGACTGAGAGGCACAAACAGAGCAGTGACACCGGCAGGTCTGATTTAACTCATAATTAATACATGTTTTACAGGGAGACTAATGGCCTTGTGCCAGACAAGAGATGGACCAATTAGTTGTGTTAAAACTAATGTCGCCAAGTGAAGTCGTGAGGACATTGTGTGCAACAGTGGAAAAAAAACCTCAGAACAGGAACATAATTAGTCTGAATTATATTTTGTCCTTTAAAACCTGTACAAAACATTTCATACTGAAAGGAAATGTCCGACAGCAAAATCAGACGTAATGTTTCCTACTAAACAGACAGGTCATGAGACGTATCGTCTTATTTTCCCACCAGCTTGTCCCTCTTTTCAAGGGTTGCTACAGCAAATCAATATTCTCTGTATCTTTGACTCTAACTCCAACTACCTCCATGTCCTCCCTCACTGCATCCATCAATCTCCTCTTTGTCTCCTACCTGGTAGCTCCATCTCTAGGATCATTCTTCTACCAATGTACAGGTCACATGCCCTGTATAACCCCTGGATGAAACTTCACTGTTTTCATTTATTCACTACATACAGTGTAAAAACAGGTAGAAGACAGGAGACAGAACTGGAGGTGGAGGAGTTAAAGATGCTGAGATTCTCCTTAGGAGAGACAAGGATGGACAGGATCAGGAATGAGGTGATTAGAGGCACAACACAGCCAGGGAGGTTTGGAGAAAAAGAGCTAGAGAAGACAGATTGAGATGGTTTGGACATGTTCAGAGGAGGGACAGTGGATACATTGGTAGAAGAATGATCCTAGAGATGGAGCTACCAGGTAGGAAACAAAAGGCCTAAGAGGAGATTGATGGATGCAGTGTGGGAGGACATGGAGGTAGTTGGAGTCAGAGTAGAAGATACAGAGGACATGGTGAGATGGAAATTGTTGACTTGCTGTGGCAACCCCTGAGAAAGGGATAAGAATAAGGAGAAGAAGACTTTCTTAGTGTAAAACCTGAGTCGTATTTAGGTGAACAATGTAAATATGCTTGGAGAAATGGAAGAAACACCCTAAAAGATCAAGAAATTCTTTTTTTTGTTGTTGTTTCCTGCCATTTAATTATATTTAAAAGTTCTCCCTATGGTATTTGATGTAAATACTGCATATGAAGTACAACCTCTAAAGTAACAAGTCAGCTCATACTGGACAACAAGGCTCACGTACACATACAGAGCAGGCAGTCGTCAGATGAGCAGTCGGATCGATGAGCCTTCATTGCTTTAGCAGGATAAGAGTGAGACTCTATGTTTAGACACTAATGCACTCCTCACTGGGATCAATAGACAGAGCTGCTGATTTGGATAAAGGGTGAAGAAGACGCAGCTTCGATGGTTTTACTTCAGGGAACAAGAAAACATAAATTATTTATAGATTTGACTTTAATAGCTACGTTGAGTTTATATCGTTTATAAGAATTTCCACACAAAAATAAGGGCAAAAGCTTTTAAAGGCCATAAACATTGTGGAAAGATTTCTTAAAGAAAGTACTGTGAAGGAATGATAATGGAGGGAGGAAAATGGAGCTCAGTAGAAGGATAATGGAAAGAAGATTGAAGGGAGGTAAGAGGCGAGGTGACGGTGCAGGGTGCAGGGAAACACGTCGCAGGAAAGGGATGGCGGACTTTAGGAGGAATGGAACGAAGAGTGGAAGACACTAGGAAGACAAAGGAGTTTGGAAAATCAAATGCTTCTCTTTAAAAAATTATGTTACGCAATGTGACCAAACACAAATGCAGTTTTAATTCTAATGAAACAATCATGCTGCTTCTTTGCTCCGGCAACTCCAGAGCAGAAAGAGTCCAACCCTAACGCTCACACTGCAGACTTTAGACCAGGCCTGGGCAATTATTTTGTCTCGCGGGCCACAGCTGGTACTAATGTTTGAGTCAAGGACCAGATCAGGATCAGAAAGATTGAATATTTGCGTGAACTAAGATAAATGATGAGGAATGTGTTGAATAAAGGCAATGTTTTCAGCCTCTTTGAGGCCACCTATTGGGGAAATGCTGGCTTTGCAGGAAAAAGGTAGAAGGATATAATAGATATTAAAAGTCAAATTTGGACAAGTTGGGCGGGCTGGATTAAAACGCCAAATGGACCGCTTTCGGCCCACGAACCTTTGTTTGCCCAGGTCTGGTTTAGACTGTGTGTGGAGGTTAGTCTGACCAGTGTTGGGCAAGTTTCTTAAAAAAAGTAACTTATTACTTTACTATTTACTGCTCTGAAAAAGTAACTAGTAATGCTACTAGTTACTAAATTAAAAAAGTAACAAATAACTAGTTACTTTACTTTACTTTAAAAAACACATTAAAAAAGTTAAGTGTGTTGTGTTCAAGTTGTGTTCTGTAGCAAATATCATCATGAAATGTAGTGGTACATTAAAAAAAAAAAAATTGATGTTTAGACATTTTGACAGTATCTTTATTGTAACCTCAACTTGCCACTTGGCGTTGACTTGCTTGTGTGTGTGTGCTGCTGTACCGCGTTGTGTGTGTGTAAAACTGTTTATTTCCCTATAAGGCAAGAAGACCCGCCCAGGTCTCTTTCTGATTGGCTTAGCCTGAAACTTTAACCTATGTCAACCAATCATTGCTCCTTTTCAATGCATGGGTTCAGTTAGTGTGCACGGCCGTCTTTCACACATGACAGGCAGCAGACAGGCTCCGCCTCCACACAGTCCTCTATCCGTGGTCGGGAGAAACCGTCCATTTGGACCACAGATATTAACGAGTAACGCACCCCTTTGCACCACAGTAACAATAGCGGTGTCACTGAATGGGAAAAGTAACACTTTACGTTATTAGTTACCGAGAAAAGTAGTTTTGTTACATGCTTGGATCATTTGTCCGCCTGCAAAAGCTTATAGTTTTTTTCCCAAACAAGAGAGACGGAATTCTACTGTAAGTCCTCATTTGTATCTGTAGCTTTTGTCCAGGGGTTGGTCTGTTGTGGTCATAACTCAGGACGGCTACACAAATCATTTAGCACTGGCCTCTCGTGAACCTTTCTCTGGGTGATGGACCTAATGCAAGGTCAGATCCATGTTGCACCTTCAGACAGAGCCCAGCTGGGGAACCAGGCTCCATACCCAACCATGGGCCAGGTCCCCATGTGGGGCCGCGGTGACGCCAATCTGTGTTGTTTCTATTATCAAAGAACTGCTGAGCAGCATTTGTTCTGATCCGTCATCTAGAACTGCTAGCCCTGGGAGGCTGTACCGGGTCATTAAGCACCAAGAACATCCTTAAAATCACCGGTGTAGTTTACACCACATATAGTGTATTACGTTGTAGGTAGAGACCACGATGCAGTAGTGCATCAGGGGTGGGATGCATCCCACTTTTAACCCATCACCCACACAAGTGAACAGTGGGTAGCTTTGAGTTGTGAATGGGGACGGTGCCATGCTCAGTGGATCTCAGGGGTAACCTGGCAGTTGAACCTGCAACCCAGCCACCACTGGCACCTTTTTATAAGATATTATAATATCAACCAATTGATTGCTTAAATTGAACCCATTTTTTTAGGTTTGTAAACTGAATTATTCCATGTTGTTTTTAAATTTGCTCCTTCTACTTGAGATTCTGACCCAATAATAGGAATTTTCTTTAAGAAATAAAGTTTTTTTAAACCTCTTTTTCTTTAACCACCATTAAGGTTTGGATTAATTACCAAAGCACCAGTGAGATTTTATAAAAACATCAGCATCCTTTTTTTAAAGCTTTTCTAAATAATAAGCACAACGTGTTCACAAATTGTGAATCCAAATCATCCCTTCTTTGGTTCTCTCACAATATAATTACAAATGTGTTGCGTGTCACTTGGAACGAAACAATGTGCAAAAAGTAGGTCCACCGTCGGTGAGAGGAATAATGTCTGCTGTTCTCTGTGAATAAATTAAGTCCAATAAATGACGGGGTGAACAGGCTGCACAGAGACAGGCAGAGACAAAGGATGACATTTTTAGACTGACGACATCACTTCATGCTGTTTACCAGAATAATAATAATAATAAAAAACTACAAAATCAAAAATGTGACCTGTACCATTTCAATACCATTACCGTTCAGACTCCACTGCACCACCCGTGGAGTTGAATCTGTCTCCCCGGGGTTCATATGGGATTTGGTGTTGGAGGACAAAATCAATGTCACAAAAATAATTTGTGGTAAAATCATTTACATATTTCACTTTTACAATGTTTTGAAGGGAATGTTGCCATCCAATTATTAAAGGAGAAGAAAAGACACAGAGTGTGTGTGTTGATAAAGGCAGCTAAAGGTCTCATTGTTTTGGAGATGAGGGAACAAAACCACAGAGATCTGAGAGGACCCTTTGTCTTTTAATGGTTTTTAAAGGTTATGTCATTAAATCAGGTTTTTAGACAAGATAATATCTTATATGCAACCAATGTGGCTGTTACCTCATGGGTATTAATTAGAAAAAAAATACACGGAAAATCAAGCTGCTGTTCTGTCAGTCAGTTCAAGAGATTTTCATTAACAAACGGTGAAATATTATCCAGTCGTCTATAAATATTGACAAATATGGATCTTAAAAATACATGACAAATGCTTTGGTCCTAAATATAATTTCTTCATTAAAGCAACAGGCAGGTTTGACTTGTTTTTTTTTTTTTAAATAACTCTTTTTTTATAACTTTGCTAAATTTTTAAGCCAATGTTTGCTGATTGAAACATTAGTGATTTTGACATTGGAAAACAATGTAAAGAGTCTTTTTTTTCCACTACTCCTATTGACAGTCAAAATGGACAAGGACTTTCCTTAAAGCCTTTGTTCATAATAACAATCTCCCATTTAAGACGTCAAGTACAGCGCTGTGCTGTGGAACTGTGGTGTCCAACTCCTCAACAATACAGGTCCCATGAAAGGCTGGTTGTTTATGAAAGATACTAAGATACTGAGGTTCTCATTAGGGTTGACTAGGATGGACAGGATGAGGAGATTGATGGATGCAGTGAGGGAGGACATGGAGGTAGTTGGAGTTAGAGTAGAAGATACAGAGGACAGGGGGAGATGGAGAGGGATGACTTGCCGTGGCAACACCTGAAAAGAGGAACAAGCCAAAGTGAGAAGAAAAAGACAGACATAACGACTCCAAAATGTGTTAATTCACATTGCTGCAGCTCAAGTTACAAATGTTTTTCATTGCTGCATGATAAAACAACTTTTAATTTATCAGGTTATGATATTGGCAGTGGTGGACTAGTGGACTTGGTTGTCATTCCAGGTGCTCTGAGAATAGTGTTCCACTCACAAAATGGTGCAATGTGATTTGGGTGGTGCAAGCTGCCCCTGCGACCCGGCAACGGACGAGCAGATGAAGATGAATGACAAGGTTATGAAACTCTGCTGCATAGACATTATAAACTGCTGTGTCAGCTCCCACGAGGTTATACAGAATGACATATTGTGCCGCATTTGGCACCCGGACCTTGAATTTGGCAAATATACCACAGAATATAGTACTCATATGGAGTACTGGTCTGGATGTCCCGACCTGAGTTTCTCAAGTGTGCATTTCAGAGCATTCATTCATTCATACACAATAATAAATATCAATGTGATGCTTTCCTGACAAATTCCATTCAGCCAATGATCCTGTTATTACACAATAATAAACAATAAGTCAAGATGATCCAAGTGAAGACCTTAATGTACAAAAATAACCATATTGTCTGACAGTGTGTGATATAAAGGAAGCTGATCTGCTGCACGGATCAGATGAATCCAGATCTGCTGCAGTGTGATTTAGCACTTTCCAAAAATGGAGCCAAGAGAATCTGATACAAATTCAATACGTTGGTCCTAGAACTTTGGATATTTATGGCCGTGAATGAGACATTTTCTTCTGTATTATCTCTATTTGTAAACACCACAGGCCACAAGGTTTTGGCCATGAAGTCATTGTCCTGTAATTTTACTATAGCAATTGTTTTGAGCCATTGCAGCCATTTCACAATGGCTCTAATTCAGATGAAAAAAAACACCCAAAAACCAGAAACGATCAAATGTGGCTGTGATTCCCTCGAAACATTTCGACCCCAAAATGTAACTTTCTCCACTCTCTCCATCCCTCATAACATCCACCCACCGGTTTCATCTCCCAGTATTGTTGTGGCAACACAGGTTGAAACAGACATGCATTATTCATCCTGGTGTCCTCTCTGTCATTGCCCTGCCGAGCTCCGAGCAGAGGGGCGCGAAGACAAAGTACAATCAATCAGCTGGGGCCTGACACGCGCCACAATAGGATATGTTGATTGGATGTCACAGGATGTCCATGCAAATGAGGATGTTTTGAGAGACATTCTATACATGATGACAGTGTCTGCAGCTGTTTTCACACAGGGCCACGACTGATGACTAACCTGGTTAAGAAAAGACACAGTGATGAGGAAGCTTGGACGAAGACGAAGGCACAACCAAAATCATAAAACCAGCATAAAGCAACATTATATTTGAAGTTTTTATCATCACATCATTACAATCAGATACATACATTCATTCATCTTCTCTCATCTACATACAGTATCTGTAGCTACGTTACAGGGGCAGCAGTCTCCACAACTGACACCCAAATCACATTGCATATTGTGAGCCTTCCTGTAGGCAGTGAGCCCACTGGAAACATACATACAAATGTAATTATAGACACATGCCATACATACACATATATTTATAGATTATAGATAGATGGATGGATGGATGGATGGATGGATGGATGGATGGATGGATGGATGGATAGATAGATAGATAGATAGATAGATAGAGCAAAATGTGAACAAAATTGTTAGAAGCTCAATAATATCTGGACAGAGGTAAATAAACAGTAGCTGTTTGTTTTGAAGATGGAAATGAAACTTTAACCTTAAACCATTAATTCTGTCCATTATTTCTGTGTGTATCTCTGAGATTCTGCTGACAATATGGACAGCAATGGTTTTATGTGAACTGAAAATTCATACATTTCCTGTAATAATATATATTGTTGGGTCTTTTGATGAACATAGGGATGCTTCATGAAGCCCTTAGTATTTTCTCATGTACCGTAGTTTTGACCCTTATGCAACAACCAGACCATCATAGTTCAACTCATTGCTTTCAATTCACTGTATCACAGCCTGTTGCATCTAAACCATCATCACCTTTGTCTCATGTCTCTTGTGTTGTTGTCCAGTATTTGACATTTCCACTGTGTCGCTCCATGTTGTTCCACTTCAGCCTGATCCTCTTTGGTCTGCTGTCAGGGAACTGTTTGTTTTGAACATCATCCCAGTCCGTCTCTGTTGTTGACGTGTATCGACGAGCACAAGGAAGCTCTAGTGACATTGATAGCCAATCCAATCCAGTCATGGGGTTGTTTTATTTTTATCACTCTTGATGCTTTCGCTGAAACTGAAACAAAAATCCATTAAATATTGGATTAAGCTTTGAAATACGGAAAAGGTTTCGTTATTTTCAAATACAATACATTAAAATCGTCCTTGTTTTTTATCCATGTGATGACAATTTGTCAAGAGCTTTCACCCGCAAGGACACTTCTTATAAGTCTGTGCTTTATATGAATTTACATTTTATCCTCCAACCTTGACATTCATTCATTAAATCACTTTCTTTGTCTCAGGGGCAGCAGTCTCCACAAATGACACCCAAATCACACTGCACCTCTTTGCATCAATGCTTACAGCTCATCTTTAACCCAAAAAAAGAAATTCTTCGGTCAAATATTTGTTTATTAGAGTCTTTATATAAGTTTTTCAGTTGAACTATGTGTCCTACTACTTCCAGTCCAGTCCAGGTCCACTTCCTTCACCACGGAGCCACTGAGCTGGTCCTGTTGGGCACTTGGACTCAGATTAAAGGCATCTCGTCCTTAGCAGCCACTTGGTGAACGCTTTCTTTAGGTCCAAACAACAGATGGCCTTTCCTGTGAAACTCTGCCAAAATGAACATGTGTCTGATGGTGTTGACCTTAAATTTACCCCTAGAACTTCTACAAGGTTTCAGGATCAGTGAGATGTGGGAAAATAATCTGATTTATGGCCCACGATCGATACTTTACGTTACACATGACTGCTGACTTGGGAGTAGAAAGATGGAGCATTCATGTGAACTTAAATAAATGATATGTAAAAGTCATGCAATAAAGACTAAAATATTTAATTATAATTATATCAATTCATAGTTTTATTTGGGGGCTTCACATTGGCCAAGAGGCAATGTCTCTGTCTTTGGTGTGAAACTCCAGGATTCACCTCCTGGGTAAGTTTGATTCCAGGTTAGGGCGGTTGACTTCCAGAGGGCTCACCACCTGCAGGAAGGTACAGTATGGTGCAATGTGATTTGGTTTTAAATGCTAAACGGGCCACATCTGGCCCTCAGGCCACAGTTTGCCCTATCTGACTTACAGTAAGTGGTGATGGAAAAAAAAACAACCTCAAGCAGTTGCTTTAGTTGAATGAATAACACTTTCAGTACAAAGTAGTAAAAGTATCTGCATCATCAAGGAAACTGCAGTTTCAGGAAACACCAAAAAACCAACATCAGCAAATTGTTTTGTCATCTTCCCAGGCTGGAGCCGCAGGAGTTACTTTAAGGTTTATTTAACAGCTACAAAACATCAGTGCACTCATGCAGATGAAAAAAAAAGGTTAAGAAAATGCAGTCTCCAAATAAAAACCATGAATTTAAAAAAAAAGTCTATAAACGAGGAAGTGACCATTAAATTCTTAGCTGTTATTTCTTCCTGTTTTTTTTTTTTCAGGAAACTTCATTTCACGGCTAATAGCTTCATTACGGCGGTCATGCTCCACGGGCCCACTCTGATAAGAGTCACTCGACAGTTGCAGCCTGCTGCAGGAACACAGGTGGAGCTGGGGTTGCCTCTGTGTTGTTGTGCTTCCTTTCCTCATGGGAGTATCACCGTGATACTTTGACCGAGCGCTTAAGCGACTCCTCCGTCCGAGACGGCTGAATGGATCCGGTGACACGTTAGGAAAGTGTGAAAAGCGCAGCGCGGGTTCACCTCAGTTGCTCAATTCACTACACCTGCAATTCATCTGCCTCAGTGACGGAGCCAGATCCTGCAAAGGTGCAGCAGGACAGCACAGCTGTGCTGCACTGAATACTAATGGCAGCCCTGTGTTTCCACCACACGGCACCGTCATCCCGCATTCTGGCCATGCTCTCCTGCTGTCACACTGCAGTGGTGATGGAGGACCTGATACTCCACAGCCATTATGGTGGCACACGTGGACCCTTGACTTTTGTATGAAATTGAATTTTTTTATGACGGTGGCAATGAGATCAAGTCAAACCGCTGTATCCTCACCCTGACGTCCTGGCTCTGACCCCGGGCGGGCTAATGAGTCTAAAGGTCAGGCTCTGGTTGTGCTGTAGTCACACATGCATGTGGAACAGAGCATTGAGGCCAGGTGCTGCTCTACATCCAATCTCACCCACCAATGACTAGATGCATATTCTGATTCCGAGTGCATTAATGTGCAGTCAAATGAAGTTGCATGTTTGAATGCATGTCGGCTGAGTTAATAATTGGCCTTTTTTTTCTGTCGTCACCTAAACTCCAATACATCCGGGGTCCAGATGTGACCTGTTCAACTTAATACTCAGGTTCACCAAACATATAATTTATTCTTCTGATTATTCCTCATAAAACACACATCTAGTGTCTCCTACACAGCCTCCATGTCCAATTTTAGGACCAATTGTTTCCCACAAGTCAGAAAGTCTGATACAGCCTCGATGTCAGACTTGGACAAACTATGGCCCCAAACAGATGTGGCCTGTTTGTCATTTTGATCCGGCCCACCAATCTTGTCCAATTAATACTTAATTAAAATGATCTAAGTCAGCCCAGTGGTTAAGGAAGCGGATCATAGCACTGTCCTGACCCACATATTGTAACTTCCAATGGGCTCACCACCCACAGCAAGGCTGACAGTATGGTGCAATGTGATTTGGGTGGTGCCAGCAGCCCCTACAACCCAGTAATGGACAAGCAGAAGAAGATGAATGAATGAATATAATCCAATTCTCCATTATTATTTTTTCTGCCTTTATGGTGCAGTGCAGGTGTTTCTGGAATAGAATGGAAATAATGTTTCCTTTTGGCCCCATCTGTCTGTTATTTCCACTTGATCCATACACATATCAACAAAAGAACTGAACAATAGAATGGATAGGATTCCATCATCAATAATGCAACTATATTTGATTAGGAAATATTTTCTCAGTGGAGACAACAACAATAAACTCAAAATGACGCAGAGTCATTGATACAAGATTCTATCTTGTTAAACGTAATCTGGTAGAGGAAAACTATAGGCTGTGTGCACTTGAGAAATCCTTGTTGTGCCCATGCACAGTTCATTTAGGTAGGAAGATTTTATAGGTAGGAAAATATTTCAGAACACTGGTAATTTAATTTTATTAAGGGGTATTTATCTGCCACGACTTAATGACAGGTCCGCGGATATAGAACGAGACATTTCACCGCTCTGTGGTGCAAAAAAGTTTGGGGAACACTGACTTAGAGCACCACTGCCACTGATCTACATCGCAGACCTGGAAAGAAAAGGAACCATGCTTTCAATTATTTAAATAATAATATACAGTTTGCTTTTTTGGAATTTGTTCTAGTTATTGTATTTTGTCCCAGTTGGAATTTGAGTCAGAGTCAAAAGCAGACTAAGATCCTAATGAATCTTGAAGTCGAGATAATCCACCGTCTTGTTCCCAATCTGACTGCTCTCTAATTTATCTGCTCCACTTACATTTCCCCCTTCTTTATTTATGTCTGGCCTAAACATCCAGGACAGCGTTCAAGATTAGACAGAGTACAACACACATGTACCCGTACAGGCACTCACACACTGAGCTAATGGACCTTATAATGTTGTGGCCAGTAAGAACAAATGAACAGTGGCTGATGCGTTTGTAAGCTATTTGTGCGAGCAGGGGCCAGAGATCTTGGCTAATCCAGTCTAACTGGCTGGGCAGACTGGACCATATTGATTTTCTTTCTTTCTTTCTTTTACTTCGGTTGAGGAGAGATCCTTCAGGGTAGAGAGAAGCCTGAGAAGCAGAAATGAAAAAAAAAATTATTCAATCTTGATTTGAGAAAATAGCTTTTCACGTCTCTTTATTTATCACAGCTGCTAAGAAGGTGGAGGAGCTTCATTGAGGTAAACATAAAAAAAAATAAACTCCTCCAGCTCCACGGCAAAATAGCAATCAACACTTTTAATAGCTCTATTAATAGTTCCCACTGACGGTCCGTGGCCAATTATTTCGGTGAAAATAATGGAATAATGGAACAGTTCAAAACAACATCATTCATCTCTCCTTGCGTCTCAGCTCCAGATGCTGCAGGGTATGCAGCGGGTGTAAGACGTACAAAGCAAAGGAGACACTGCTTATTTTGGCTGTCTCGGTGCAGCACACTGACGCTGCGCACGTAAACACCGGCAGGAAGACGCATCCCCGAAAATAGTACGATGACTTTCTGAGTCTTCATCAAGCAATTTCTCAGGGTCAAAAGGAATCAAGAGACGTGTTTCTGTCTGCATCAAAGACCAATCTCTGCTTCCTGCTTCTCACTGCTCGCTTTTAGAACATCAACGCGTGGAGTTCACCGGGATCAACTGCTTTGAGGGAGTATTTTCTTTTTCCTGTATCCCCTGAAAAAACTGACCACAAGTGATCTGGATGGAGGACAAAGCACAGATATGACAAGATAATCCAGTTTTTATTGAAATCATTGATCGTGCCAGTAATGCATTACTGTACGTAGAGGAGTTCGTGAGAAAACACTCTTTGTAATGGATGCTGTCTTCAACTGTAATGACCCGATCCACTGAAGCACGCCACATTTGAAGAACGAAGCTCCAGCCCATCTTTAAACAGTCAAATTTTTTTAGTTTAGTACAAAAAAAAAATCAGCTGCCTGCAGAAATACTTCTTGTGCAGCTTCATTTGCATTTATACTGCACAATATAAAACATTTTTTTTTTTTTTATGATACTAGAAAACCTTCTGGAAGCGATGCTTCAGAATCTGTAAACAGAACTTTGTGGGTTGGAAAAATGTTATCTTTGAGCACATAATTGCAAATGGTGTCTGTCCTACATATTGAAGAAACCAATATATTTATTATTCTCTGCCAGGGCTTTGGACTAGTTCAAGGAATATAACAACAACCAAAAACATAAAAAAATGTTTTTTTTATTCTTTAAAAATCCTTTGTATTTTACAGTCAAAGTCCTTGGTCTCCTAGTCTAGTCTATGGTAGTCTACAATGACCTGATGAGGTTGACTTCCTGTGACGTTCACTGACTGAATGGAGAGAGTGGGTGGACCATCAGACTATATGGGGAGGACTGACTACCAACTACTTTCACATCTCAGAGACAACAATAAGAGGACAATATTGGAGATATGAGAGATTTGTCCATGTTAATGATGGACTGGTCAACATTGAATGTTGTAACTGGGCAGAAAGACATTATCAACAGCCTGTCTAGTTCGACTACTGTATTTCTTTGGTAAAAAACAAACAAACTAATTCTATATATTTGACACCTTTTGTATTTAGATGGAAAGACATTTGGAGAATCCCGTGCAACAACAAACAAGTCTCACTGCAGAGACATGTCCATATACAGTATAAACACACATATCTGTTAAACAGCTGACATTATTAACCATAGCAGGTTTATTATCCTATATCTTTTTGCTCCAATTGTTTCAGGAACATCAATTTTATGGCGAAACCAGAAAACCAGAAACCTTGAAATTCAGTTTCAGTTTGAAACGAACCAATCGGCAAAAAAAGTTTGGTCCAAGTCCCTGATGTTTACATTCAACTTCTCATCATTAAACAACATTT
>JAFBJS010003763.1:2851-18839 GCA_016785265.1 Paraplagusia blochii
CTCTTAGTTTAGAAATTACTTACTTATGGAGACACTGTCCTTACAATTAACTATTTGACACCTTCCAAAAGACATGCAATATCATTGCTCCCGAGTTACAGAAAAGGAACTGGAAGGTTCTACTGAGATTTGAACTCAGATCGCTGTATTCAGAGTCCAGAGTGCTAACCATTACACCATAGAACTTTAAAAGCACTCAGCTGTAGGCCACTTTTGACACAACAACCATAGACTAGTGCCTTAGGGAGATTGTTAGTGTTTGAACAAGTGGTAAATGTGTTGCACTCGCTACCTGTGATTTTCACATATGTCTTTTCATCGCACATGGTGGGCGTTATTGTAGAAGTTTTCCCAAAGCACTTTTCAGTACTGAAATGTTGCGTCACAATCCTCATAAGCTGGTAAGATAAGAAAATTGTAGATTGTTGTCAGAAGTGGGATTCGACCCCACGCCTCCAGGGGAGACTGCGACCTGAACGCAGCGCCTTAGACCGCTCGGCCATCCTGACATGAAACAAGGTGAAATGGATTACTGAAAAGATTTTTAGATGATTCTAATCTACAAGACACTGTGTTTCAAAATAAGTGGGTAACATAATAAACTAGTGTACGATATAGGCCTTTATGAGCAATTTGTGTTTAGAACACAGACCCCCACACTTTTCAGACAGTTACTCTGAACATTCTGCACCACACTACCGTGCTTTTCTGCCAACTTCTACTGTTTGTACATTAGTATGTTGCTGTCCAGAAAATTGTCTCGTGTTCTCTCTTAGTTTAGAAATTACTTACTAATGGAGACACTGTCCTTACAATTAACTATTTGACACCTTCCAGAAGACATGCAATATCATTGCTCCCGATTTATAGAGAAGTAGCTGGAAGGTTCTACTGAGATTTGAACTCAGATCGCTGGATTCAGAGTCCAGAGTGCTAACCATTACACCATAGAACCTTAAAAGCACTCAGCTGTAGGCCACTTCTAACACACCAATCATAGACTAGTGCCTTAGGGAGATTGTTGGCATTTGAACAAGTAGTAAATGTTCTGCACTTGGTACCTGCGGTTTTCATCGCACATGGTGGGCATTATTGTAGAAGTTTTCCACAAGCACTTTTTAGTACTGAAATGTTGCGTCACAGTCCTCATAAATTGGAAAGGTAAGAAAATCGTAGATTCTTGTCAGAAGTGGGATTTGAACCCACGCCTCCAGGGGAGACTGCGACCTGAACGCAGCGCCTTAGACCGCTCGGCCATCCTGACATGAAACAAGGTGAAATGGATTACTGAAATGATTTTTAGATGATTCTAATCTACAAGACACTGTGTTTCAAAATAAGTGGGTAACATAATAAACTAGTGTACGATATAGGCCTTTATGAGCAATTTGTGTTAGAACATTCTGCACCACACTACCGTGCTTTTCTGCCATCTTCTACATTAGTATGTTGTTTTCCAGAAAATTGTTTCATGTTCTCTCACAGTTGATAAATTACTAACTTATGAAGACACTGTTTTTTTAATTAACTATTTGACACTTTCCAAAGGGCATGCACTATCATTGCTCCCGATTTACAAGAAAGTAGCTGGAAGGTTCTACTGAGATTTGAACTCAGATCGCTAGATTCAGAGTCCAGAGTACTAACCATTACACCATAGAACCTTAAAAGCAGTCAGCTGTAGGCCACTTTTAACACAACAACCATAGACTAGTGCCTTAGGGAGATTGTTAGTGTTTGAACAAGTGGTAAATGTGTTGCACTCGCTACCTTTGATTTTCACATATGTATTTCATCGCACATGGTGGGCGTTTTTGTAGAAGTTTTCCTAAAGCACTTTTCAGTACTGAAATGTTGTGTCACAAAAGGGGATAATTCAACTTTGTAAAGAATGTAAATCATCACACAGTGTTGCAAATGACGTTGGTTGTCATGCAGTCTAAAAAATGGACCAATTGCAGACAACATGGGAAGATTGTTAAAGACAATAATACTGGTAGATCAAAGAAGACACAAAGCATCAAGACAGAAAACTCAAAGCACTATGTATAAAAAAAACAGAAATGCACAGCAAAATGAGACTGGAGTCAACATCTGTGACTGAAATGTAAGAAATCACCTGAAGGAAATAGGATTTAAACACAGGAAAGCCTAACGCAAGGCACCATTAACACCTACGCAGAACAGAACAAGGTAACAGTAGGCTAAGTGAAAGCAATGGTGAAAAGTGGATGAAAGTCATATTCGGTGATAAATCGCAAATCAGCATTGGGCAAGGTGAAAATGCTGGGGTTTTTGTTTGTTACTTTTCTAGGGATGTCCAATATAACATTTACCAATACCGATATGAATATAGGCAGCTAATTTCCCCTGTATAATTGTGATACCAGACTAAGTGCCTTCTATAAATGTGTACAACATAAACACTATGTTTTGTTTTGCAGCATATGATGTAAACAAGAAATATCTAGTGTTGGACAGAAGAACTTTCCAAAAACATAGATTAACACCCTCACAACAATAGTCAATATAAATGGGAACAGATAGAAACAGCTGCAGTATATGAGTAAAAAGCCCCTTTAATGGGAGAAAACATTTCAGCATCATCACAATGTAAACGGAACGTCTGGTTGATGATGACAACGAACGGCGTTTCACTGGCAAATGTCCCAGAAATACTTATTTTGAATATATTAGTCCTGACATAGCCCGGCTACAGACACTCCACACGTTTAGGAAAAACAGTGTCTTGAACGGGAGAGAACGGCTGGTTCTCCAGGACGATGAACTCCGTGAAGTTTGTCTGATATCTTTTGCTCTTCTCTGTTCATTACGGTATTCAACTCTTTTGTTCCTGGCTGTTCTTTACGGTATTTAACTCTGAATCTATGAGAGAGAGCGATTGCTGCTGCATCTACCGCTACTGCTGTGCTGTCATGCCTCTGAGACTAAGCTGTTATAAAAAGACAAAAATAGAGGCTGTGTTTTTTTGTTTTGTTTTTTAATGATTCAATTTTTTTTCCAAAGAATAGAATGACTTTTGTTTTCTTTTGCTTGGTCTAAAACTGTAACTGTTACTAAACTACCACAATTTTTTTTCTGGATTTTCCATCGTACTGGATTGTGTCAATATGACCTTTACCAGATCTGTGAGATAAACTGTAACTTTCTGCTTTACAAATCTAAAGTAAAAGAAAGCTTCAGGTTTCTTCCTGGAGAACCACCTCCCATGTCTAGTTTACAGCCAAAGGAATCCTTCAGGACGTGGTGCTGTGGTTGACAATGTAAGTATGTTTGCAGCTACCTTACTGATAATGGTTCTATTTTAAAAGGACTTGTGTAGCAGAGACATTTTTCAGTTATCTGTGGTTTCCAGCCCCGAGGAGGTCGGATACAGGTCTACATCATTTCTCCGTAGGATCAAACTGTGCTGCCCAGAAATAAAGACGTAGGTGTAGCCACCTACACACAACACTAAAGCTCCTGACTACATTAGTAAGCCTGCAGATAACTACAGCCAAGACAATAGAAAACAGATGAAAAAAGACATGGGGTTGCAGTAAGCCGCGTACACCAACATGCAGGCTATTGAGCATGTGCAGGCGTGATAAGTGACAGGGTAGACAACCTCGGGTGGATTCCAGAGATTATTTTTTGTACTGCTTGAGGACACGTTTGTCCTTTGCTGACCTAAATTACAGGGTGAAGGAGAAACAAGGATGAAGGAGAAGGGGAGGGAATGAGCCTGCAAGCTGACCAGCTCAGACAGAGCTAGTGGGTTCAGGTGTTCAGAAACAGCTGTCTCTGAATAAATAAAAAAAATGATGTGGGTGGATGAAGAACAGAATCATCAGGCAGCAAGGGTGTGAAGGAAGAGAAATGAGGAGGTGTGAAAAAGAGTGAATTAAAATATCCGTTAACACATGCAGTATTGTCGTTGATGACTGACCTAAGAAAAAGATCAGCGTTTGGCTAGAGGTATGTGTGTACACAGATGAAGCAGGAGACCAAGTGCCACACAAAACCAAACAATGGCAGCTGTCTAGGGAGCTGCAAAACTATCTCACAAACACAGGACGATGAATGAGCTCTTTCACAGACACAAGGCTCTGAGGTGAGCACAGCAAAAACCCAACAATGCTTTTGACAAGGCCTTTTGTTTTTGATTGTTAAATCTAGATATATGATTAAAATGATCACATCATTTATTAGTACTCAGTTATTACAAATCATTTGCTTATTTTTCTTTTTTTACAGCAAGACTAAAACATGATTTAAATATTAATGTTTGTGTTGAATGTTTTTTACCTCCTGGTTATACAAAATTCACTTGTTTCGTTTCAACAATGCAGACCTGGAGCACTTCACACCCCATTACTAATGTAGTAGCAGCCCATCAGCCCACACACCAATAGTGGCTCTCCAAGCACTAGATGTTCCATTGTTTTTGAATCCATGTTGTTGGTCATGTGAATGTGTAACAGCACATTTTGGATTTTGACTTTTTTTTAATCTGGATACATTTTAACATAAAATACAGTATATATACTAGATGGTGTTATTCGTCTATTCCATTTAAGACAGCCTGAGTTAAAAAAAAATGACAATTGAGGCTAGATTTTCTTCTTCTTTTCCATTGGGCTTATCTTTTATTAAGGGCTTTCCACAGTGAATCAGCAGGAAAAAAAGACTCCTGAAACCTAATATTCTGATTATGTTTGTATGATTTGTGGTAGTTTCAACAAAAAAATAAAAAATCCAGGTCCTCGTTAGTATAGAGGTGAGTATCCCTGCCTAACCCGCTAGAGACTTAGGTTCAATTCCTCAATGGGTAAAAAATACTTTTTAAACAACTCTGCAGCTTCCAATGACTGTGTAATTGCTGCTGCAAGCATGTAATATACATGTACATTTTTTATATATGTAATTAACATCTGCAAACTCACATTATCGGTACTGTATCATGTTGTTCAGCACTGAAAAATAAAGCACTTATTTTGAATGTTTGTATTTGTTCATTCTGTTTAATTACTAGTAGCCGTTTGTTGTCAGTCAGGCCAGTGATTGGAACCAACACTGGTGTTAGTTCTGGTCTGACTTCAGTGTAAGTTTTTGTTTTTTTTTCCCCGTACAACAGCACAATAGAGGTGGAAATACTTAATATTTCCAATTCTCATTTGCTTGGTTTTAATCTTCTTGACTTGTCTTGAGAATATATCAAAGACCAAATTAAGGCTTAAAATATGATAATGTTGAGTCTCCGGTTGACATTTGAATGACTCTAATATGATATAATCATAGTTTTACCACTTTGAACTTAAGGATCCATAATAAAGATGCTTACGTTTTTAAACACATTTTTAGTATACTGCTCATTTTGACAGTCCAGAAGAACCACCTGCGTGCTGTTACACGATACTCTGTGCTTTGGCACCCTCTGCAGTATGTTAATAGAACAACCAAACGTAACATCTAGAGCAGTGGTTGTTGGAGTTACCGAACCCCACCTGTTTCACATGCCCATTCACCGAACCCTACTTTAGTAGAGTCAGTTAGTGTGTCTTGACCTCTGCGAGAGAGGCTCCAACGAACCCGAGACCGACTCAACGAATCCAGGTTAAGAACCACTGATCTAGAGGTAAAACTGAGTTCTATTTAAGTCTGTAGATGGCACTGTGACTACAACCTGCCCAAGGTGAACAAAATCCTATTTGTTTTTGTTTCATTAGGTAGACTTAAACAAATTTGATTGTAATGGTTTAGTAAATTAGATGAGATTGAATATGTACATTTTTCCTAGCCAATACAACAGAATTTTAATAAATGCAGACAACCTGGTTTTAGATTGAACACAGGGAAAAAAGAGACAAAAGGACAGTATCTGATTTATTCAAAAAGTTTATTACGCAGTTTTCTTGTTTGCAGCTGCAACCTAAGAAGACAGGGGAAAAATATTACATTAGAATCATTAGTTTAAAAACAAAGCAAATTTAAATCATGAATAAAGTGGGCTTTTAATGCAATATTGTAGAAATGCCCAAATATTTATAAAATCATTAAGTCAAAGAATGTATCATGGATTCAACTTTCTCACAGCTACAAAATTGATCTGTTAAACACACTTATGCAGCCTAAGATGATAAAGGCGCATATGTGAACAGAGTCCAAGGAGTAGTATTACACTCTAATACACAACCTCAATGACTGAAGTTGGGATGGTTAAACAGAGGTTTATTTCTTCACGAGGGCGATATGCAAAGAACTAATTTACTGTCAGCACTGCTCACTAAGAATATGAGACCTCAGATTTAGCCACCTGGACACAGCTTATTAACACAACCAAACAAGTAGGAAAAAAGGGGCAAGTTCTGCTAACCATGAACCCCCTTGATCAAACCTAATTTCTTCCTGGATGATCAATGTCTTGCAACATCTTGTCATTTTACTAGCAAAAGGAGCCACAGCAGTTTTCAACTGGCCAAAATAAATAATGATAAATAACAGTAAAAAAACTCAATTGCTCTTGTGACTTTAGAAATGACACATGGTTCTTGTTAACACCTCACACATGCTGTCCAAAAGAGTGGATTTTTCTGTAATCACACAAGCTTTGAGGCATTGACAGGCAATGTCACACTAAATGATCATGCAACTCATCTTGCAAACCTCTTAAAAAATTAAAGCAAGGTTTCAGCTTGTAGCACATAAAAACTGTAAAAGTTAATATGTAAAAACATGTACCTATTTTATAGCAAGAAGAGACTCACCTGCCCAGCAATTCTGTCCAGGTCTCTGGTTCCCTGGGAGGTCAGTCTCCGACCACTACGGTGAAAGAGAAAGATGTTACAACCAGTCATTGAAGATTCAAGTCTCAGCAATCAATATTTGATTAATATTTTTTACACAATTTAATTTTCTAATATGAAAACATGGCAAAGATAAAAGAAAAAAAACACCCATGGTTGCACTCTTACATGTCGTGTTACAACACGTCATGTTAAAATATGCCATCTTTTTCATCATAACTACACACTATCAACATCAACAATTAAAAGCAACATGAAAAAAATCTAATGGTAACAAAAATCCACAAAAGGCCCTCACCCATTGGGATCCTTCTCAATCATCTTCAGTAGTTCAAGAGCCTGCAGCACCTTACGAGCTACATTCTTAGATCCCACGCTGAAGTGAGAAGGGCACACACCGTTCCTCTTGCGGCCTCCATAGATCTTGATCATGGAGCCAACACCAGCACCACCACGAAGGTAAAGATGACGAACAGTGGATGCTAAAGGCGTATCAAAAGCAGAATTTAACAATGTAATTAGCTGATCATTCAGTTTCTGAATGATCAATGAATGGCTTCGTATTATTGTAAAGATTTATTTTTCAGTTGCTCACAAAAAAAAAAAAAACACCTACCTGCTCTAATGTAAAACCAATTCTCATCACTGGGGGCAAGTTCTTTGTGTTTACCAAGTTTGACCAGGTCCACCCAGTCTGGGACCTTCAGCTTCCCTGACCTGAATTCAATGGAAAGTAAATATTTGTAACACCATAAAAACGTTTCAAACATTGTTTAAACGGCAACAGCCCCACATGATATAAAATATGATATAATACATAAACTGTGGGTTAGCAATACAATGCTATACAACGACTACATAGTATCAAAGAATCAAGTACTCACTTTTTCAGGAATGCCGCCAGGGCACGGACAAACTCCTGCTGGTTAACGTCTTTCACTGTAACTCCTGGCATCTAAAGATAATGTTGAGAATTAATTCATTGATAAAAGTAAAAGATAATGGAGACTTAGTTACTGTTAACAGCGACTATAGACCATTCGCAATGTAATTAATAGAAAGCATCCGTTTTAACAACGTGGGCTCGCGGAAAGAGTAAACTTAGTAACACTGGATCCTGTAGATCTTAGTCGAGACAAAGCAACTTACATTTGAGGAGCACGACACACAAAAAACTAAAAGTCGAAATACTGAAATCGTGCTGCGGACTCTAACGCACGCTAGTTACCGGCATTAGGATTCAAGCTAATGAGCTCGTGCGTGACACTGACGATAGTCACGGGTTCCGTCCGATGGCTGTTTTCAAAGACTTTAGGGATAATGTCTTAGAAATGTGTTCCGAAATTCTACAATAACCTCAACACAACAATTTAGTCAGTAGCGTGATCACAACTATTGAAGCTAGCAGGCCTCAACATGGTAGCAAGGAGGCAGCCATGACTGTAAGCGGTCGTTTGAATCTATCATACTAATAAAAGCCCCGAAAACCCGACAAATTGTATCATTTTGCCAGGGGTATGGTCGATCCTCGTAAAATGTTCAACTCGTATTATATTCGCGAACAATGCGATTATATATGACAGCGGTATTGCACATATAAAGGCAAAATACACGAGATCTGAGTAAACGGCATTTTACCTCGCTTGTTGACAGCGAAGGAAAGAGGGTGATACGGGGTTTCCTACCCCTGTTAAAACCGTCAAATATCGTTCGCTCTCGCGAGATTATAATATGTGCGCCTTTATTCCTCCCATCGTGCAACATTGATATGGATATCAATACCTGTGGTCTGAATAAGAAAAAAAAACAATGTTATTTTGTGCGTGAAGTTGTGAGAGAATCTGTGTACTTATGTGTGTATTTTTGGTAAATATAAATTAAAACTTCTGATAGAGTCTGTATTTTACATGCATGTACATACAATAGAATCTAGAAAAAATAAGTATTTAAAAAAAAGCAAAATGCATAATTTATATAAATATAATTCATATATTTACTTTATAGTAGATTCATATTGTGTTCATTGGTTTTGGCCCAGAGATCAAATATCATTTAAGGCAGTAAGTGCTAACACAGGGATGTCAAAGTCAATTTTACAGTGGGCCACAATTAAAAACTGGCATAAAGTCAGGGTCCATACTGAATATTTATTGGAGAAAAAAAATACATACTCAAGGGCGGTGCAATGGTCTTCTGGGGCTCATAGCAAGATATTGCCCAACCTGTTAGTCCACGCAGCAAAAAAAAAAAAAATGATCAAGCTCTCTAGTGGCTTGAGCCCCAAACAACTGCCTGGCTGGCCTACCCATCTTGAAATGTTGCCAAGAAAATATATGTTAATTTTTGGGAACATTGAATCTGGAACAGCCACTTATAATTATCAAGAAATTAAATCAGAAATAAAACACACATCAATGCTATTTCCCTTTACCTGTAGCCTTTTCTGATCCTTTTTAATGTTTTTTACAGACCTACAAAAAATAAAATGTTTTGCTATAACAAAGACCATGCACTAACACAACAAATCCTGCTAGCATACAGTATAAGTCCTATATACTGGTGGGCCAAAACACAGCCCCTAGGGAGCACAAGCCAGTGTTTTTTATTGCTGGTCCCAAGCCTGTATAAATGGTCAGGGTTGCATCAGGACGGGCATCCAGCGTAAAAACATTTTGCCAAGTCTAAGATGGGAGACAACAAAAAGATTTCCATACCGGATTGGTCGGGGCCCCGGTTAACAATCACCGCCAATAGGGCTGTTAACCTACAGGTTACTGTTTGTACTGGTGGAAATTGGACTACTGTTGGTCGAAGACGAAGAAGAGGAGGGAGATTGATTAAGACAAAGAGGGAAAAGGGGAAGGTTAGAAGTGGTGGTCTGAAGGTGGGAACCCTGAGTGTAGGTAAAATGACAGGGAAACGTAGGGAGCTAGCTGACATGATGGAGAGAAGAAGAGGAAGGAAAGGAAAGCAAACTCATTGTCATTGTGACATTGTGATTCACACCACTGCACACAACAAAATGTAACCTCTGAATTTAACCCATCACCAAAGTGAACAGTAGGCGGCTTTGAACGCCCGGGGAGCTGTGATTAGGGACAGTGCCATGCTCAGTGGACCTCAGTGGTCAAGTCAAGAGTGGATGCATTGTGTTTTCTAGAGACCAGGTGGAAGGGTAGCAGGGCTAGGAATATTGGGGGAGGTTTTAAGTTATTTAACTATGGATTAGATGGGAAGAGAAATGGAGTAGGGGTGATAATCAAGGAAAATATGCTAGAAATGTGATGGATGTGAAACCTGTGTCAGACAGGTTGATGTGTGTGAAGGGAGAAATAGAAACAGTGATGTTGAATGTTGTCAGTGGTAGGTAAGCTGCGAGTTAGCAGAAAAGGAGAAGTTTTGGAATGAGCTGTAGAGAGCATCACCAGGGGAGAGAGAGTGTTGATTGGAGCAGATTTCACTGGCCATGTAGGAGAAGGGAACAGAGGAAGTGATGGGTCGATTTGGAGTTAGGGATAGAAATTTTAACAGGCAGTGATGGATTTCGCAAAAATAATGGAAATGGCAGTGGTAAACACCTATTTCCTGGAACACCAGGTGACATTCAAGAGTGGAGGCAGGTCCACTCAGGTAGATTACATTCTTTGTAGAAGAGGTAATCTACGGGAGATAAGCGACTGTTAGGTGGAAGCAGGTGAAAGTGTAGCCAAACAACATAGGATGGTAATGTGCAAACTGACTATGGAGGTAAGAAGAATAAAAAAGGGGAAGACAAAACCAAACAGAAGACATAAGAGGAATTGTGTGAGAGGTTAGACACGAAGGAAGGAGAAAGGAGTTATACAGATTGGCAGAAGCGGTACATTTTCTGACTCAATAGAATAGTTGTTCAATAGAATTTTAGAGACAGACAAGATGCCTGATGAGTAGAAACTGTTCTTGTTCCAATTTACAAGAATGGTGATGTGCAGAGTTGTAGCAATTACAGAGGGATAAAGCTGACAAGCCATGCCATGAAGAATAGGGAAAGAGTAGTTGAGGCTCGGTTGAAGAAAGAGGTAGAGATTTGTGAACAACAGTATGGTTTATGCTGAGAAAGAGTACCACATATGCAATATTTGCCTTGAGGATTTTGATGGAGAAGTACAGAGAGGGTCAGAAGAAGCTTCATTGTGTTTTTGTAGATTTAAAAAAGACCTTTGACAGGGTGCCAAGGTAGGAATCGTGGTTTTGTATGAGGAAGTCAGGAGTGGCGGAGAAGTATGCTATACTGGTGCAGGGTATGTATGAGAACAGCACAATGTTGGTGAGGCGTGCTGTTGAAAGGACAGCGGAGTTTAAGGTGGAGGTGGGACTTCATCAAGGATCAGCCCCTTTTTGTTTGCTCTGGTGATGGACATATTGACAGATGAGGTCAGATAGGAGTCTCCATGGACGATGATGTTTGCAGATGACATTGTGATCTGCAGTGAGAGCAGGCAACAGCTAGAGAAGAACCTAGAGTGGTGGAGATTTGGACTGGAGAGAAGAGGAATCAGAGTCAATCTTCATGAGCTCGAGTACATGTGTGTGAGTGAAAAGGGGTACAGTGGAATAGTGAGGTTACAAGGAGCAGAGGTAGTGAAGGTGGAGGAGTTTAGATACTTAGGCTCAACTGTTCAGAGCAGTGGAGATTGTGAAAGAGAGGTGAAGAATAGAGTACAGGCAGTTGTGAAACCAACCATGATGTATGGATTAGAGACACTAGGAATAGGTAGAACTCGAGTGCATATTTGATATGGTCTTGTGGGCCACATATAAATTCACTGCGGGCCAGAATTCGTCCGATGTTTTTTAGACCTCTATATATCTTCTCTTGTTTGGTCATTTCAGCTATGACATCATTTTTTCCTGTTTATTCACTTAAGCCTCACCTCTCTCTCTCTCTCTCTCTCTCTCTATATATATATATATATATATATATATACTATATATTAGGATTTTGACCCACCCCTATAAATATTAGACTTTTTATATTTATAAAAAAATATTAACATAACATAGAATCATGATAGTTTGCATGTGTTGGGAGAGAGAATGGGAAAGAGGGGGATCAAGAGACAGTTGGTTAAAATGACTGAGCGAGTCAGATTGATGTAATGTTTTTATTTATTTTAATGAACTCAAGACCCATTCCCTACGTATTTTCACTTCATAAATGTTGGTACCTTTTTCCCCTATCTTTCTGTTTCACCCCTTCCTTACTGCCGCCTTGCTGTCTGTTCAACAGAATTGTTCTCGTTAAACCATACATCATAGCATGTCTAACTATTGTGCTATACATTTGGTTCTTCAACTCTGCTGCTATTCTCCAGGCACAAATCACCCTGACAGTCATCTCCATTCATTTAATCCTGCATCTACTTTTTTCTAAAGGCCTATAATTAATAAAGTTATTTATGAATACATAATCTGATTAATTACAGGGTAGTATTAGGAAGTACCGTTAATTTATACTATATCATTTATTTTCATCATTAGGACGGGACCGTTTCATAACATTTTGAGACAAATATATGATACAATTATTAATATTTTAAATCAATAAACTATAATGTCAGTGGTTTGTAGAACACATTGAGAGTTGAGAGAGAGTTGCTTTAAAAATTTTGATGAGGCCCTCGCCTAATTGTTAACAGACCTTCATAACCAATGTGACATTTGCGCCAGTCAGCATCAGACCTACATTGTTACTGCTCTTTGCTCAAAGACACTGGTCCAAGACTGCAGGTGTCTGCAAATGTATGCTTGGCATTAAGATGGTATTCAGAGCCAAAGATTTTCAACAGTATGTCTAAAAAAAGATGTGTATTTGGGCAGTAATTGAAGAGCAATAAATGCAGTACAGTGTTTTGATGCATTACCAATATAGTTCTGAAACTACAGCAGCACTTAAGAGAACCTAAGTGGGCAGTCTGTTCTCATGGAAAAACTCTGAACAGAGAACAGAAATGTTCTCTTGTGGCAGACAGCGATGTCAGTGGTGTCAAACTAATTTTTTTTTGCAAGGCACATTTAGTGGGTTCAACTTTGAAGAAGGGAACTAGACCTACAGACTTATTTGGAAGGGTTTTCTGTTTATAGTTATTCAACCAAGCACAGTTTGTCTCTGGGTATTAGTCTTTCAGCAAGGGGTCTGCGTGTATTTCTGTGTTTTTGTGGAGCTTCCCTGATGCATGCACATCTTCATGATTTTCTAGCCAAATGTGTTACTGGTCATGATTGCTCTTTCCAATGAACATGCAAAGCATTCATGACCTAACGTTGATACAATAGATATGTTTGCAGAAACAATACAGAGCAAGATATGTTGAAGGCGAGAATTGAAATGGAGGTCTGTGATGTCAATTTGTTCTGTCATTTTAAGGATGGCAGTGAAGGAAGCGGTCCAAAAGAGATATTGGATAGCTATTTGTATTCACATTGATACACGCCCACTGTGTCGTCTTCACGAAAGGTTACTGCCTTTATTATTACTTAACACCCTCTCACTGGCTCTTGTTTTTTCCTTTGCCAATGACTGGAATGAAAGGTTTAGTGGTGCAGCTTGTCAATTTTTCAAAAATATAAATGAATTAATTATGGCATTTAATTAAATCAAGGTAGACCAGGCACTGCTATAAATGGAAAATATACTTAGGTAAATTTAGCTCCAGTTATTTTTTAGCTAATCAATTTTGCTTCAGGCCAATATTGCTGCAAGAGTTGAGGCAGAAGGCAACTGCGTGAGGTGATTATGATGAGGGGTATAAAGCAGTTATTTTACACAGTTTTTGTTGATTACAAACGGACACAAAATAGTCTGAAAAGGTCAAAGTAATTACGTGGAATGGGCAGGTGTCATCATATTGTTGCAGCAAAGTTTCATTTCATTATTCGCTTACTCTGCGTCAAGTGAAGCTGCTCCTCGAAAATGCAAATAAAGTAGCTGTCAATCATTTTGGAAATTCAATTGCTGAAAATTACTCATCTGCCACATTTGTGTTTGTTTAATTGGTTGTCAGTATTCATTTGTTTGCATATTTTTGTTCTTGTTGTATTGTACTCTGGGCAGAATGCTGTCTAGCTCAGCAGCAGGGACAAGTGAAACAAACACATCTAGATGTGTATAAGAGACAGGACTGTAAGGCACCACCCGCCCCAAATGGGATTTGATCCAGGAGGTGAACTCTGGAGTTCCAAACCAATGACAGAGAAGAAAATCGTACCATTTTTTTTTGTTTACCAGTGCCTCAAACATGAGATTATTTTTTTTCCTCAGATACTGATTTCATGTGGATCTACTCCTTATTCCAGTGTCTTCTTTCTGTCTCTTTAATAGTGGTGAGTATTACATTGTGTATGGCAATTGGTAGTTGCAGAAGCAGCAAGGTTAACAACCAGGACGGGCCCAGGATGTCAGGCAACAACCAGGTAGCGTGTCACACTGTCTTCACCTAAGTCTTGCCTGGTTAAGAGTAATTGGTGGTACAGTGGTATGAAAAAGTATCTGAACCTTTTGGAATTTGTCACATTTCTGCATAAAATCACCACCAAATGTAATCTGATATTTGTCAAAATCACACAGATGAAAAAACAGTGTCTGCTTTAACTAAAACCACCCAAACATTTATAGGTTTTCATATTTTAATGAGGATAGCATGCAAACAATGACAGAAGGGGGAGGAATAAATAACTGAACCATCACATTTAATATTTTGTGGCCGCCCCTTTTGCAGCAATAACTTCAACCAGACGCTTCCTGTAGCTGCAGATCAGTCTTGCACATCGAACCGGACTAATCTTGGCCCATTCTTCTTTACAAAACTGTTGTAGTTCAGTCAGATTCCTGGGATGTCTGGCATGAATCGCTTTCTTGAGGTCATGCCACAGCATCTCAATGGGGTTCAAGTCTGGACTTTGACTTGGCCACTCTAGAACGTGTATTTTGTTCTTCTGAAACCATTCTGTAGTTGATTTACTTGTGTGTTTTGGATCATTGTCTTGTTGTAGCATCCATCCTGTTTTCAGCTTCAACTGTCTGACAGATGGCCTCAGGTTTTCCTGCAAAACATCCTGATAAACTTGTGAATTCATTTTTCCATTGATAATTGCAAGTTGTCAAGGCCCTGAGGCAGCAAAACAGCCCCATACCATGATGCACCCTCCACCATGCTTTACGGTGGGGATGAGGTGTTTATGTTGGTGAGCTGTTCCATTTTTCCTCCACACATGACGTTGTGTGTTCCTCCCAAACAATTCAACTTTTGTTTCATCAGTCCACAAAATATTTTGCCATAACTTCTATGGAGTGTCCAAGTGCCTTTTTGCGAACATTAAACAACCAACAATGTTTTTTTTAGACAGCAGTGGCTTCCTCCGTGAAGGTCTCCCATGAACACCATTCTTGGCCAGTGTTTTACATATAGTTGATGTGTGGACAGAGACATTGGACTGTGCCAGTGATTTCTGTAAGTCTTTAGCAGACACTCTAGGGTTCTTTTTTACCTCTCTGAGTATTCTGCACTGAACTCTTGGCGTCATCTTAGGTGGACGGCCACTCCTTCGGAGAGAAGCAACAGTGCCAAACTCTCTCCATTTGTAGACAACTTCTCTGACTATCGATTGATGAACATCCAGACTTTTAGAGATGGTTTTGTATCCTTTCCCAGCTTTATACAAATCGACATTTTTTGATCGCAGGTCTTCAGACAGCTCTTTTGAGCGAACCATGGTGCACATCAGACAATGCTTCTCATGAAGACAATTCTTATCAGGTGTGTGTTTTATAGTGGGCAGGGTAGCTTTAAGCCACTCATCAGTGATTGGGCACACACTTGACTTAAATTGTTTGGTAAAAATTGGTTTCAATTGCTTTTTAAGTCTCCTTAGGCAGAGGGTTCAGTTACTTATTCCTCCCCCTTCTGTCATTGTTTGCATGCTATCCACATTAAAATATGAAAACCTATAAATGTTTGGGTGGGTTTAGTTAAAGCAGACACTGTTTATTCATCTGTGTGATTTTGACAAATATCAGGTTACATTTGATGGTGATTGTATGCAGAAATGTGACAAATTCCAAAAGGTTCAGATACTTTTTCATACCACTGTACACTGGAAGTGCCTAGTAAAGTGCTGCTTAATTAGCGAATTCCCCAGTGCTT
>JAFBJS010003766.1:0-24045 GCA_016785265.1 Paraplagusia blochii
TGAGATGCTCTATTAATGGAGTTAATGGAAAAATGGAAAATGAGGAAAGTAACAACTCTATGTTTATTTTCCCAGGGTAGACAATGCCTTCCTTGTCAGCTTAGTTGGACTCAGACCAGAGAAATATTTCTGGATCGGACTCTCAAACCAGAAAAACCTTGATCAGTTTGTGTGGACCAACACAGATTTAGTGAGCTTCACACACTGGAACGCTGAGATGCCAGGTATAATCCGACAAAAACCTCCGTAAAGATCAGTAAGATCAACAACAACATCACAACTGACACGACAATGTTTCTTTCCATCACCAACTGAAGGTTATAGCCAAGGATGTGTTGCCATGACTACCGGTGTGTTGGCCGGACTCTGGGATCTGCTGCCCTGCTCCAATCAGGAAAAATACATCTGCAAACACCTGGCAGAGGGCGCTGTGTTGACTGTACCACCGCCCACTCAAAGTCCTCCAAAGTGTGCAGACGACTGGAAACCACTGACATCAAGACCATTCTGCAGCAAGGTACGACCAACCACATGTGACGGTTCCAGTCATTGTAGATTCAGATTAATCTGTTTGTTAAAGTGAATTATCTATAGTCATATTATTAACCATCACTGCTTAGAACCTGTACCTTGTAGAAGTGAATCAGCTACACTATCTTTACTCAGTCTCTTTTCTCATAAACTACAAAGTGTTTACAGCAACAAACATATTTGTGAAGTTCTTTACAGGACCTCGCTCAGCTGAGAAGACGTGGTTTGAGGCCAGAGATTATTGTCGAGCCATTGGAGGAGACCTGCTCAGCATCCACAGCAATGCTGATCTACGAGTGGGACGGTAGGAGTTGGTCAACTTCATATACAACACAAACATCAATTCATCAAAATTATCGTACATGTCTCTTTCAGGTCAATCATAGACACTGCTTGCAGAGTGTTTTCGTCTCTATCTTATATTCTACTTTATAGCTTTGGTCATTAAAAGCCAGAAAGCGAAATAAGTCTCTCGTAAGGACACTGCCAAAGACTTTTCAGTGTTAACATGAACATTTCCTCTGCTGCAGTTATGGGAAAGCATGGATTGGACTTCACGTTGCTGACCCAAACACTGGTTACGCATGGAGCGATGGAACCCCGGTCAGTTGTGTGCGGTTAATCAAAATAAATGATTTCACAACTGAAAGGGCAAGATATTAACTTTTTTTTTCATGTCTATAGCTGAACTTCCAACATTGGCAAGAAGGGGAACCAAACAACTTTAATAATGAAGAATCTTGTGCTGAATTCACAATATACAACTGGGAGGACACTGGGTCCTGGAACGATGCAAACTGTGAAAGTTACAATGACTGGCTGTGTCAGATACGAGCAGGTACGCGGTTTATTGTTGAATGTTTGTTTTTATATTTGAGACTCTATATTCTGTTACCAACTGTGAAATGTAGGGATTCTGAAAGGATTTTTGAAAATTATATTTGAATTCCTTAAACAGCAAACACATTTGTTTATCTATAGTCCTCAGAGATCATTGCTGTTCTTGCTATTCATCTGTTATGCATTGAGTTTATGTCGTAATGTTGTCTTTTGAAGCTGCAAATATGAGAAATCTTATAACACAATGGGCGTCTTCACTGCACTATCAGGAGGTTTTTAAATGCACCAATGGATGCCACTAAATAATTCATACACATTTGCCAAAAATGTTAGGAAAAGATATGAATAATGTGAGTTAAAATGAGGTTTGGACTCTTGTAAGTCACAAAATCCAAACCTCTATATGTCTGTACAGCCAGTCATCCGGGCAGGTGTAGTTTGTTCCAAATTAGACTGTTTCTTTTAATTATATTTTTTGTCTTACTATAGGAGTGACTCCCAAAGCTCCTCCAAACGACACTTCTGTGGGTAAGTCAATGAAATATCTGTGTAAATTGCTTACAACAAGCAGCAGGAAAATTGTTTGTGTTTGAGACCAGTAATTATGTATATAAATGTGTATTTAAAGTGAGTGTATTTGAGCGTTTTTAGTCGCCTTGAGTGTAGAATGTGTGTCAGGAGTATGATTATTGATCCAAAGCAAACACTTGCAGATTACAACACAACCGAAGATGGTTGGCTCGAGTGGAGAGGCAATCAGTATTTTTTTAGACATTCATCGATGGCCATGGAAGAGGCTCGTCACTACTGTCAGAGGAATCATGGAGACTTGGTTTCTATTGCCACTAAGGATGAAAATATCTTTCTCTGGAAACAGGTGATGGTTTAACTTATTGTTACTTTGTTTAAACCATTGATCCAAAGTATAATTTCCAATTTCTGTGTTTGTTTCTCTAGATTTCTAGAAAATATGGGCTATATTACATAGGGTTATCAATAGACCTGGACGGGTCCTTTTGGTGAGTATCACTGGAACACTACTACTTTGCCAACACGTATGGCTATGTGTTGTTTTGAAGACATTTAATTTAACCCAAATGCACATAAATTGGGCAATAATTCTGAACTGGATTTCAAGTGGACGCAAATAACTTAGATACAAACTCAGTTGTAGCTGAAGGCAGAAAACAACTTGTAAAACAAATGGTTTAGGAAAGGAAATCAAACTCCTTTTCATCAGCAACTGAGCAAAGTGCACATTAAACACATGCTTAATTTTGTTTATTTTGTTAGTTTAATGTAAATACTGTATGGATAATCTCAGGTGTGTTTGCTCCCAGGTGGATGGACGGCTCCCCTCTGTCACTACAAAGATGGGATCAAAACCAACCTGATTCAAACGCCTTAGGTGAAAACTGTGTGGTCATGACTTCACACATGGGTGAGTAATCTAAAGAATACAAAAGTACACAGTGAAGTGCGCGACATGTGAGGTATTGTATCTTTGCTTTGCTCACAGGCTTCTGGAGAACTAGCAACTGCGGTAAAGAACAAAAGTTCATTTGCAAACGTGGACTGTCATCACCTGTTAACACCACTGCGGCCCCACCAGCTCCTCCTAAAGGAGGCTGCCCACTAACATGGAAAATGTTTGACTCTAAGGTTAGGATGACTATATCTCTCTGTTGAAACCTTTGACCCTTGTGTAAAAAGTCAAAAGCTTAAATTTGCAATAAATTGTTCATTTCTCCACCACAGTGTTACAGCGTCAACATTGCTCGTAAGATCACCTGGGATGAAGCAAGGAGACAGTGCATTTCCATAGGAGGAAATTTAGTCTCTGTTGTCTCCAGACAAATACAAGGTAGGGTTTGTGTTTTTTTTTTTACTTTTTGCATCGACAGGAAATGGCATCGATGGAATGATAAGGGATCCAACTTTTAATTCCAACAAAAACTATTTAATCTCAAAACTTTCTTGGTGGTTTCATGTTGGCTATTATTTGTTTGATTCAACCTGACGGTATAGTGCAGTGTGATTTGGGTGGCAGCCGTGGAGACTGCTGCCCCTGAGACATGCTAACGGATACACAAATAAAAATAAATCCTTCCTTAAAGCAGATTTGATTTTCAACCTTTTTTGATTCGCGTTTTTTAACGTTGACAAAATCCCGAGGCACACCACCAACCAAAATGACATTTTGAAACAGTATTTATATTACATATAGTTAATGATATAATTTGAAAATGTATTTATACTCACTCAGTGTTGAATCTGGGTCTGTTTTTATGAACACAAATTGGATATGCTGTCAGGAATGTTTTTAGATTTTATCACAGTCTCAGAATATAAACAATATAAACTCCAATATAAACAATTTGATTGAACAATTATAAATACATTACCACCTCCACACACATACATTGCTTTCTTAAAATTTGTTATGTCTTAAATGTCTTTGTAGCTTGTATCTCATCTTGCTGTTACAGTCACTATTGCGTGTAGCGCGGCCGTGTAGCAATAGTGCTATCGTTTTCACAGGCATTCATAGCCTCTGCTGCCACCTGCTGGAATAGCAGAGTATTACATATCTGCTACACTTTATTGCAGTGCACCAACAGACACCCAACAATGATGGGTGATATTAGATAATTTCCCGCGGCAGACCTTATCATTTCACATCGGTTGAAAATCACTGCAAACATTAATTACTGTAATCCCAGCAGATTAGATGTCATTATGATTCTATTGCCTTCTTTCAGCATTCTTAATATCCACAATGGTACAAACAGCGAGTACTGACCTGTGGATTGGTTTGAATAGTTTAAATCAAGATGGATTTTTCTGGGTTGATGGAAAACCCAGGCGATACACCAACTGGGGACTTGGGGTAAATATCCATATCTGAACCTGACTATTGTATATTGGGGTGTACTCATACATTTATTTAACATGTTGGTTCTCCTACTTAGAAATATCGCCGTCGCCCTGGATCGTTCTATCAAATGTGGAATGAGGTAAAATATGATAATTTTTTTGATGTAGTTCAAATTGTTTGTGTGTTTGTTTGACTAAAATCCCATTTTGTCATATGTGCTTAAACAGAAGGACTGTGTTGTAATGGCCAGCAGCAATTCAGTTGGAGTAGGAAAATGGTTAACAAAGTCATGCAATGACACCAATGGGTTTATATGCAGCCGAAATGTTGGTGAGTTAGTTTGACTCTTCACTTTAGGATAGAACAAAATGTCATTTATCTTGAGAGGTCAAGTGACTAACACCACTGTCCTGCTTACAGACCCCAGTTTCCCAGTTCAACCAAATCCAATAGTTCCAAACATTTACGTAAATCTCGGCAACGACAGCATCAAGGCAGTGACGAGAAATCTGAGCTGGGACGAGGCCCAAAAACAATGCAAAGGTGACAAAGCCAATCTGATCAGTCTGCGAAATGAATGGACACAGGCTTATGTAGAGCTGCTGTCTTCAAATCTGGTGACTCCTCTGTGGATTGGACTGAACAAGAAGCAGGTTCACAGCAGTTCAATATCTACAAGAATCCCTGAATGACAACCGACGTGTATTTACTAATCAATATTTCATTTGTTTTCAGACCAATGGATTTTTTAGGTTTATTGATGGCTGGGCCATGAGCTTTACTAACTGGGCTCCAGGTGAACCAAGCACAGAACGCCCCTGTGTTTACGTAGATGTAGACGGAAGTTGGAAGACTGCTTTCTGCAA
Organism: Paraplagusia blochii; assembly: GCA_016785265.1. Lineage (NCBI taxonomy): Eukaryota > Metazoa > Chordata > Actinopteri > Pleuronectiformes > Cynoglossidae > Paraplagusia > Paraplagusia blochii. Next base: position 5,116 of record JAFBJS010003766.1, read on the forward strand.
TCAGACCATGAATAGTGTTTGTTTGCAAACTTTAGGTAAGATGAACAAAAATGAAGCCACTTATTATCTAACACTGGAACTGTAGTGTAACTACTAACCACAGAGTCAAAATCATCTTCAATACAAGATGACCTGAATAAATATATATATATATAATATATTGGATATATACAGTCTAATTTAACGTCATTAAATGGGACTGAGAAAAAGATCTGATTGCAGTACAATTATGACATCACTCAGATATATATTCATGCACGAGCCACAAAGACAGCAGCCATGTCACAACAGTCAACCGGAACAGGTCAGTTGACCGTGTCATCTATTTCTCTGCCACTCACAGATGTGGCGCCAACAGATTCAACCTCATTTCCTGGTGTTTGTCCTGAGGACAGTGTTTGGTTCCAGCAGAGTTACACCTGGCTGCCACTTAAGGGCCATTGTTATTTGTTTATAACAGAGGAAACTGAATGGGCCAGTGCTGCCAGCAGTTGTATACAACACGGTATATAAGAATTTAAATTTAATACTATGGAAATATAAACGTAGTATCATTGAGTAACAATTTCTATGTTTTTGATGTAAGGTGGAAGCCTGGTGAGTATAGAAAACCCTGAGGAGCAAGAATTCCTTAACAACAATGTGAAAAATTTCGCTGACAGCGAAAGCTTCTCCTCCTTCTGGATTGGACTGTATAAAACTCATAAAGGTATAATCAACAATATTCAATATTTATTTAATAAACAATTTAACAAACTGAGTTTTTGTTTGTCTACAGGCACATGGTTGTGGTTGGACAAAACAGTCATGGACTATACCAACTGGGCAGAAGATGAGCCCGACTCAGAATTTGGAAGCATCAGAACCATTGATGGTCTTTGGACATCAGGGCAAAGATGGAGTGGAAGACCCTACATCTGTAAAACACCCAAGGGTAACTTTATTTTACAGACATTTTGGCATCTTTTTTGATATTTTGGCTGTAATCAGATAAGTCTAATATAAATTGAAATGGTTAAATTAGCATCACACATTGGAAAATGTTTAATTTCTAAAGAAAAAAAATTCACATCAATTCATCCTACTATTTTTGTTTTGTCTTCATCAGTACTGCGTGATGGTAGTGAATCAAACACTGGTAAGCGTCATCATTTTCCTTCTCTTTTACTCAGCTTTTGAAAATCACTCTGAATTAATATTTTCTTTATGACTTGCTGCAGAACGACAAACGGGCCAGAATCCCCACAATCGGGTTCACACCAGTTTGGTAATTGTGCTGGTGATTGTTGCCACTTCTTCGGTGTTTGCTGGTGCATTTCTCTGTTACAAGAAGTCCCCGCGCATCGTACCGACGTTTGACAATCCACTCTACTTCGATAGTGAACGATCTCAGCCTGATCTGGTGGACACAAATAAACTGATAGAGAATGCAGAAGAACCCGAACCTGAGCCTATTGTTGCTCTGTGAAGTTTGAAGAAGAACTATACTGAAGCCAGGATCGCTGTGTGACGTTTAGATGTCTCATTTATGTGCCTTCGACTTATGTTTTTTTATTATCTGTTTTACTTACTACTGTCTGTACTAGTTATTTAACTGTGTACCAGTTATGTGGGTTTCAATGGTGATGGCACTGCCTAAACTAATGGAACAGAATTTAGGCTCTAGGATGTCTTCATGATTATCATTATATATATATTTTGATTGAATGTAAAAATGCATATTTTACTTATTGCCTATGACAAAATTAATGATAATACTTGAAAAGTGCAAAAAATATTTCTGTCAATGTTATATGCACATTAAACCAAGACATGGTTAAATACATTCTTTGTTTTTATTTTTTTCCATGAAAATTAAGTTGTGGGCGAAAATATTTTTGCAGTAGCCTTGCCACGTCTGTTATTATTGTGTAAAATGTGCTGCATAAACTTAGAGGTGCATTGCACCATAAAAATGAATGATAAGATCAGACCTTTACAGTTTAAGCCTGGCATGGGCAAACTTTTTGACTTGAGGGCCACAATTGGTCCTAAAATTGGGCATAGGGGTCAAGTCGATGGTTCATGTATTAACACTAAATTGCTAAATTTCTAATAGCCTTAATGATCTACTGGGGAAACATATTATTAAGCAGGGAAAAGGCAGGAGCATAATGATAATATAAATAAATTATTTAATTTGGACAAGGTTGGCTGGCCGCATTGAAAGCTCCATGGGCCATAAATGGCCCCCAGGCCTTAGTTTTTCCTTTGGTTTTTGGTGAAGATTTAGACCATGAAAAAAATATCTTAAACTGAAAGCCGAAACATAACACTGTATAATATTTAGGATCATTTCTAGTTTAAACATGTTTCTTGGTGGAGTAGTTGCAGTTTTTGTTACAAAATAATGCTTTGATCTTTGTTCCTTAGATCCCATTTGTTCTGATGTCTTCAGAAAACACAGTACCAGTACTTCAAATTCTATTGTTATTCTCTATAACAATTCTCATTGCTGGAACGTACAGGAAAAAACAAGTAACAACAGTTGGATAGAGGTTACTGACCAATGAAAGGACAGTAATGAATCATTAAAACCAAGAGAAAAAAAAAATCCATTATTAGATTGCTAGGACTGGCTGGCTTCTTTGATCCTTTGTTTTTTCATATGCTTTGGTAAGGCCAAGTTCAGAAATATTTAAATCCTAACTGCCAAGAATTTAGTTGTAGAGAAGGGGATCTCAACTGATGAACCCTAGTTCTTCTGGTCAAAATGAGTGACCAGCTCTGTAAGCTCTTTGTTGGGGGACTTAACGTGGACACGGACAACAATGGCCTGCGCAAGCACTTTGAGCAGTACGGTACACTAACTGACTGCATTGTCATTGTGAATAAGCATCTACAACGTTCCCGCTGTTTTGGTTTTGTAACCTACTCCACACCAGAAGAGGCGGACACGGCCATGAAAGCGAGGCCCCACACGATTGACGGCAACGCCGTTGAACTCAAGCGTGCAGTCGTGAGAGAGGATGCAAACAAACCAGAGGCTCTCGCAAAGGTGAAGAAAATCTTTGTTGGTGGTTTGAAGGACGACATCGAAGAGGAACATCTGATCAGACATTTTAGTCAGTACGGTGATGTGGAAAAGGCTGAGGTCATCTCGGAGAAGGAGACAGGGAAGAAAAGAGGGTTTGGCTTTGTGTTCTTTGTTGAACATGATGCAGCAAACAAGGCTGTAATTGTAAAATTCCACAACATCAGTGGACACAAAGTTGAAGTGAAGAAAGCCCTGACGAAGCAGGAGATGCAGGCTGCGAAAAGAGGTGTGATGGCAATGGGCGCTCGGTCAGGCAGAGGCATGAGGGAGAGTCAGAACGGCTACAGCAGCAGAGCCTACGCTGCAAACTACAACTACGGGAATGGCACCGGCTACAACTGTGGCTACAGAAATTACCACGCATATGGAGTTGGATATGGAGACCAGGGAAGTGGCTACGGCGGTGGAAACGGATACAGTGAGTTTGGAAGTGGCTATGGGCAGCAAACATCAGGTTATGGTCCAATGAAGGGACCCTTTGGCCCCCAGAGGAGCGGGGCTCCATGCAGCAGGGGAATCGGTGCTGGCTATCCAAGAGGAGGCTATGGTGGCATCTACTAACTAAGACTGCTGATTATACAATTTTTGTACACCAACTCCACACAAAAAAAACCATATTTCAAGTAGTCTTTTGAGAAATTGTAAACAGGAACATGTAATTTAATTGGATCTAATTAACATAGAAAGTGGAGCACACTGACTGCATCTGAAGTCTTTATTGGAAATTGATATTTAATATTTTAATTCTTTTTATTTCAAAATTTTTAACTGGAATAAATCAACTAATTTTCCTGAATGTAGAAAGTAATGTTATTATGGTGTTGATGTCAGCTGTCGCTACAAATTATTAATTAAATTAAATTTTTTACCAAGTTATTTTTTTGACCAACTAGCTTACATTTTTTTCAAGAGCTTGCTGCAGTACTATTAACTGACTGTTAAACACTCCAACAAGAGAAAACATCATAATCTTTAATCAAATATCACATTTTAAAACCAGCTCTTACTTTAGGTTTCAATACTCCAGTCAAAGTCAGTACGTTTTATAATTGAGAGTCAGAAGAGAAGTCAACTTTTGTTTTTCTTCTCTGATTAGTTGACAAAAGTGTTTGTATAAAATAATCTTTTGCTCACATGTGTCAGAGACTTTGATGCCGTTAACTGACTCTCATACAACAGACCCCTGATCCAGAAAACTTTGGCTGACATGTTATGTAATTTCTGATGACATCAAGTAATGATTTCTGACACATCAGGCTGGAAAATATATCTGCATAGTAAAGACATTTGGGTACATGACCTAGGGTTCCACCCAGTTGTGAATCAGAGGCATCACGATGCTGTGACCTACCACCGCCTTTTTATTATATAGTTTTCATTGTTTTAACTGTAGATTCAAACAACTGCACATTTACCAAAATAATAACATCTACAATCTGTACAAAACACAAGTCACTCAAAACACATACAGAAAACCGTCCCAAACATCCACAGAAGACTGAATTCTACCAGATCTGATTTTCTTTTCATATCACCAACAAGGCATTCATGAAATATATTAACAAATGCATAGAGGTTGTATTCAAGCACTATATTTTCACCATTGGAGGATGCATAGAATGTCCAGCAGAGCACATACAAGTTCTGATGCTTCCAAACTGAGAATATTCCAGTTGATAAATATGATCGAACACCAGTAAAATTATTAAAAACAAGAAAATCAAAATTGTGGTTGCCATGGAAAATTCTGATTTAGTGTTAAGCCTAACCTAAATAAAAACTCTTAAATGTGACTGGACTGCAAGAAAAATATTATAAAGGTCAGTCACAATTGGCACAAAAGCAGATTTCAATCATTTTTTAAAATGCCTTCACACTATTTTTTTTAAATCGTTTTTAACAGTGACAAGTGGCCAAAGCCATCACAATTCCCCCAAATATTTGTTTTATATTTTATAACGTACTTTAAGTCGTACCTTAACGTCGTTCTCTAGTTTATACGATAAATAATATAACATTTATGTAAAAAAATGCTAACTAGTCTAACGCCAATAAAAAATAACGACATGAATAATAGCTTTGCTGGCATGAATTTTCCCTAAATTTCGACATTACATACAAGCAACGTAAATGTCTTACCCTGTCTGCTGTAATGTCCTCGTCCTCACGAAATAACGTCGGTTTTTCCATTACAAGTCAATAACACGTTAGACAATATTAACCAGGGCCGCTTTGGAGAAAAGTCACCCTAAAATGAAACTAAACGATAAATACATAAACAAATTAAAAGTGCATAAAAATCTGTAATAAAAAAACTCACCGAAACGTTGAACGTCACATTCAACGTTAGAGGAAATTGCTAGCAAGAATCACCTGTCGCGATAAACCCGTTTAAGTAGAATGAAAATGCGTCTTTTATTTTTAAAGTCTTTATTCCCGCCTTTGGAAATAGTTTTATTTTGACATGTGTCATGACAGAAAGAGGTGTTTGTGAATTAAAAAAAATATCCGGTTAATTCAAAATAAACATAATTTATAACATAGTTCACTCATCACAGGTATAGACACAATATAAAATAAATAAATATTTAATAGTATATCTATTAATTTTTATATATATAATTTGATTAACCTCTCACGCATCATCACTCACCAACACAGACTGTAAATTGTTTTGTTTTGAAATCACTGTGCTTTTTAAAAGTAAATATTTTTTAACGTTACTATGCAGTATAAAACTAACGTCACTTCCTTTATTTTTAGGGAGTGGTTAAAAATTTTAATGACATAGAGATAACATTATGTTCTAAATTTTTTATACGCCAAGGCAAATAAAGTCGACAGGAAATTAAACTTTGTGGACAGCTGAGAGGTGATGTCCCCTTTGAATCACAAATACTGGCTTTGTGAGTATGACTTTTAAATTTAATATGGACAATTTTAAATCATCAATAAAGGATTTTTTATGTCGTCCCCGAAAACAATTATCTCTAGTCTCCAATGTAGTGACAATGATCCGGGACATGGTGGTTGGACATTCTAAAAATTATGCAACAATCCATTTTAGTGGAAAAATGAAGAAAACGTGTGCATTTGGAATTGGACAAAATGACATAAAAACATTCTGTCCTGTCTTTTAGTGCATTAACAACAACTTGAGCAGCATTAAACCATTGATTGGTCCACAGTAGAGACAAGAGTCACTGTTGTGCATAGGAATCTCTTCACCAGAGTCTGGGATCTCTGTCTCTGTCTCTGCCCTGATTCCTATCAAGCTCTCTCTCCTTGTCCTTGTGCCGTTCCCTGTCTCTCCCCCTATCTCTGTCTCGGTATTGGTCCCTGTCTCTGTGCCTGGCGTGGTGATGGTGGTAGTTGTGATGGTTGTGTACAGGATTGTTATCCAACTGATGTGTCCTTGGCAGAATATGCTGGTGATGTCCGTGCAGTCTGCTCCGTTGAGTGTGCTCTTGCTCGTAGTTTTCTTTAAAGTTTGGCTGACTGTTTCTCTGCTGATGCTGATGGTGGTGATGGCGGTGGTGGCGGTGACGGTGGTAGTTGTTCTGTCCATGCTGGTTGTAAGTAGCCTCCTCTTCCTCCTCCACTGGACCTTTCACGTCTTCCTTATCCTCAGATGGGTATTTGCGGACAAGTCTTTGGCTGGTGAACCTGCTGGGTTGAACTTCAATGTCATCAGGAGTTTGACTGGACTGGGTTTGACTCTGATGCTGCACCCGGCGATGGTGGTGGTGGTGGTGATGGTGATGCGTGTGCTCTTGTTTCTTTGGTTCTGTCCTCCGGTGGTGGTCTTCCTCTTCGGGAGGACTTTCTCCCACCCTCTTCTCCAGAGCCTGGCCTGAGGGATGTTCCAGGTCTGGATGGTTGTCCTTGGAGCTCTTCCTCTTGGTGGCTTCTGAGTTTTTGTTCTTAAAGTCATTCTGAAATAAAACGGAAAAATTCAGTCCACACAACAACACACAAAGTTGCCATCATTTTTACATTACGTATGGACTTTTTCGTAGGTTCTGCTTCAAGAACAACAATGATGCGAGAACCCACAAAAATGATTCTGCTTTCAAATTCCTCATTAGTTAATATCACAACATAATATTATTTGGTTATTAAAATTATTAAATTGGACTGAACAGGTACTTTTGTGCTCTTGTTGGATTTGGACCCAGTTCTTCTTAAATTTAAATTAACATTTACATTACAAACAATTTTAAGAATTTTGCCAAAAAGTCAAAAAGAATAACCAATAGATTGGACTGGATTATCTATGTTATAAATTGAAAAATGGTTTTCTAACCTTTTCCTGATTAATAAAATAAGGCAAAGTAAAGACTTTAATAATGAAGAAAAGTAAATATTGTTAAAAATAAGACTTAAATAAGACTTAAAATAAATCTGTGATGGTAATGCAAAGACGATTTTACATGTGTTTCCGAGACAGTTTATCAAGTGTTACAGGATGATTATCATTTGGACACTGGTAGCTATGATTTATTCTTCGATGTCTCTCTGAACTGAACCTACTTTAGGTTATTGCCAAAGTTGCTATTTTTTTTCTTATGGTGAAAACATGTGAAGACGTAAATGTAAAGTCACTCACCAGAGGTCGACCTATTGTATCTTATTTCAGCAACTTTCCAGTGGAAGAGTGTGAGGAGAAATGAAATGGAAATGTTAAATGAAAAATGAAGAGAAATATAAATCACTGTAACCTCTATGGTATTAAACATATATACATATCTAGGTAAATTCATGCAGATTTTTATACAAATGAAGGTGGAATGAGATGAGATGAAAAATTCCCAAAAACACACACATATATACAGATGAACTGCACTCAATATACCGGTGTTGCTGAAGGACTGGTGGGCAGTGTGTTTTCCGCCAGCTGAGCCACCATAGCGTTGACAGGCTCCATTTCAGGTGGATGTGTTGCTCTCCAGTATGACTCCAGATAATCAGCGATATGTTCACAGGCGTCTGTCAGCTGGTTTTCATCTAAGATGACGTCGAACATTTCCTGATGGAACAGAAAGGAAGAAAGGTGAAGAAAAGACGGTACACTGACTGTAAGAAAGTCAAATCTTATATCAAACCATGCGCCGGTTCATTCAACTCACTGGTGGACACTGGGCGAGTTTGTCTGCAGCTACCAACTGCACATTCAGATGTTTGGTCTGAGACTTCCCTCTGGTCTTGATCAACCTAGTCAAGACCTACAAAAGCATAAAAGGAGGAAGATTTCGAAAAGGTCACAATGTTGATTTGATAAAACCGTCTGATATTTATGTATCTTATATATTTCACTCTCTTATGAATATACTTTGGGTGAGGAGATCTTGACATAGACCAGGATGGGAGCCAGGGATGTTTTGGCCACTTGGAGAGGGTGGTTGACCGTGTCAGCATCCAGAATGATCAGTTGCAGACTACGTGCCAGCTCAAAGATCCGCTCCACCTCCCCCTGGATCTGGGCTGCAGGAATAAACAGCAGAAGAACAATATGAAGACGTCTCTATGTCCATGTTAACGCAGTTCAGTCCCTCATAGGTGACATGTCAAATGTTTTTTTAGCAGAAAGGCTAATAATTTTGGACCATTTTGCATTTTACGTACGAAAACAATAATCTAAGTGTTTTTAGTCATACATACCAGCAGTGTCTGGGATTGAAGAGCAAGGAAAAAGACACAAGTAGAGAGAGGTTACAATTAATTTTTGTTATTCCATATATGCACACTTTTTCTTTTGCGTTTTAATAATTACACAGCAGGTGTCATTTCACCTGAACAAATCTTAAAATCCTTTTAGAAATAAACCCCATGTTCTGAATTTAAAACCTTATCTCTCAAATGTTACCTAAATGGGAGCGGGTGTTGGATCGGTCCATCAGAGCTTTCTTCCCAGGGTTGTTAAGGATGGAGCGTTTTGCCAGAGCGATGTCCGCTGTGACTCTGGTGATGGTAATTCTGCAGCGGAGACACAGCATTACAGTCAGTGTCTTCATCTAGTTTTGAAACGAACACACATTTGTGCGACGTTAAAGAACTTACCTGCCTTCAAATCGATGCTTCAGAAAGTCAAACAGTGCTTTCTGCATCATGTCTGTGACCTGGAATGGAAGAGGAAACAGTTGAGGTTAGTTGAAAGTTTTACAGAAAGCTAATTATAATAGGATTACTACTGGTGTAAATATGTATACATGTACTTCCAAAGAAAGGAAGATTATTACAGGTTGGGGTTGAGACACACTCACCTCCATGCCCTTCAGTGATGGTCCCATGAGAACAACAGGACGCATAGTAGGCACAACGTCATACATGGTCACTTGCTCCCCCTACAGGAACAGCAAAGACACATGAGTCAGTATATGACAGGGTTATTGATTCATAGTTGCTGCAGAGCAAAAGACACTTCTCAGGAAGTCAAAAAATAATTTTACTTGTTAAAGCCACAATATATTCTCGTACGACATTCAATAATTTAATATATCTGGAATTTCACTGCTGAATTTACAGGATGTCTGAAATAACATACTTTTTAACCTAAGCCACTATAAGATACACGCTACATACAGTATTAGTACATGTCAGTACTCAATAAGATTTCCTTTATTTAGACTGAAATAAATGGTAAAAATATATATATCAAAAAACAAACAAAGAAATAACTTACTGGTTTCTTTTTGACCTGCTGATTGGCTGAAAGAGGCAAAAAGTTAAGATATTTAATATTACAAAACAACAGAAAAAATAGAAATCTTCAGCCTAATTCTGTGCACACTGACCTTGTGACGGTGGTGTGTATTTCTTTGAATTCATATCTTGAGCTGCTTGAGAGGCTGCTTTACTGAAGTGAAACAAAGAAGGTCGAGTTAGTTGTGGCCAAGATCTTCACCTGAAATGAGGCCAGCTCTGTGCACATACTTTGCCAACGCTTTGGCTGCTTTCCTCGCCTGGACTTCTCTTCTGATGAGAATTGTCTCCAGATTGACTGGACTGGGAATGAAGCCCACGACACCATCCTCCTTCACCGGCCGCCCGATCCACCACTCATTGTTAAACTTCTGAAAATTCGATAAGATGTAGTTTAAAATCCATTCGCAGACATGGTGCGGTGCAGTCATCTCATCATGCACCGGCTCCAAACCTCTTTTACGTGTAGGAAGTCTCTGGCCTCGAAGGTGACGGCCTGACCAGGCACTGGGACGTTGTCGTCGTCTGCAGGGGTGTAAGAAAAGTTGCAGCGTACGGCGAATGCAACAGGCTTGAACTGGACACATCAGACAGGAATTCACACCCAGAGGTTAGTAACAGTCATGAAGATTCTCACAGTGGACCTAAAAGTTTTTGTTCCTTGTAAATAATTATTAAAAAAGCTAAATTCATCATGAGAACAAATTAATTGCACATTACACATATATAAATATTAATAATAATAATAAAATGCAAAAGTAACATCGTACCTTGGCCTTCTCCAACTGCACCTGGGCATTCCTTTCCTCAACTGCATCCGAATCATGACGCTCCCCCTGCAGAACAGAGATTGTCATTACAGTCCAACTTGTTCATCACAAATCTAAAAAAAATATCAAGTCTGGACAAACAATGCGATTAAAACTTTTTAATTATTCTTTTCAAAAATATTAACTAGTTGACAGCTGTTATCTGATGTAACCTAGTTAGGCCAAACTTGTTTTAGACAGTTGTGGAGAAGCAAAGGAAACACAATGAAGAAAGAGGTGGAAAAACGTTTTCCAAAATGATGCTAATTTAAAAAAACTCAAATGTGGCAACAAATATATTTATAAAAGTTAATTGAAATGTTTTTATTCTATTTTAATAGCATTTTCTTATATTTGTCAACATAAGAAAACCAACCTGGAGCCCTAACAAGATGATGCTCAGGCCTTTCAGTTGCCCTTACTCCCTGGCTGGAGACTAATGACCTTCATTATTAGTCTGATGACTTACAATCATACATCAGTAGTGAGAAAAACAAGCCCTGCTTAGAAAACAGTCTCGGCTAAAGTTCCTTGTTGACTGTGGGTCGGGTCACTAATCTAATAGTGACAAATTTCCTGCCAGCTCTCTAATGAGCTGCAGGCTGGAAGCCCAGCACTAAGAAATAAAATCTCATTTTTAACTTTTTTTTCTCTGAACTGCCTGTTCCTGTGAATTTGTGAAAACCATATTTATTATGAATATATATTTTTCCGTTTCTCTTTTTTCCTCTTTCTACAGCCTGCTGTGCATCCGTCCTGGTTTTTGTCTAAACTGCTGATTTGTATCATCTGTCTGAGGACTTTGGACTCCTCGATGATGCCACAGGGCCAGACCGGCCAGACTGGCACTGCCATATTTACTACGACTATAATAGACATAGCAATTTATAGCCCCGGAGAAATTAATTTACTCTGACTACATGAAGAACAAGCCGCGGACTGAGTGAGTTTGTGAAAATATTCTTAAACATAAAACAAAGAAAATGGTGAAAAAAAGTGTTGCAACATTCATAGTTCAATCATAGTTACAGGATGTAAAACCAAAGATTATTCATGTCTCGTCACTGCCACCCATATCACACTGCACCATTCACTCTGACCCACCAAACATTTCCAAATTATATACATTTTATTTCCTGTAATAACTTCTAGGGCCTATGCTGCCCTTTGAGCATATCAAAAATATCTCTAAGAATCATTATTTAGTTGTTCCTCCAATAAATAAACTCAAATCACACAATAACTGCAATATGATGTGAGCCCTAAAAACATAATTGGAGATAAAAAGCTGTATATTGAAGTGAAAATAAGAGTTTGGAAGATATTGGCAAACAAGGTAAAATCAGACATCCCAACAAATAACTGCTACAGTAATATCATACCCTCTCTGTCCCTCAGTCCCTGTCTTTTTCCCCTGTGGATCCTGACAGTCGTTGAGTAAGGAGATTAGAGACGGAATGCGTCAGCGTAGGATTCAGAAAGACAGAAATGCAAACTCTTTGTGCACAAACACCTCTGCTGCTGAGACGGCATAAAAACAGCCAGAAAAAAAAAAAAACGACATAATTTATGCTTAGCAGGTCTTTTTTTTTCATAAATGTTTCAACCTGTCTTTGACCACAGACAGCTGCTCTGCTGAGCACAGAACCTGCGGTACAATACTGGGCTTTATCATAACATGGGCGAAAATTTACATTTACAGCACAAAGGCAACAATTTACACGTTACAAAACCGTGCATGAAACAGACAAGAAAACGTATTATGTAGAACCTAATCCTTGCAGGCTGTGGGTTATGCAACTCCTCTGTCTGAGGCCAGTGAGACTCAGTTGGACACGCTGGCATGAGGACATGCCAGTGGAAGTGAGTCTCTATCAGCTGTGTGCACTGTGACTGTTACACTGAGTGCACTGATGTAGAAAGGCCTCACACCGGGATTAACGTCCTGTGCAACAGATGGCGCATCCTCCTATCCTTCCTGTACAACACACACCCCTCTGTTTGAACACCACATACTGTGGACATATTGCAAAACCTCAGAAATCACAAATATATTCCTAATCTTAATCCCTAAAATGAGGTTCAAATCCAACTAACATCCTATAGGTAAAATACTGGATCCTAAAATACACACCATTCAGAAGGACCTCAAAATGTCCCCATTAATATAGTATAATGTGAGAGTACAGCTGCACTCCCTCTATCAGACACACAACGGCAACTTTCTCCACATTTTACCTTTTTCTTGGGCGGCATGGCGACTACAGCAGAACTGTAACACCACACTAGTTATAGGCGATCACACATGGCCCTGTGACCCAGGACAGGAGTCCGAGGACAGGTGTCCAACTCTAAACCCACTCCCAAGGTCCATGCGGTCCAGGAAGTTTTTTTTTTGCAAAACACCACCGCTAAAAAAGCGTGATTCCGTGCGTTAAGGTGAGAAATATTCCCGGGTCCGAGACGCCGCGGTTGCGTGACTGCTTTCACTTAAATCCGCGTAGTGAGACGAGCGTCGTCGCTGTCTCTCGGGTCTACAGGGTATTAAAGGCTTATTTCTCGGCGACGCAGCTGTTGCGCCACACACCGTTCGGTTTCTCCTCTGCACCCAGGAACCAGTGTGGACTGGACCAGTGAGACCTGTCCATGACTGGGACCGGTGGACAGAGTCTCATCAATGATGGAACTGTTGGTATCCGCGTAACGGCGCGCGCGCGTCGGTGACATTGCGTGAATACATCACATCAGATTTGACGGAAAAAGTTTCTTATTTTTCTCAAATAAATACATCATATACATAAAAATGTTTTAAATGCATAAAAATAGTCTGTATAATCAACAAATGCAATCCACACCTCGCCTAGAACAACCTTATGGAAATGGAAATAAAAGTGTCTATGAAAATAAAATACATTTTTGTGCGTAGAACATATAAGATTTGTTAAAGATCTGTTCTCTAATTGAACACACTGTTTAGAAAAAAACAACATACATATATACATCTAAATATATATATACACATATATATGTATATATATATATATATATAGTGTGTATTTAAACACAAAATAAGATTTGTTTGTAGACATGCAGTTCAATACTTGGCATAAAGAAAAGAAGAATATATATATTCTTCTCTTTTCCCTCCAGCGTGTCCCTTGTCCCCACAGCAAATCATCATTTTCCATCTCTTCCTGTCCTCTGTAACTTCTACTCTGACTCCAACCATCTCCACGTCCTCCCTCACTGCATCCATCAATCTGCTCTTTGTCTCCTCTGCCTCTCATGCACTCATTAGGACACACATGGAGACACAGAACCATTCAGCCCGTGATTCAGTTTAGTGTTAAAATAAACTAATCTCCTGCGGCACTGAAATACCTAAAGAAGAACTCTACCCAACTCCATGCACACTACATAAAGAGTGTGCATGGACAAATATAATGTGCTCAGCCAACACCATCTTTCTCCAACTCCCTGGCCACTCCTCCAAACTTGTTCCTCTGAAAGAGCAGTACTCACCCAAGAGACGTTTTTATTCTTGGCCACTTTTGACATGGCTTAGAGGCAGAGAGGCTTCAGGCTAAGCTTCTATATCCCAAACCCACATTGTCCAACTTTAGCAACAATATCAGCAGTGGCTGCCTCCCCAGAGATGGAGACAGATGGCACAGTTCAGCATTATTTACTTCCTGGCATTCTTCTCTGGGGCATCACATATTCACACCTAAAGCGGACCAGAGAGGCAGGAAGACAGACGCACCAAATGACCAAAAGGGGGGGTCGTCTATAATACCGAATTTTCAGGATGTTTCTCCTGCTGGTGGTGTTTCCTGTGGGTTTTTGGTAGATTCATTCTGACTAACATGCTCCTCCTCCACCATAAAGGAGGCTGTGGCCAGTGAATGACCGACTCTGCCCTCGTCTGACCGAACATCTGTGAGAGGGGAGAATGGGAGGGAGGATTGAGGGGGAAGTCACGGGATGAAAGTGACAGGGCAGGCTAAGATATACAGTACAGTCATCTGGTAAGAAAGTCACTGATCCATTACATGGCATTAGTACAGTGGTGTCAAATCGGATCCACAAAGGGTCGGTGTGGCTGCAGGATTCTGTTCAAACCAACCAGCAGCCAGCTGACTTGAATTTTCAATCAACTGATCTGAGTCTCCAGACAGCTGATTGGTCAACTAGTTTGCACTGGATAGGTTGAAAACCTGCAGCCACAGGTTTCAAACTCAGGCCCGGGGGCCAAATCTGGCCCACAGTGTAATTATATCTGGCCCACGTGATAAAATGTGTTGATAACGTCAAGCTTTGGCTGTTCCAAATTTAATGTTTAATGTTTCCATATGAAAAAAAACAATATTTAATATCTGGAGAGAAGGGAAATCATATATGTTTACAGTGAATTCCTCGATAAATATTGAGTTTTGCCCGTGACTTGATGCCTGTTTTCAATTCGAGGAAATTGAGTTTGACACCCCTGAACTACATCAACTATGCCAAGAGATGATATAATAACATTAATATGAGAAAAATATTTTAAGATGTGCAAACTGTCTAATAATTCACCAATTTCTAGGTAAAGCATTAGTGGTCTGACAAAAATATGTACTTACTCCAGCTAAAAAAGTGTATTTGCTTTGTATGCACATTTTTCAACTCAAGTACTTTGATACTTGTAAGTAAATCTGCAGTACGCTTTTGTATGGCCATCGGATCTCATGTGATTTTAAAGTATCACAGCTTTTAGCCATCTGTAGCTTTTTCATTCTGCAAGCATTTTTCTGTGCCTGTTGCTGAGGTGGACAAACCACACTATAAGTACACAGTAAAAGGTAATCTGTGCTGACAGTCCATCCATTCAATGCTAAATGCTTTGACAGTGAGCCTGTAGAGTATAGAAATGTGATCGGGACACGGACCTCTGCAGTCAGCAGCATCACATGGTAGACAGTGAGCAGCAGCAGCAGCAAAGGTCGAAGAGACGAACAGAGAAAAATAACAGGCAGTAAAATCTGGCGAGTGGTGAGACGACTGCACCTGTTTGTCCTTTACTCCGTCAAACATCTCAGCCAGGACAGATAAGTGCGGGGGTGCAGTTGCTGTGATTTAGTGGGAATTAAAACAAACTGTCGGCCCAAACGCACCCTGCAGGATCAGACTTTTATGTAACCATAAATTAGACAAGCTGTTTGTTTGTCGTGATTAATGCAGCCTGCACGGTTACAGAGAAGGCTGTGCCAACAGTCAAGAATTATGCTACACTAATAGCACACTGCAGGCGTCAGGTTCCTTCATTCATCTCTAATTACTGACGCTTTTTCAGGGTGACAGTGGAAGCGGGAGCCAATCCCTGCAGTCAGAGACCCAGGGCAGGATTGAGTTGTGTGACGAGGAGCTGATGAACAGCCAATCACGCTTCCATTCACAGCCTTAGTGAGTTAAGAGGGTAAAAATGACTTAAATCTGTGTTTTGTCAGACTCAAAATGGAGAGTTACCATTACATCTCAGTGTCAATAACATTTGACATGTTGATGTTGAAATAATTGCCTGTTCTTCATAATTAAATTGGATTAGAACTCATTAAATCAGCTGCGTTACACTTTGGATAGTTTTGTGGTATTGAGCTCTCAGTGGAGAACCCTGAAATCCTTTCTTTGTCTTCTTGCCATATCAATAAATTTATGTCTCAATGTTGCTATTAATTTTGTGACATTTGTTTTACATTTATTTGCATCATGGATGTAGCTAATTAAACTTGCGTGATCTTGTTTCTTAATTTTGAGAAAATTTGAGTTTTTCAATGCTGAAACATAAAAATAAGCATGAATCTCCTTTCTGTGTATGTATATCCCTGCTTAAAATAAGTCATCAAATCAATAAATATGACAAAAGCCACCAACAGTTAGTGGTATTTACTACACCACCTACAAGGTCTCCACAAAACTCAAACTTATTTTTAACAATTTCTAGTGTGGGCAGGCCCAGAATGCTGCACTTTTCCATTTATGACACAAAAAACACCTGAATATGATGCTGCTGTGATCACTTACGTAGGTGGACTGCACTCTCCGCCAGTGTCCCAGCCCACAGCAATACATCAAGACATCCAGTTGAGAGGAGGGGAGGGGCCAGGTTGGTGAAGCTTCTGGGTTGGGGTCTTTTCAGGACAGCTTTCCACGATGTATCCTCATGACACAGGTGATCCAGCAGACCTCCTGCTCTTCAGGGATGTTTGGAACCCCATAGGAGGAAAAGGCTTATAGCTCCAGTGTCTACAGGTTGCTGCAGAGAGGTATCCGCTTGAGAACCTGCAGCTCCCCTGAAGTTTGTCCTCAGCTGAGCTCTGAACGTCCCACGGCTTCCAAGTGTCTTGTGGTAAAATGAATTCAATATAGTGTTAAAAACTCAGGCTTGTGTACTGTAGAGGATGAACTTTGTTATGTCGTGTGAGTGCGAGCTTACCTCAGCCTGGAAGAGCAGGTGCTACATCTACCAACATCTGTTTACTCCACCACACCTTGCCCTCTGCTGCGTCCCAGCTCGGCACATTAAATAAACATCAGGTTGGGCTTTCTCAGAATAAACATCCTGGATCATTCTCACTAAAAAAATCTAAACATCAGGTTTTCTACATTTAATTCCTGGATGCATCCAGAGATCCTGCATCCACAGTTGTTTTGTAATCGTCTCTCCCCTCACGCGTAGCCCACTCTGAGAGTCCACATCCGGAGATTTTCAGGCTCTTTGAGATTCCACCTCTCATCCAGCTCAGAAAGAAAATCTCAGTTCCGTAGCTCCTCCTCCTCCTCCAGCCTCTTGTCTTCTTCCAGTATGTCTCTCTCTCAAGCCTCTCCAGCGTCTGCTCTCATCAGGAGGATCCCTGCTTTACCTGAGTCACTCTTTGCACTCCTGTGGTAACTGTGCGTGTGTGTGCATGAGTGTTTGGAGGCTGCAGTTGTCTTTCTCTCTCTCTCCCCCTCATTCTCTCCCTCTTCCTCTGTTGCCATGCTAGAGCAGGTTACACTCAGCAAGCGCAGGAGACACAGCCTGAATTCAAATGTGCCTCCAGCATCACTCCTCCACCATCAAACACCACCACCAATCACACCCTCGATATAATTATCTTTAAATTATCTTAATATTTGGCTGCAGGTCCGTGATGCACTGATGTTTTTTCCTCTTGTCAAGCGCTTCCCTTACTTTAATTCCTAACTTAACAAGAAGATATTGTATAATATGAGAAATCATTACTATAAATACACACACAGACACATATATATAAATATATATACTTGAACGTTTGAAAAATATATCTATATATATTTATACATACACTTTTCCTATTTCATTGTGTTCTACTGATACCCAGTGGGTTTGTTTTTTCTTTCTATTAATATCAATATTTTGTATCTATATTGTGCTGCACCCCCTCGCTGTCAGTTTTTAGAGATTTGTTGGCATAGTGTGGTAGAAACAACTGCTAAGCTGCACTATTTTGAATAGAAAAAGGAAACACATAAATTGTTGAACCCTTCCCTCTGTAGTATAGTAGAAATGTTCACTGCACCAGGGAAAGTTGAGAAAAATAAGTAAATAAAAATGCAAGAATCCACTGCAGGTGCAGTCAGAATGAGTCATCTGTAGAGGACCCCACCTCAGGTTCCTGCACAACTGGAAAAATACCTGAGAAAAACGTATTTGTAAAACTGTTTGCAGGAAGACGCTGCTGCGTATAGTTTCTCTAATCTGCAGACAAACGCAAAGAAAAGCATCTGTTATTAGAGAGAAAAAATGTCAACGTGACCCTGAGATCCAATAAATTATTCAGTAAGTCATTAAATGTATTCTTCTTCTATTGCTAAATCCTTTTTCAATGTCATTGCATTGGAATGGCGACTGGTAAGGGGTCGGGGTAAACAACTGGAATACACAACCATTAATAACCATTAACACTTGCATTATCACCTACGTTTAACAAGGAATAACCAATTATCCAAATTTTGCTTGTTTATTCCAGCGGTGAAGGAACTCAGATGACAGCGGGATATTTCTGAAAACGCCATGTTGTACCACTAGGACTAACCACCAGATTTTCTTTCTGTAAAGACATTCATCTTAGCCTTACAAAAAAGGAAAAGAAGGAAAGCAAAGTCCTTGTCATTGTGACATAGTGATTTACACCACTGTGCACAACGAAATGTATATAACCCATCAATAAAGTGAACAGTGGGCAGCTTTGAACGCCCATGGAGCAGTGAGTGGGGACAGTGCCATGCTCAGTGGACCTCAGTCGTAACCAGGCAGTTAGTGGATTTGAACTTGGAACCCTCCAG
>JAFBJS010003766.1:24320-65130 GCA_016785265.1 Paraplagusia blochii
TATAAATAAACACACAGACACATATATATAAATATATATACTTGAACGTTTGAAAAATATATCTATATATATTTATACATACACTTTTCCTATTTCATTGTGTTCTACTGATACCCAGTGGGTTTGTTTTTTCTTTCTATTAATATCAATATTTTGTATCTATATTGTGCTGCACCCCCTCGCTGTCAGTTTTTAGAGATTTGTTGGCATAGTGTGGTAGAAACAACTGCTAAGCTGCACTATTTTGAATAGAAAAAGGAAATACATAAATTGTTGAACCCTTCCCTCTGTAGTATAGTAGAAATTTTCACTGCACCAGGGAAAGTTGAGAAAAATAAGTAAATAAAAATGCAAGAATCCACTGCAGGTGCAGTCAGAATGAGTCATCCGTAGAGGACCCCACCTCAGGTTCCTGCACAACTGGAAAAATACCTGACAAAAACGTATTTGTAAAACTGTTTGCAGGAAGACGCTGCTGCGTATAGTTTCTCTAATCTGCAGACAAACGCAAAGAAAAGCGTCTGTTATTAGAGAGAAAAAATGTCAATGTGACCCTGAGATCCAATAAATTATTCAAAAAGTCATTAAATGTATCCTTTTTCAATGTCATTGCATTGGAATGGCGACTGGTAAGGGGTCGGGGTAAACAACTGGAATACATAACCATTAATAACCATTAACACTTGCATTATCACCTACGTTTAACAAGGAATAACCAATTATCCAAATTTTGCTTGTTTATTCCAGCGGTGAAGGAACCCAGATGACTGCGGGATATTTCTGAAAACACCATGTTGTACCACTAGGACTAACCACCAGATTTTCTTTCTGTAAAGACATTCATCTTAGCCTTACAAAAAAGAAAAAGAAGGAAAGCAAAGTCCTTGTCATTGTGACATAGTGATTTACACCACTGTGCACAACGAAATGTATATAACCCATCAATAAAGTGAACAGTGGGCAGCTTTGAGCGCGTGAGTGGGGAGGGTGCCATGCTAAGTGGACCTCAGTGGTAACTTGGTGGTGGTGGGTTTCAAACCAGGGGCTATTTGGACCCAAGTCTGCTTTCTTAACCACTAGGCCACCAACTTCCCCAAAGACTGTCCTGCAGCAGCTGTTTTGCTAATTAGACTCAGTCTGTGTCACGATAATGAAAAAGAGGCCACAACAAAACAGACCGGAGCTTTGTTACAGATAATAATAATATGAATCATTAAAGAGCAGCCGTCTTGTAGCTACAGGGAAATTACAGCAAGATAATTTTAGTTTACATTCTGGTCCATGAAAGCAGGCCAGCTCTGGTTTCCCCTGTGAATTTGAGCTGCATCGTCAAGTCCTAGTCTTTTAGTCTGAGTATTATTCATAATGACTTTAAATTAGAATAAGGCCTCTGTCCACATTTAGGGAGGATATACTTTTATATTTGACATTTATAAATAATTTCTAATGCAGCCGGATATTTTCTGAAGGCATATCTTCTTTCCTTCGTTCTGAGAAAGGAGTGGGCAATTTAGTCGAGCCTGTACAGAGATTGTCCCAAACACCTGGTTCATCTATCTGCCAAAGAACAGTTGCCTCCCGGGATATATTTCTGTCAAATGTCTATCTCTGGAGAGGTTAAAATTAATGCACCAACCAGAGTTAAGTCTCACTGATGTCTGCCTGGAATGGTGGATTTAGTAAGTACTTTGTCAGATGTGTTGTTGCTAATCATGAAACAATAGGGAATATAGAATTTGATCAGACCACTCGCCCTGTGCCGTGTAGTGGAGACTGTTCTTCTATGGTTCATTCACTACATTATGTTGATGCCATCATTGACAAGTGTGCTAGTGGACAAAAAGAAAACTCATGTCAAGATCTTTGATTCAACTCAAATGAAAACAAATGTATTCATGTGGATAAAATTTACAAATACAGCAGTATGTGTTTTACAATTAACATTTAGAAAAGATTATAAGAAGGGGTTGAATGTAGAACCCCCATGTAAAAAGAGTGGCAGCACAGTCCATACTATATAAATTTGTGATGTAATATTGTAAGTTAATCAGGTTTAATCTATGAGGTGTACTTTAAAACCATTAAAAAGATTTAGGGCGGAACAAAGATAATAATGAAAATGTATTGCGACAGAGCAGTCTTCAAGGCAGTTCTGCATCTTCTGCGTTCTCTATCAGTGTACTGGTGTCCACCACATCAGGCTGAGATTCAGTGTAAAGGTAGAGCGGATTATCAATGGCCGACACAGTGCGCGGGACTTTCTTGTAGTAAATAAGCGCAACGGCAACCATTGAAAAAGTGGCAACAATTACCAGTCCAACTACCAAACCTGTGTGGACATGAATGCGTGGACCCAGGCTCTTAGGTTGTTCTGCAGAAAATCATCATGTAGACAGTTATTAAGCATTTTTTCTCATAAAGAATAACAATATGGATAAATAAATACAGAACTCACCAGGAATTGAGGTTGAGTCAACAATCAAAACTAAAAAAAGGCACAGAATTTTATCATTTAAAAAGATTTAAGGAAAATACAAACACACACACAAATATATATATTACTATACTACTATACTATAGTATACTATATTACTATAGATATATGGTGATGAGCAGTTAAACATCAAATGTAAATAAATTTGTGTTTAGCAGCACACTGGGAAACTGCAAACAGATAAATCCAAAAAAAAAAGAATTCACACAGCTAATATCTAACCCATAAGAAGAGTTAAAATGTTGATGAAATGCTTTCTGTAAGGTTCTGCTGAAGTTCTTTGTGACTTTGAAATAATCTTATCCTACATTAGTTCTAAAGTTACCTTTATGTGTTTTACAGATGTATGGTTTTGTTTCATATTTAATCCCTGCTATCCAACGTCCATCAGTGGCTCTGAAAGCTCCATATTTTTCATATTCTCCAGGCCCATCTTTAGCCCAGTTGGTATAGTCCATGACTGTTTTATCCAACCACAACCATGTCCCTAGAGACAATACAACAACCCATTATTAACTCAATAGTTTCCAAAATAACCACCATTAGTGGTAAACTGTGGGATTAAACCTGTATGCTTTTTATACAGTCCAATCCAAAATGAGGTGTAGCTGCCAGAAAATAGCATTAAAACATCTTGGAGGAACTTTTGCTCATCAGGATTTTCTATACTCGCCAAATTTCCACCTGAGACCAAAAACAGAGATGTTGTGACTACGTATAGGTTCCCATAAAGATACATGCACCAATCTAATATAAATAAGATTGATCTGTTTTGATTTTACATACCGTGCTTTAAGCAATTACTGGCAGCTTCTGTCCATTCTGCTTTTGATGTCAAAAACAAATAACAATGGCCCCTAAAAGGCCGCCAGGTGTAATGCTGCCAGTACCCAGCCACAACATTGTCCACAGGACAAATGCCAGGGAAGGTTGTTGACTCCACAGGTGCCACATCTGGGAGTATCAGAGAAAATGTGTCAATTTCACAGTCAACTGATGTTGTGACATCGATGCACCAAATAAACCAAAAAAAAATCTAAATACAATTCTCGTTCATGCAACTCTTTTACTTTATCTCATTTCATCTTACCTAAACTTTGCAAACAAACACTATTCATGGTCTGATTGCAGAAAGCAGTCTTCCAACTTCCGTCTATATCTATGTAAACACAGGGGCGGTCTGTGCTTGGTTCACCTGGAGCCCAGTTAGTAAAGCTTAAGGCCCAGCCATCAATAAACCTAAAAAATCCATTGGTCTGAAAACAAATGAAATATCTATTAGTAGATCCACATCGGTTGTCATCCAAGGATTCTTGTAGATATTGAACTGCTGTGAACCTGCTTCTTGTTCAGTCCAATCCACAGAGGAGTCACGAGATTTGAAGACAGCAGCTCTACATAAGCCTGTGTCCATTCATTTCGCAGACTGATCAGATTGGCTTTGTCACCTTTGCATTGTTTTTGGGCCTCGTCCCAGCTCAGATTTCTCGTCACTGCCTTGATGCTGTCGTTGCCAAGAGATAAATAAATGTTTGGAACTATTGGATTTGGTTGAACTGGGAAACTGGGGTCTGTAAGCAGGACAGTGGTGTTAGTCACTTGGACGTCTCAAGATAAATGACATTTTGTTCTATCCTAAAGTGAAGAGTCAAACTAACTCACCAACATTTCGGCTGCAAATAAACCCATTGGTGTCATTGCAAGACTTTGTTAACCATTTTCCTACTCCGACTGAATTGCTGCTGGCTATTACAACACAGTCTCTCTGATCAAGCACATGGGAAGATGGGATTCTACTCAAAAACAAAGTTAAATCTTGGACTAATAAAACATTTAATTGTAAAAAAATTACCTCCTTCTCATCATTGTATAACGTGCCTTGTTCCTGAAGAGAAGAACAATCACGTTAATAAACATTGTTGGCACACCCCAAGAACAATCAGATATAGATATTGTTATTTACCATATTTGCCCAGTTGGTGTATCGTCTTGGTTTTCCATCAATCCAGAAAAATCCACCATATCCTGAACTCATCATGCCTATCCACAGGTCAGTGCTTGCTTGTGCCTGTACCATTATGTATATTAAGAATGCTGAAATAATTTAAACATAAAAGTATGGTTAAAACTCAATGTAAAATTTACAAAAAGTTTCCAGCACATGTTTAAACATGTTATGCTATGCTATTTTTGGACATTGTTTGATCCATATAAGGCTAACTAGCGGAAAACCAGAATTTATTTTGGGAATTTTGTAATCTACTGTTATTTGTGTGTTATTTTATCGTTTTTGTGCTGTACTGCTGCTGCCTTAAGTCTTAATTCCTCAAAGCACACCTTGTATACGTCCTGTTGGAATCGACACTAAATTTCCTCCCATGCTATTGCACTGTCTTCTTGCTTCAGGCCAGGTGATCTTTTGAGCAGTGTTGATGCTGTAACACTGTGGAGAAGAAATGGAATTGAAATTTCTTACATACATGTAAACACAAGTGTTTCATCAAACCATAATTTGAGGTGATCTTTGAGAAAAGATCTTTTTTGCATCGCTGACTGTGAGTAAGTGTTCTAACCTTAGAGTCAAACATTTTCCAAGTTAGCGGGCAGCCTCCTTTAGGAGGTGCTGGGGGAGTTGCAGTGGTGTTAACAGGTGATGACAGTCCACGTTTGCAAATAAAGTTCCAGTCTTTACCACAGTTTGCACAAATCCAATAGCCTTTAACCAAACAGTGATACAATACCTCATATGTTAACAGCACTTGTGTGGTGGAGCATGTGTGCGTCTATCCAGCTATATTACTCACTTCTGTAATGAGACATGACAACACAGTTCTTATCGAAAGCATTTGAATCCGGTTGGTTAACATCCCATCGCCATATTCCCTCAGAGGAACCATCCAACCACCTGGAACACACAAACATAAACTATTTTTTGTCCTGTGTTATTTAGCTTTTAGTATTATCATTTCAATTGTAAAACCTGTAAGTGAAATGCTGTTTACTGTAAAGGAAAAGGAATGAGGCAAAAAGGTTCCAATACTGTGTTCAAATGTTCTTGTTGTTTGTATTTTAACTTCAGGTTAAAATTAGACTGTCATGTCACTCACCAAGATGACCCGTCCTGATCTACTAACAAACCTATGTAAGAGTATCCATAGGTTCTGGGTATCTGTAAAAACACAGGGATTTAACTTGGATTACATTTATTTTAGAAACAAAGCTGGAAAGTTCCAACAGATTATCAACTTAAACCATCACCTTTTTTAAAACAAAGGAATATTCGTCTTTAGTTGTGATGGAAACCAAGTCTCCATGATGTCTTTGACAAAAGTGACGAGCCTCTTCCATGGGCACTCGTATTTGTGAAAAAAAATACTGATTGTCTCTCCATTCAATCCAACCATCTGCAGTGGTGTTGTAAACTGAAAGAGTTTGTTTTGAAACATTTTAATATACAATAATATATTTTCTACAAGAAATGCATATTTTCACACCTAAATTACAGAACCTACACGTTAAGTAATAGAAATGTCTTACACCCTCACTTAATAGACGTATCTTCCACTTTTTATTCTCAAAAAAATATATTCTGTCATTTTTTTTTTTCATAGAACAACTTCTTTCTTCTTCTGACATACTGTTGAAATGTATATTTACATACACTTAAGGAATCTACGCAATCTTTTTTTTTCTGATAGTCAGACATTCACTTTAACTTTTTTAATAAATGCAATTAAAATATTGTTAAAAAACATCCTTTGGCATTAGGTACATTGATAAAATTTGGCATTAATTACATTGAAATAATTTCAAATATCCAGACAGACATGAAAAAGTGAATGTCTCAATGTCTGAAAAAAAGATAGTGTCTATTCCTAAAGTGTATCTAAATATACCGTTTCAACTGCATCTATAAGGAGCCTTATCTTTCAGGTCTCTATACCTGAACTAATGCTTATTGACTTACCCACTGATGTCTCATTTGGAGGTGCTTTTGGAGTCACTCCTGCAATTATAAAGAAAAAAAGTCTCTACCTCAATTTTTTATACAAAAACACATCAGGGTTAAGAAAGTTCCCTTTAACTGGATCACAACAGTCCAACAATGACATTCATATAACAATGACATCACTATTCTGTTCTATTTGACGTATTCAGATAAGCTTCCAATTTTCCAATTGTTTTTCAATGTAATAACTCAACCTTTTTTTACCCTAGACATGATTGAGTTTATGACTAATGAAAAAAATCCAGGAAAAAAGCTTAGACTCAGTAATTACTAGAACTCTTATTGTGAAATAGCTGACCATGCTTTTTCACACTCCCACTTTCATGGTTGCAAAGTGATTACATCAGCTAAAGCTTTCTATTTGAAGGGTCACTGTTTTATTATTGTTGAAGTGTACCTGCACGTATCTGACACAGCCAGTTCATGTAACCGTCACAAGTGAAATCGCTCCAAGACCCAAAAACTTCATCGAAGTATGTTTTCATGTAAACACAATGCTCCTCATTATTGAGGTTGTTTGGCTCTCCATCTTTCCAATGCAGGTAGTCTACCTGTATCGTCAACAAAACACAACCTAGGTAGTGTACTTAAAACAATATTTGGTCATTCATTATTAAATCTACGTTCGAGAATGTGCACCCAACTCACCGATGTTCCATCGCTCCACTCGTAACCGGTGCTCGGATCAGAAACGTGAAGTCCAATCCATGCTGTTTCAAACCTATTACAGAAATGTTGTCTTGATCTTAACTTCCAAATGTCTGGTAAATTAAATTAAGACTTGAATATATAGGTGAGACTTGAAATAATATGTTGTGAAAAGTAACAATGACTATCGGTATTTAAAGATTTACAGATATCTTAAAATCTTTTTAAGATAAAGCAAAATTAAAATCAATGCTTGTGTGCCAAATGTTAATTTGTCTATCCAAGCTGCATTTTGCCTAAAATGTTGTCTTAGTTTTAAAGTTGACCAACTCCTACCATCCCGCCCATGTATGAGCATATCCGTGGATGCTGAGCAGGTCTCCTCCAATGGCACGGCAGTAATCTCTGGCCTCAAACCACGTCTTAGTTCCTAGAAATACCTTGACAAATAGTGTTGAAGTAAATATCATGTGACATAGTGTCAGCTTTTTCATTCATTACTAATAAACTATTGTTTTTACCTAAACCAAAATATAAATTTCTTACAAATTACTGTTTAACAAACAGATTAATCTGAATCTACAATGGCAGTCCGTACTGGAACCGTCACATGTGGTTGGTTGTACCTTGCTGCAGAATGGTCTTAATGCCAGTGGTTTCCAACCCTCTGCACACTTTGGAGGACTTTGAGTGGGTGGTGGTACAGTCAACACAGCGCCCTCTGCCAGGTGTTTGCAGATGTATTTTTCCTGATTGGTGCAGGGCAGCAGATCCCAGAGTCCGGCCAACACTCCGGTAGTCATGGCAACACATCCTTGGCTATAACCTTCAGGTGGTGATGGAAAGAAACATTATCGTGTCAGTTGTGATGTTGTTGTTGATCTTACTGATCTTTATGGAGGTTTTTGTCGGATTATACCTGGCATCTCAGCGTTCCAGTGTGTGAAGCTCACTAAATCTGTGTTGGTCCACACAAACTGATCAAGGTTTTTCTGGTTTGAGAGTCCGATCCAGAAATATTTCTCTGGTCTGAGTCCAACTAAGCTGACAAGAAAGGCATTGTCTACCCTGGGAAAATACACTTAGACTTGTTACTTTCCTCATTTTCCATTTTTCCATTAACTCCATTAATAGAGCATCTCATATATTCCTACCCATTGGACACATCAGCTAAGTAGGAGCCAGACAGCTTGCAGTCATCTTTGGCTTCATCAAAGGTCTTTGTGCTCGATCCCACAAAGTAGCAGTAGGATCCATGTCTCTTCCAGCCCTGTGGAGACGTGTGCACTGGTTATCCAAAGAGTTTAGGTGTAAATAACTGGACTTCCTCTTGGACTTGAAAGAAGTTTCATTCCTCAACTTAGGAAACCAAAAAACCAAATGAAATGTCTTTAAACTCCAAGAAGAAATTCAGTTTCTTACAACTAAACTTTTAGTATATCATGACCTGGATGAATGAGAATCTACACAGACACGTGCATTGGTTGATGTTCAAAATAATGCGCAAATACAGTACTGTTTAAAACAGTGTTCCCCATTGTTGTTGTCTGCACTGAGAAAATATTTCCTAATCAAATATAGTGACACTAATGATGTAATCCTAGCCATTCTATTATTCAGTTCTTTTGTTGATATGGATATGGACCAAGTGTAACTAATAGCCAGGTGGGGCCAGAAGGAAACATATCATTTCTGCGGCCCGGCACCAATTTACCCATGGACTGGTACCAGTCCCCGGCCCAGTTGTTGGGACCACTGGGTTAAAAGAGTTATCAAGAGTTATCATGAGTTTTGCATTGGACCTATTTGACTTGATATGAATTTTGGCTACATTCACTATTATCAGACCAACTTGGAATTGTTAGGCAAAAGGTCTGAAGATGCTATGTAGTAAAGAAAGTCTTAAGGGATTTATGTTCCTTCTTTATTGGCCAATTACTACGTTTTAAAGGTTAGTAAAGAACTTATAATGGTATTTAGCAGTTTGTGCATGCAGTAAAGAATTACTGAAGTTAACCTGAAAGCTTAACTTACTGCTTTGCAGCCCAAATTCAGGTCTACTTCATCTCCTGTGCGTTCTGTGCTGCTTTGTTTCATACAGATAAAGCCATGTTTCTCATCACATGAGCGATCAGCCCAGTATCCACCCTGGAAAAAAAGAAAAAAAGCAGAAATAAATTCTCGTAAATAGTTTCATAAGAGGCAAGAGAGGAAGTTGTGATGAGTTCAACAAAATATTTGTGATTCACTTTCAGGGAGTTTAGCACTGATTGCTGATATTGCAAAATGGCTGTTACTGGTCTTTAGGAATATGAGATCTTTCATTCATTCATCTTAATCTGCGTATCTGTTGTAGGGTTACAAGGGTAGCAGTCTCCACAACTGCCACCCAAACTACACTGCACTATACAGTGTGCCTTCCTGTGGAGAGGAGGTGTGGGCCTGAAGGGTGCTATGTGTAGAGCACCTCAGTGGCAAACTGGTGGATTCAAGCCGCGATTTTAGTCTAGATCCAAATCTGCTTCCTCAACTCCTAGGCCACCACTGCTGCAATATGAGTAACTCTTTCTTTTAATTTACTTGTGTACAAAGTCATAAGCTAAAAAACTGGTTTGTGCAACCCTAGAATCATATCTAATAGTGTTTTGTTACCTGGCCCCTGATGAGAACACAGTCTTCTGTCCCAGTAACAACATCGGGCTCTCCAACATCCCAGGTAGTGAAGCTGACAGTAGTGTGGTCACTCCAGTCAAACAGACCCTCTGTCTTTCTGTCATTCAGTCCAATCCAAAGTTCATCAGTGGAGGCTGCAGGACACGTGGACACAGACCAGAGAAGCGAAGATGAAGTCAAGGTTGAAAATTCAACATTTAGATTCACAGCAATTATTGTATAGATTATACATTTTGTTTCTATATTCGAAAAATACTGTTACATTAATAGAGCCACATTTGGCCAATACGGTCATGTCGTACCATATCCAAGCTGAGCGATGACAAAACTATGATCCTCTATGCTGTGGATGCTCACTAAGTCTCCTTCTTTTTTGCGGCACTCTCTCTGAGCGTCAGCCCATGTTTGGGGAGTACGATGAAGGTGGAAGCAGTGGCCATTATAAGGAATCCATGGGGATGAGCAAAACCCCACTTTATCTGAAAATAAAGCAAAACTTTGTGTAAATGATTGATAGAGACATGGTCAACTCATCAGTATCTACCAAACATGTACAAAAGAATTATTTTATAAAATCATACTATTTTACAATTTCAATCATGACCCTAATTTTAACCATAGCAGTGATGTTCCTCTTTGATTTGCTGACAGTGTAAAGTCACTGGACAAAAAAACAATTCCCCAGGAAACAGATCAGGACAGAACAGTTGTGGAATTATTTCCGTACTCTCTTGTTGATTGTACATGGCTCCTCCTTTGGAGCAGATGTAGCCCAATTTTCTGGCGCAGGAAAAGGTTTCCCATAATTGCAAACCAGAGGTGTCCAGAAGTGCACAGTTGTGGTTAGGGACATGTTGTGGGTTTCCTTGGAGGAAAAAGACAATGATTTTATTTTAGATTTCCTATTTAATATTTTCATTGTTTTGTATAGTGATGACTTGTTGGAATCTCAGGAATCATTATGAGAATATCATAAAAACTCACCTGTATTCCATCGTAAATAACGCAAAGGCTTCCTGTTGGACCACTGCCAACCATGATCTGGGTCCAGAACCAAACCAATCCAAAATCTGTTTTTTGTGGATCCAAGAAGTCCTGTATATGTATTATTATAATTATCACTCATGTATTTGCAGACACTCAGCCAAATGGCCTTAAAACAGACCAGAGTCAACTACGGAATAAATATGGAATAGATATTGGGTAAACCATCCAAGTGACACCATACCTGAGAGGAAGGCATGCTCACTGGGATCAGTAAAACTGACCAGGTTGGAGTCCTGCTGTCTGCAGCTGGCCTCAGCCTGGGACCATGTCAGAGCCGACTGTGTGTTGAGTTGGTAATATGCTCCTGTGGCTGGATTTTTGTCCCAGTTTTCTTTGGCTGAAAGACATGGAAATAATAGATTTTTAACATTGAACTAACTTAACAACTATTAAAAGTTTAAAAAACGACAAAAAAAATACAATGCTCACAGGATGTTGGGCAAAATCCCCAGAGTTCATGATCAAACTTGGTTTCAACTGCGCACCACAGTCGTGTCTGTGATGGGCCAAATGTTGTACAATCTCCAAACCAGCGGTCTTTGTAAAAAAAGGGGAACATGCAGATTTTACCAAATGCATTCCCTTCAATTGTGTACAACTCTAAAAAAGAGAAAGAGAGAATCTGTTACATTTTGAACACTTTTGCAAAGGAATATCACATTGTTGAAAACACATCTGTCCAGGCTATTTATTTTTAGTAGAAATAAACAACCTTTATATGTGTTTGAATTATATTTTTGTTTTGCCACCTTACCTCTGTGAGTTCTTGTGCAAGCACCACTGGAGGTCCCTAAAATGTAGAGGATGTTGTTCGGGCCAACGGTTTTGGAGAGAGCAATTAATCCGTCTGGTTTGACTTCAATGTATAGAGATTTGCCTTTCAAAGCAATGAGTGTTCCATTTCTACATTCCCACTTTTGGAGGTCACTGGTGTCATCACAGTCATACAGGTTGACTTCACTGCCCACAGTTTCGCCCTGTGCTCCCAGGCATTTCTTAGTTGTGACGGTAAAAAGTCTGTTGCCGGTCGTCCAACGAATTGGTTGGCAGACGTGTGACTGTGTTAACATACATCTTCTAGTGGCATCATTAAAGAGAAGAAATGGCTCAACTGCAAAGGGAAAAAAAGGTTTCTGGTCAGTTTTAGTATCCTTTTGCAAGATAACCATCTTTTCCAGCTTCAAAAGAGTATTTCAAAAGACAAAATACTTGGGATTATGTTAGTTATACCATACCATTGGTGGTTGAACATCGAGATATTAGGAGGAAGAGCGCAAAGGCTGCTTGAGTAAACGCTGCAATCAACATTCTTCCGATAAGTCTTGTCACTGCAGACACTGTTAGTAACAGACTTATAAGTGTACTCATGAAAAGGGAGGGGATCTTAATAGTTCTGAGGCTGACACTTTTCCCCTCCTTTTACTGGGAGTTTCAGGTTTTGTATCAGCAGATTTTTTTTATCCAATTGGCAAACTGACATGTAAAAGGAAGTATTTGAGAATTGTGGGAAAGGGCAAGAGGTTGCACTGGGATGTCACCAAGATACAGAGGTGGAAATATGATTTCTGACGTCCCATTAGATCACCAGTGTGTTAAACACAAAACTACTCAGTAGTAATTTGATGATGATGTTTATTTAATTGTGTCAGTTTTGAACAAATTAATAAGCTAATTGTTGTCTTGGATACCGGCAAAGTTGAGAACCGACATTTCAAAACTGTGAAGATTTAGAGTTGCTACTTTTTCTTTGGTAAACAATTAAAAGTACAATTGTATTTGTTTTTAACATTTTTATAATATTTAAGAACGTGTTAAATGTTAATAGATTGTGATTTGGATTAAATATCAGTGTTAGATATTCGTTTTGTTGCTAATTGTTACAACCTTTTAATGAGAACTATGTAGTTTAGGAATTCAGATGTGGTCGCTATACTCTCCTACTCCTTACATGTTCACTAGCCCTTTTCTTAATCTACCGTTAAATAAGGCAGGAAATGACGTGAAAAGTAGCTAATGTTGTACTTCATGTTATTATATATCACTTCAAGCTTGGCTAAGTGGCATTTTAGAGTTCGGACATTCTAAGTTATATAATGTACTCAACTGTTGGACTTTACTTCACCGAAT
The DNA here is from genome assembly GCA_016785265.1 of Paraplagusia blochii. Lineage (NCBI taxonomy): Eukaryota > Metazoa > Chordata > Actinopteri > Pleuronectiformes > Cynoglossidae > Paraplagusia > Paraplagusia blochii. The sequence goes on from JAFBJS010003766.1 coordinate 37,319, forward strand.
ATTGACCAACTTACATGAAAAGTATGTAAATAAAATTCCAACCTACCGACATTTTATAGTCAGCGTTTAATTTTCATTTTTTTCAGCGAACTCTTCGGCCGCCATGACGTATTTACGCTGAATAACTGACAAGCATTTCAGTCAAGTCCAGAACAGACTAAAGCCCGCCCACCCCTAAATGATGATTAGTCAATTGAACAAAATTGTCCAATCAGAAATCTCCAAATCTTCCGTTGACGCAGGCGGCATTTAGCTCCACCCACCTCCTAAATTTACAAATAAATATGACGCAGATTACGTGTGTATTAAAATTGTATTAATGTTTAATAAAACGGCGAAATTAAGAGCAGCGCGAGACGTTTTACTTTAATTTATTAATTTTAATCAATTCATTCTAGTGAATAATAAATACAGTAGTTTATGGTCTAACAATCGTTAGCCAAATAACCAAATAAATAAAGGTGTCACATTGTTTTTTTAAAGCTGTGATTTATTAACATGGAAGACATTTAATTCTTAACATAGCCAGACATTTTTGAATAAAACCTGGAAAATGAGTTTAGTAAAAACAACGCGTCTCTAACAATACTAAAATACAACAACCTGATCAAATCTTTAATTTAGACTCATAATAACTGTTGTAATTGTTAAATCCGATATTTAAAATAACAACATTCATTAGCCTACATACATTATTTTCACTTTTACTGTATAACAATAAACATCTTGCTAGGAATATGATAGAAAAAGAAAAATGTAAGAAACAAACACATTATAGATTCAATAAATACGTCATGTACAACAGGAACATAACTGATTTCACACTGATGTTCATTTTGGTTGGATTTAAATTACATTGCATGTAAGTATTGTTGCTACTTATCATATTCACCGTTTGAGTCAAACTCAAGGCCCGGGGGCCAAATCCAGCTCACCAAGTCATTGTGTATGGCCCACGGGAGTTTTGAAAGCATTTCATATTGTCATAACCTGATAAATTAAACATTGTTTTTTTACAGCAATGAACCAAATGTGATACTTGACAAAGTAATATTTAACTGCAGTAACATGTATTAATATATAGTATGTATAGTTTTCTATTTATAACCATTTCAAGGGAAAAAATGAGTTTGACACCACTGATATATGTATGTTGTACTATGTCACAACAGAACTGAACAGAATCCCCATCATCTTAAAACATGCTGCGCCTTTTGAATAACTTTAACCTGGTCAAATATGTGAAATAGATAAACGTCAAGGTCACCAGAATATTTTTCAACAAGTATAAGAGAGGTGTCACATGACCAAACACAACAATCAGACCAATCCTTATGACAAGGAAGGGAAAGTCCTGCAGCACCACGCCGGCAAATGACAACAGAGGGTTGTCAGGAGAGATGCTCATACGAAAGGTAGACAGGAAGCTGAAAATATAGAGAGGAAACACCCAGGCTGTGTAGAAGACTACTGGTTCCCCAGCAACTCTCACCATCTCCACAGTGTCCAACCAGAATAGGAATGTTTCCACAAATATCTCTGACCTCCCATCCTTCCTCCACAGGAAGCCCAGATGCCCCGAGTAGGATTTGGGACGTAAAGATGAGGAGTACAGGTAGGCAGTGCTCGGAGCCCGTGGGCTGGAGGTTGGCTGGCTGGGTGGGGCAGGGGGAGGCTGCCGCCTGCCTGGGGTGAAGCCATTTTTGACCTCGGAATGACTCGAGTTCAATCCATTTTGGCCTTCACTGGGACGTAGCTGGCTAGAGACGGTGGTCACCTGTTCCAGGTTTGTGAGGACAGGGCCTGGATATTCAAGGTCGGGATCCAGGGAGTCAGCTGCAGATAAAAGGATTGTTCTGTGATGTTCTCAACAATTATTATTGTGGTTTTCAGGTGATTAGAGGGACAACACAGAGAGGGAGATTTGGAAAAAAAACCAAGAGAAGCCAGATTGAGACGTTAAGAGGAGGGACAGTGGATGCATTGGTAGATGAATGATTCTAGAGATGGAGCTACCGGGTAGCAGACAAAGAGCAGATTGATGGAGGACATGGAGGTAGATAAAGAGAAGAAGATACAGAGGTCTTACATGGTCCAGTGAGTCTGCACGGGCGAATCCTTTCTATTGTGTCCACACAGACGAGACAGAACAGCAGCAGAGAAACAGGCAACTCAGCAAAATGGTCAAGTCTGTGTCCCCCATCTACCTGCAACTTTAATGTAATGAAAAAGAGAAAAACATAAATCTATAAAATTAAAGACTGGAGGCAGATAAAAGTTGACCTACAATTTTGAATTCCAAAATGACTAGTATAAGAAGTGCAGTGCAGATGCAAGAAAAAAGAAGTGAAACTTATTATGTCACATCAGACTAATGGCCAGATGTTAGTGTGATGAATGTGGTTTCAGCTGTTATTGGAGTCGGGTTAATGGCCAACCTGTTATGTTTACTAAAGGTTACTGAGTAGCATGACAGAGTCTTGTGACCAGGTTTTCCAGTGCCTTCTTGTAGTAATTCTGACGGTGTTAAAGTCCACCTCAGGACATGTCAAAATGCACAGCCCCATCTCAGAGAATTCACTCACAAAATTGAGAAAATGAGTTGTGCCAGAAATTGTACGTTTCTGACCAATAGTCCTCCTCAAGGGCCACGTTTTTAGACAGCACCAAACTTGAACAGGTGCCTCTCACTGACTGAAAGGGATTCGTCACGACCATTTTACCTTGGAGCTGGTGATCAAAAGAGCAAAGCAAGGAAATGTGCAGAGGGTGAGATACGCCAGCGCTGCAGGTCTCCTGAAAGACAGGACGCATTGATCTGTTCACACACCAACAACAACCAGTCGAGTGTAAGGTTCAATGTCAGTGGCTGTAGAGCAATATTTTGATATACCTCAGTATTCACATATCTAAAAATACAGAAGAGTCTATACCAGGCATGGGCAAACTAAGGACCGGGGACCAGATGCAGCCCGTTGAGCTTTTTAATGCGGCCGGACAACCTTATCTAAATTAAATAATTTATCTATACTATCATTTTATTTCTGCCTTTTCCATGCAATGATGCATTTCCTCAGTAGATGGCGCTATAAAGGGTATCAGAAACAGGATTTTAGGTCTTATACATGCCTTTAACCTGCCATTTATCTTCAAAGTTCAATTTTAGGACCGATTGTGGCCGGTGAGTCAAAAACTTTGCCCAAGCCTGGTCTATATACACTGTGAAATACTGTAACAACCAGAAACTGAAGTTTGTTACAATTTACAGGTAAGGAGATGACGAATAATAAGATAAACACTGAAATTAAACATTTCTGTCAAAAAAAAATGAAATAAAAAACACTGCACCTGGGTGTAATGTTTGGAGCTTGGATGATAAGCCACTGTACTCACCACCGAGTGATTTCAGCCATGTAGCCCCGTCGCTTCATGAGCAGATATTTGAGAGGAACCCACACCAGCAAAGTCACGGACGTCACATAGGCAATAGAAATGGCCACCACCAGCCAATACGCCGTATGGTCCCCTCTCCTGACATCACGTACCAGCCTGGCAAACCTCTCCATAATCACAAACACAGGTATGATGAGGGCAGCAAACTGCAGCGTCTCATACAGGACAAGCTTGACCGTCTTCCCTGAAGGCATCGTCCCGGGTCACCAGTTGCTGGTCAGATCTTTGATGATAATCCACAGAAACCAGGGACAGGAGCTGGTGGACTCTGCTCACTGACATCGCTTACACTGCACAACTGACTGTAATCTTTTATTGCTCAGGTAACAAGGTGGTCACGCTCACATTTTTACAGGCTCACAAAGATACTTCATACATCTCATAATATGGGGGGAAAAATGAGCCTAATGTGGAGATTTACAACAAAACACAAAAACCTGTCTTTATTATTTAAGGACTTATAAGACTTGCAACACCAAACAAACTTAAATAATATTAATTAAAATATTATTCAAACATTCCTATTTCTTCTTTAAAAAATGTAGGTGTTTTAGGGGTTAGTTGATTGTTAATCTCCATTTAGCAATAGAGGTGTGTTTAGGCCAAAAAGCAGGTATTGGGTAAATGTGCACGTCTACCTAAAAGTGCATAGAAGTAAACAAAGAGACCGGGAATGTTCTGTACATTTGGCATGGTTTTATTGTGAATACCAATTTAATTAGCATGGCTAAAAGAACATTATATACAAACAGCAGGACACAGGTGGAAACAAGTGTTTTTTTTAACATAAATGCTGATATTCAAATCAATTTTTTTGCATCAACATGTCACATATGGGGTCGCCAGGGTCTAGTTTCCCATGGTGTGCATGTGTGATGCTGACCAGAGCTATGGTCTGGTCAGTGTGGATTGAGAACAGCAGCTTACTTGATCTTGTGGCTTTCATTGATCAAACAGATTTAGTTTCTTAGTATTTATTGTAGGCAGCAAAATAATACAGATTATTGACACTTGACTCGATCAATGTAAAATGTTTTGTCCTAATGTTTAAGGTAAATGTTTTTCATTCTTCCATTTAAAACCAACATTAATATAGTCAATTTTAATGTTTATTTCTGATAATATGTTGCTATTGAAAAAAAAAAAGGATCTGGAACCAACAACGGAGAATATGAAAACTTAAACAAACTCTGCCTGCACATTTTGTTTTACTTCAGGTGGAGCAAACAGGTTTGAAAAGCACGTGGAGTTTTCATCAGTTTTCACATTAATACCATTTGAGCCAACAGTACAATAAGCTTCAGAGACATAAGTATCAAACACAGAGAGAAATGTCCATGTTCTCATGTCAGCCGCGGAAATTTACAACCCGATTAGTGCAGAATAGTCACACAATCCACTTTTCTCTGAGTACATACATCCAACACTGAGTTTTGTTCAGTTTAAAATAGCATAACAATAACCAAACAATATTAAATTGCACTACAAAAGGAACACTGACTAAAGAGACGCTACGGTGGGTTAGGATCACAGAAGTCACCTCTTAGCAGCCGGGTCTATAGTGAGAGAGTACGTTAGCACAGCTTATGAATTAGGATGGATCACTGACAATGACATGCTTGATTACAGAAAAAAAAAAAACAGGAAACCCTCTAAAGTGTGAAAAAAAAGAACATACTTATGAAGTTGAGATCATTTTAGTGTTGTTTCTTATTTCTCTTTGGCCTTCTCCGGTGAACTAGAACTTTTGTGATAGCAGAGTTACCTTTTAGTCAAACATCCATAGCTGTGTTAACAAACTCCCCACAGTTGAGGTTATCATGTGACTTCACTATTCGGTCGGTACAGTATATACAAGAGTCGTGTGCATGCTCAAATCCCTCCTTTGTTTCTTTACTTAAAAAACAAAACATAACAAAACAAAGAAAAAAAAGTGGCGTTAGTTTGCAAGTACTAAAGGTTGTCAACATATACAGGACGCAGTAGCTTATGTCCATTACTGGTTGTATGGATATATTTGTATAAAAACAAAATGAGTACGTTAAAAAAGCATGCCCCCAACTCATCTGCATTAAGGATTTGCCATGATAAAGATGTGACTGTGTGAGTGTTTTTGTATTTGTTGCCTGTTAAGACTATATCAGGGATTGTTCTGGTCTTCTTCGTCCTTTTAGAGGCAACATGCTTGTCTTTGTTTACACTTTGTCAAAGAGAAGAAAGAGAAGCTACTCTTGTGTGTATGTTTTTTGGAGAACAGACCAAATAAGAGAACACGTGTGTCATCGACATGAAGAGGTTGTATGTGTTTTGTCAGTTACTGAGTGCCGAGTTCCACTGCATGTAAATTCCTACTGTTTCTGGAAGAAAAAAAAAAAAAAAAAATCAAATGAAACTTGATACTAATGAAAAATCATAACACTGTTAAAACTATTTATTTTTGCTAAATAAATCAGATTAATCTAATTGTACATGTGCTACAAAATCATTTAAAAAATACTGACCCTCACTGTGTTGACATTGCCCGGTCACCTTTTTGGAAACATGAGTAGAAGAAATGATATAGTGCTGTCAGAAGATTTAAATGAATTAAGATGAGATGAATCAGTGTCCATAAAATAAAGTCCAATAAAAGCTTCTTCATGTTTGCACTAAATCAGTTCCAAACACAGGGGAGAAGGAAAAGGGGGCGGCGCAAAAATAAGCAATGAAAGTTTTTAATGGAGTCCTGTGTAAAGGTTCATTAAATAAAAATCACTGTTTAACCAGGAGTGAAAGATGATAGTTCAGGAGTGAACTATATAGTGCATGTATAAACGTATATATATATATACATGTACAGATGAATGATGGAGCCACTGTCAGGGTTTATTGACCACAGGATTCATTTCCAACTGTCCTGTTTGTTATGATGAATCATTAAATAAATCTAATAAAAAAAAACAAATCTCAGACCATTGTGTGATCAGATCTTTTCACTGACCTTATGAGGTTCTATAGCAAGGCTTTATCTGAATAGGGAACCTGTGTGTTGTCTGTAGAAGGTGCTAGATGACCAGATGGGTTGCTGTAGTTTGGAGTCTGTGACATGCCCGGGGCTGGACCTGGGGCGGGGGCAGGGTTCTGGTAGGACTGAATGTCTGCTGGGGCCATGCTGCCTGGAGCTGCGGTGTAGACTGGTGGCGGTCCCATGTACATATGAACATCACTGTGACATGGAGATAGACATGTCTTATAGATACATGCGTATGAAATATATATGAACATGGAGGTGCAGAAAGCACTGATAAAAAAAAAAAAAAAACTTACCTGGGAGCTGGTTGTCCTGGAATTGTGCTTCCGGATGGAAGCTGCTCCATGGGAATAGTGTAACCCTGTCCTGCTGCATTGTTCATTGCATATGAACCTGCTGGAGGCTGAGCAGGGTAGATCTGCAGCAAGACAACATCTAAGGATCACTATGCTGGACTCATAAATACACCATGTTTCAGACCAATAATTCTACCTGTGGGGCCGCATTAGGGGGGGGCTGCATGTAGTACTGTTGGCTCTGCAGCTTGGCGTACATAGCGTAGACTGGATCCTCGTTCATCAACTTGGCATACAAAGACAGAGCCTCCATCACCTTCACGTTCAGCTCTGACAGCTCAGAGTGTTTCCTAAAAACACAAAAATATCTTCTTTATACTCATGTTGCTCATCAATGTTTCTTTAATTATCCAACAATAGTGTGTTGTTTTATTTTACCGGTCTATGTCCTCCAGCTTCTGGTCAATGAGGGGTCCCATTTGATTACAAGCACCTGTGAATGTAATGTGTATCATAGTTGAGAGTGTTATATTTATTTTAAAAAGTCAGTCAACTTCATGTTGAATATCAATAAATAATAACAATATACTCTGAGTTTTTATTAAATAAATACTTTGTACGCGCTGCAGACGGTTGGAAACAAAGACATTCATCATATTTGTCTTTACCTTCTAGCTGTAGCAACTCAACACTGTCTGACTGGTTGTCTGTGGGATCTGCACTCTGGATCATCTGCAGCAACTGGTCCATTTTGTCCTGAAATGGTTTGTATAAATATCTGTGATGAGGCTCGTTAGGGGAAAAAAGCTGCGAATCAAGAGTTGAATGTCAGCGAAGGACGTAGAGAGATTGGAGGACTGACCTCGTCTATGTAGACAGGCTCTTGTTCAGGCTCTATGGTCTCCACCTGGATGTCCTCGCTAAACTGAACCGTCTTCTTCTCTGTCTTGACTGTTGTGTTTTGAGACAGAGAAGGGAAGTGGGGGGGTAAGAAAGAGAAAACTTTGTGCTGTGTTTGTGTGTTTGTGTTCACTCACTCATCTCAGGCTCTGCAGTGAGGTCTGCAGTGACAAAGTTGGAGGGAAAAAGTCCAACTCCCTGGTATGTTTCTCCTTTCCACCAGTTGGGGTCACTAGAGGAAATACAATAATGTTTTACAACTTGAATGTAGTCAGTTCTCTCACCCGCCCGCAGTACACTGCCTTTCATACAGCGACCTCATGTGTCCATTAGAGCGAACTGCGCGGCACTCACCTGTCGTCCAGTATAGTGATGATTTCTCCCGACTTGAAGGTGAGCTCATTGTCTTCAGCAGCCTCGAAGTCATAAATGGCGCGAACTTTTCTACCGTCTGACTTTTGTGAGGAGAGGAGGGTGGAGGTGCTGGGGTAAAGGCCCGACAGGGACGACTGTGGCTGTTGACGCTGCTCCTTCAGTGATAGCTCGATAGCTGCAAACATTGTTGTATCGTCGTTTACAGAAAAATACTTGCCATGTGATGTATACAAGGACTAGAAAGCATTACCTTTGGCCAAATCTTCTTCCTCTTTTTTGTTCGTAGCAGTAGATGGATCCTTGGCTACCAACGCTGGACTCGCTTTCGCCTGCTCCGCAGCCTGCAAATAAATAGTAATTACCTTCTCACATTTCTTTAATGGTTGAATAAGTGATCATTTGTGACATAGTAGTGAAACCACAGACCACATCAATGTGGCTTGAATCTGTTTTCTGTGAAATCTGTGAAAATAATTCTTTCTTGATATTGCAGTTTTGGAGTCTAGATGAGCAAAATTATTAGAAATTATCAACCTTATCAGTCTTTAATGCCTACCTGAGACCCAACCGCTGGGAAGGACACACCCTGCTCACGTAGATTCTTTATCATTGCTGAGATAAGACTGAGTTGTGGATCGTTTCGGAAATCTTCTGCCCACTCCACCATAAGGGCCTTTAATTTCTCACACACCTTCGGGTGGCCCTAGGAGAATAATAAAAAAATTACATTCACAGATCATGCTATAATAATACATATCAATCAATCAAAAAAAGCTTTTTTTATTTAAGGTATTTGAGTAAATTATTAGAACACTTATTTACTTTTATTTTATTTTGAAATAAATGTTAATCATAAACAACCACATTTGGCACAGAAGACAAGCTGTGCATAATGGCGGCGTACCTTATTTAAGACATTACTGACTTCACTTGCAAACTCTCTGGAACAGACCTCCAGGTGAAATATCTTCCCACAGTTGGAGACACACGCACCAAGAAGCTGGGAACAAAAAAAAACAACCAAAACAAAACATAATTAGCTGATGCACTAATTAATCCATAGCAACAATAATCAAATCAAAAAGCACTGATTCATGTCTTAATTCTGGTGTCTGGTGGTAAATGTTTGAAACAATCAGACTCCACTGTAATCAGTCATTCAGGACGGACACAACACCATGTCACTGTGGACCTGAGGTCATTATTTGTCCTCCATGAACAGAATAATAACAATTACACAGGATTGTTTCCTGTTGACTTACAGTAAGTGCCTGCATGGCCACATGAGGGTCCTTGTGGTTCACTCTTCTCATTATAGAACGGAGACACTCTTTAGGTCTGATTAGGAAGGAGGACAAAAAAAAGACAAAAAGTTAATCATTACTTTACATTATTGTTTTATAATTATACTCTTACATGTTCTCATACCCAGAAGACACCCTTATAAAAATAGCATTGATAATTGTATTATTGATGTTAGGCTCAGTGAACTCACCCAGTGCGAGACTGTCCTATTTTATCACATATGTCCAGGATGAGGCCCCAGTCCTCGGCCGTGTTCATCTCACTGGTCGCTTTCTCTGCAGGTTAGAACAGAAGAGTTGGGAAGTTTATTCTGAATCTCAAATGTCTCCTCATTGGACTTGCAAAACGATGGAAATTACTCCACTGCACACAAGGAAATGTGACCTCTGTCTTTAACCAATCATCAAAGAGAACAGTGAGCAGCTTTGAACGCCCAGTGAGTGGGGACAGTGCCATGCTCAAAGGCACAGAGTGAATCTGTCTAATTGTTTAACCACAAATCCACCACTGCCATGTGTGTTATTCACACTTGCACACTGTGGCGAGTAATAAAGATCTCACTTTATCCAGAAACTCCATAGATTTTCCTATGGACAATTCCAAACCCTATCCTACAAAAAAAGTAACATAAATCCTCTAATGTGTTGAGTTATTGTCAAGGACTGTGTTCTGTAGATGATGTCAAGGACAGAATATATCCTATCAAATCAAACAAAAAAAAAATTGTTTGGTTTTAATGGCAATTCTACAAATGGTATGTAATTTAAAGAACCCGAAACTCTTCCAGATCCCAGTCTACTTCCTATGCCATTAGGCCACCACTAATCCAGACTAGTCCTTAACCACAGGTTTAACTCTATGGCAACCTCTTAGTCATAAAATAAATACAACTTGTTTGGTTGCATTTATTTTAAAAAACAAACTAATAAAATAGTGTTTGTTGATATGAGTTAAATAACATAATATAAACTAGACTTTTGGAGGTAACATTTTTAACTAAATGTAAAATATTGCACAAACAAGTTAGATAAACCATCAGTGGTTGCTCTAATTAGCAAATGTTGTTACTAAATAAAACTGCAGTTGAGTTTTGACAGAGTTAAACACCACCAGGGTCCAATTATGGCTTTTACTTATATAATACACCAGGGGTGCAATAAGTAGATGGGGATCTACCAGGAGATCTCCAAAGGAACGAAGGAATCAAAACAGACTGTATAACAGATATTCTTCTCCTAGGGATAAGTGAGGAGAGCTCACTGTGTCTTCTACTCTGTCTCCAACTACCTCCATGTCCTCCCTCACTGCATCCATCAATCTCCTTTTTGTCTCCTAACTGGTAGCTCCATCTCTAGGACCATTCTTCTACCAATGTCTCCACTGTCACTCCTCTGAACATGTCCAAACCATCTCAATCTGTCTTCTCTAGCTTTTTATCCAAACCTTCCTGTCTGTGTTGTCCCTCTAATTCCCTCATTCCTGATCCTGTCCATCCTTGTCTCTTCTAGAGAGAACCTCAGCATCTTTGACTGCTTCACCTCCAACTCTGTCTCCTGTCTTTCGCCAATTGCTAGTGTCTCTATACCAGGGGTGCCCACACTTTGTTTTGTGAGCTACTTTTTAAATGACCAGACGTAAGTGAGCTACCTGGATTGAAAACTCGAAATATATTTACCTATATAAATTTTTTATTTAATATCTTATTGCTTACATATATATATATATATATGCTTAGCATTTTGAAATATAATTACATCTCTGGTTAAAATTACTATTATTTCTTATGTTATTGCTCAGGGTCTACCAACAATCCTTTGGAGATCTTCCTATTGGGCGCCTCTGATATAGAGAATACGGTATTCAGTTTATATAAATAAATGTATTCATAGTTTTTAATCTATATAGATCACTTTATCCTGGTGATTTGAAAAGTAGTTTTCAAGAGAAATAGTGTAGTCACCCCTGTAATAAACCACGGTCTTTGTACCAGCCAACAAATACATACAGTACAATGGAGGGCAGTCAGATAAGCTAAGCTACTTTAGCTGACAACAACATCTGAGTCACAGATGAATACGTAATGGTTAATAACACAAACGAGGGTTAAATTTAGGAGGAATATTCTTAACCTGGTTTACAGATAAGATATATTTTCTAATTATTATGAATGTAAAAAGTAAATTGTTTTATACGTTCTGGAAAAATCCATAAGCTAAGTTGATGCTAACGCACTCACAGAAGAGCCAGGTCAACGTACTGAATCACAGCAGACATTTAAATCGTTTCAGGCTGAAATGTGTTTATTTACTTCTGTGCTTCTTACTTCCTACAACAGTACAATACACGAACAAAGAACAGAGGCTTTTCTGAGTCTGAGCCCCGCGGGACAAAACAAACAAAGCTGTCGCCTGTGAGCCACACCGGCTAGTTGGTCACAAACGACGTCGATTCTTGAATACTCACCGACATCTTGGTCGAATGGATTGGTCGTAAAGAGAGGCATCATTGCTGTTTTGACCACAGCTGATTTTTCCCCCTTTCACGTCGTTTATGATTCGCTCTGTGTCTTATTTCATACAGTTAAAAGAGCATAGTAATGATGCTTGCATGGGTGTCAAGCGGAGCCAGCCGGCTCTAACCCACAGTCTCGACTTCCACGGACGTCAACAAGATAAATATTGAGTGTCTCTCTGTCCTATCCGCTAAAATTACTACTGACATCAACAAGCTCAACCCGTAGAACCGTGATTAAAAGTCTGGGACAAACGAGGTGCCATAAATCTCCCTTGCAGTTAAAAAACATCCATGTCATGGTCAGGTGATGGCGATCACGTGACGTCGACTCACTGCTTTGATCAGAGAATGGTGAAGGCCAGGGGCGTCGAGGAATTTTGGGGGGACTCCAGATGGAATACGGGTGGGTGTGGGGGGCGAGGAGGGCGATCGTCACAAAACAGATAATTTAGTTTACTTTTCGTCGTAAATAACCTATCTTCAAGCTTGAAATGTATGCTGGAAGCTAATTTCTGTGTAGAATGATTTAACAAATTAAAAAAAAAGTCCCAAACAGTACAAGATATAAAACTAGCCTGTGGAATGAAGTCAGATTTTATTGAATAATTTGTGTTTGTGTCTTTTTATATATAAAAAATATTTTTTTAAGGCAAATTGTTTTCATCTATAGGATGATTATCTAATAACACTAGTCATATTGACAAAAAATATTTGCAAATCATAAACTACGTACCAGTTTATAATGTTAACAAGTTATCGTAACGAATGTCTGCGTTATCTGATTGTTTTTCTGTTTTTAGTTTGCGTAAAAAAATCAAAATCCAAGCATTTTTATTTTGCCTGGATTTTTTTTGCTGCCTTTGAATGTGCATTAGATAATCTCATTTATTGTATTTGTTGTTTAATCCCAGACTTTAATGTAGAACAACCTTGTTTACCATCCTACCAGAATTCCACCTACTACGACTTGATCCAGCAAATCAGGCACCAAATATAACTATTCGAATGAAAAGGCCACCTTTGTCTTGTAAAAATCTTTTATTTTATTTTTTTTAAGACTAGGTTTATTCCTCATTTGCGTAAAGTGGTGTTGATTGCATAAAGAATGTTTGCGGCGAGGGCACGGGAGCCCCTGGGGTTCGGATGGATGCCATCTCTGCTGAAAAATGATGAATGCTCCCAGAACAGATGAAAATTGTCAATTAAAACAAGTCTGTGTGAGGCACAAACTGATTGCAGCCATATGTGGAGGCAGAGGAGTCGACTGAAGTGCTGCAGACTTTTGCAGATGGAGGGGATGGGGCCGGAAATAAAAACCGATTTTCTGCAGTCTTTGAGCAGCTGGAAGAGGCTGGTGAAGTCAAGTTTAGGCACTTCAGATGTTTGAACCGAGATGTTGTTGGTTCCAACGTGAATTACAACATTTTTGGCGTGTGGATGTTTGTGCAACAGCAATGGGATCTCTGCAAGCAAGTCCAAAACTTTCGCAGTGGGGAAGCAGTACGTTGTGGCTGTTTTTAGTTTTACATTTCTGATAATGGAATCACCGATTATTAAAGTATCTGAGGACGGGCTTGGACCCGGTGAGGGCACAATGGTATGAGGAACAGATTGTCCACAGCCAGGTTTGGGAGAGAGAATGTGATGCAGAGGTTGACCATCAGTAACTGAGGGTGGAGGTCTTTGGTTTGTTGAAGGCGGAGGCGTCAAAGAACTTCTTTTTACACAAGGTTTACTGATCACTGGCAACACCTTGACATTGCCTGCAGTTTGGACCTGTTTTGGTTGGTTGCTAGTGGCATCTAACAGCAACTGGCATCCAGAATTTTGCACTGCTGCCTTTTTGGAAAGCTTTCTTCCTTCTGCGTTTTTTCGTGACTGCTTTCTGGCCGAACGAACCCCGTCCCTGTTCACGCAACTTGTTTTCGGGGTGTCCCCCAGACAGACTTTGTGTGTAGAACCATGTTTACTGGCTTCCTTGGGTCTAGCACCGGTCTCAGCAAGTGGCATGTCAGCTGCAGCTCTGTTGACACCACGGACTTCTGGCAAACAAACGGCATGAACGGAATCAATTTTGGTCCTAAAAGATTTTGCGGCATCCACTGAGTGAACGTTAGTTATGAAATTGTGTTTAAGTGCTTCCCTCGGCTTGATTCGTTTCTCGGCGTTGAGGTGCAGGCAGCTTTTTAGAAGTTCAAAAAATGCCATCCTTTCTTCAGCGTTGTCCTGTTTGGGGATGGTTTTCCTTGGCAGAGACTCGAGGCTCTTTTCATAGTCCGTAAACCGCCTTGAACTTATTGGTTTGAGTCCCGTCTCCCTTTGGTACTCCTCAGGGGTCCGCAGCTTCCACTGTGCACACTCATCCCAGGTGAAATAAATCAGGCTGTATTTACCTGTCGTGATCTGGAAGTCATTGGGGTGGCCGAGTAAGCAGATCACAGTTTTCATCCACTTGTACGCGCAGCTGCTGGGTAAGAGGTTCATGCCGTAGTACATGAATGCCATGATGCAGCCCACTCCCCACATGTCCACAGATTCAGACAAGGGTAGACCCAAGTTGACCTCCAGGGCCCTGTAGGCCGCGGGCTGGATGCTCATTCCAACCTTGGCTTTACGAACCGGCAGAGCCAATCCAAAGTCAATCAGCTTGACTTTGAACGGATGATCCCTGTGATTGACCAGCATGATGTTGTCGGGCTTCAGGTCTGTGTGCATCATACCGATGTTCTTAAGAGCTTCAAAGGCCACCAGCAGCTGATAGGTCACAGAGCGGATGTCAGCCAGACTCAGGGGTTCAAATTTATTCATCTCCATCAACTTCCAGAGGCTGCGGTCCAACATTTCAAAGGCCAGACAGGAGATGTCATTGAACCTGAAGTTATCAAGGTATTTCACGATGTTGTTTTGGTCTGGGTCAAGAGCACGGAGTTTCTCCAATATGGCCACTTCACGCTCGTTCACAATAGCTTTATTACTTTTGTGGATTTTCAGAGCCACCCTCCTGCCCATGTTCATGTCTAAACATTGGGCAACTTTACCAAAGCTTCCCTCTCCGATGAAGTCCATTACCCTGTAACGGGTCTTGCAGCTGTGAATTACATCACCCTTTTTCACCAAGAAGTTGTCCATGTCTGGAAACCACCTTGTTTGCCTGGTTTTCCTTAAACTCCAAATAAAAATGTTAAAGAGTGGCAGCCTTGGCTAGGGAAGACATTTTTCCTTTTTTTCCCTTTGTGGAGTTTGAAGAGAGCGGTGCAGCCTCCTTCGTCTCCTCCTCCATGTGCTGTCTTTGTTGTAGATAACAACATGACAGTGCTTCCATCTTTTCTTGGCTCTTCTACAACAATGGGTATCCATTGTGTTGCATTACTGCCAACTGTTGCCTGATTTACTTCCCTTATATTGCGTTTTTTTTTAAATATATATATATAGCGTACATTAGGCAGTATTTGCAATATCACATCCTTTGCCCATTTCCTTGCCCTCCAGGCCTCAAGGTGGCAGCAGTGAGCTCTTGTCCTTTGTTGGGCGGTAGTACTGTTTATTAACAGCAGCGAGCATCAACACTTTCAGCCTTTACTCTGATTGTCATTCTGTGTTAACCCTCCTTTTACCCATTAGGACTGTGAAACCTTCAACCGATTACTTCAAAGTATTTCCTTTTAAATTCCGCACATCAAAGGCATACAGACAATTTTGCATGTATGTGTATTGGCTCAAGACACATTTATTCATAACTGTATTTTCATCAGTAACCTGGGCTGCGGGGGTTACTCTCCTCAGACCCTAAGCATCTAATATTTAACAAGTGATTATGCAAAATCTAAACGTAACTGATTTTTGTCTTGCATTATACATATATATATATACTGTATGTATATATATTTATATCTGGCATTATACAAAAAATAAAAAATGGCTGAACGTACAAACATTTCATTGAAGTGTTCTTTGTGTGTAAATCTGGCAGTCTGAGAATCTAGGAAACAGCAGCAATGCACTCACTGGGCATTAATCGTCAAAAAGTAAGGAGGATGTTTACACACGTCTGCAGCGGCTGCTCCTCCTGTGGAAACTCTGATATTATAAAAATAGTTCACATCTATTAACAGCAAAGATTTCTAATGAGGAAAATGATGTTGACAGAAAGATATCACCACAGGAATTCATATCTCCACCATGAAAAGACATTTAGTGAAATATTTACAGATCTAAACCGCTGCTTGAGTCAACTCTGCAGCCGGAAACAAATCACAAAAAAAAGTGGATTTTGAAGCTCAATACAAAGTCATCGATCGCATCATTGTGCTGATTGACATCTTTTAAACCTCGAATATGCAAAATCTTTTTTATTACAAAATTAAAATATTTGAACAATTATAAAATGGTGCAAATGACTACATTCGTGTGTACAAATACAGCCTAAATGTTGTCGTTGGCCTGCTCTGCTCCGTGTCTTTTTTTCTCTGTCCTTGTCACTGTGCAGTCGACACAAAGTCAGGCTCAAAGTTCCACTCGGGCTCCATGAAAACGTCCTCATCCTCTTGCTTTCTTTGTCCCAGCTTCTGCACTTTTATTGTCAACTTCATTATATTCCAACAAAGTCCGATGGCTCTGTTTTTGGTTAGATACTATAAAACTGGAACTGGAACGAGAAGCCAAATACATCAAATCAGAGAGTTGTTTCACTGATTTCACTGTTTCACTGGTTAACAAAAAAATATTAAAATTTATTTAATTAATTTAGTAGGTCAGTTGTGATGCTGCCCCCTCTCTGCATTTTTCATATTTTTCTTGTGTGACTGATGCTTTTATTAAATCAGATTCTTTATTTTATTTCCTGTGTGAATAGATTTGTCTACAGTCTGGTCTCCAGTCTTACTCACCGTCTGACGCCCGTTCACAGATGAATCCAATGCGTTCAGTGCAGTAGAAGTCGTTCCACATGGCATTATGGATGAGTCCGGCACAATCTTCACCATCCTCGTGACCGTGTCTCCAGTTATCAGGCTGTCCAGGCTTCCACTTCCTGTCAGTGATAAGTTGAAATCAAGTTACAAGGGAATAATGTTTGATTCACACACACTGATATTCCAATATTGAATGATATAAATACCAGATGTAATAACTCAAACCATGGAAATTATTTTTTGAATGAATACTGCGGTAGTAACGGTTCTGGGGGTTCCACTTACGTAAAATGAGGAATACTTCCATCCACCCACTTCCAGGTATTTTCCACATCTCTGTCAGTGAGGCCCAGCCAGAAGAATCCCTTTCCAGCTGTAGCATTTTTCAAAAATTGCTAAAATATAGCAAATGATACACAATTAGATCAGAGTTATTATCAAATTTTCAATTACAAGTGTCATTTCTCCTTTAATGTCCGTACCTGCTCTTCATTGTTGTTGATTATGATCATGTGAGACGACATGTTTGTGCAGAAAAGTTTGGCCTGGTCAAAATTACACGTCTGCGTGGAGAAATAGTAGCAACTGTTTGCAAACCTCTTGAACTGAGGTGGACAACCTGGAATCATCACCAAAGAAGTGTTAAGAAGAATTCAACAACAATTTTCCCTGTTGTTTGTTGTCATTCTTCTCACCTGAAGCCGGGGCCACAGGTTCCTGGACCTGTCTGGACACAGAACCTTGGGGAGCCACCGTAGCTTTAGGTGGCTCAGCTGGTTTGAGGGTTTCTGGGCCCTTCGTGGGTCGTGGTGGCATTTCAAATATAGAATGCACAGGCACAGGGAACCCTGGAGGTCCCGGGGGGCCAGGAGGGCCGATAGGCCCCTCAGGACCACGAGGTCCATCCAATCCTGCAGGCCCTGCTGCACCTCTGGGGCCCATTATACCTTGTGGTCCTGAAATCCCTGGTAATCCATCTCTACCCGGAGGGCCAGAAACTCCAGGGTCTCCTTTATCTCCAGGGCTTCCAGGTCGGCCTGGAGAGCCTCGAGATCCTTTAGACCCAGGGAGGCCTCGAGGTCCAGATGCACCCTTTGGACCTGTTGTACCTGATGGTCCAAAAGGACCTCTCTCTCCCTTAGATCCAGCCACACCTGGGACACCTTTGTCTCCCTTATCACCTTTTGAGCCCGTCTGGCCAACGGGCCCCTGAGGTCCTCTGTCTCCCCTGGTGCCCTTTGGACCTGGTGGACCTGGAACATAGGAACCACAAACTTGGAGTAAACTGAAACAAGATCATTTTAGAAAATATATATAAAACGCGGATCTGAACACATCCTACCCTGCAGTATGGTGAAGTTGGTGATGAGCTGTGAGTGTTTGCTGTCCACCACCTTCATCTCCTCCATCACCATGGACAGGTTGGTGACCTCTTGGTCCAACCTGGAGGACAGCTCGTCCTGCTGGGTTCTCAGCTCCATGCTCTCAGCCCTGGCCTCCGTCACGCTCATGTTCAGGCCCAGTAACAGGTCAGAGTGACGGATCACCGTCTCCGCGCACGAGCGCAGCCCGTTCAGATCTGTGCTGATGGCACCGAGGATCTGTGTGGTGAAGCTGACGTTCCCCGTCACGCTGTCCATCTCATTCTCCTGTTTGTCCAGTCTTGTTTCCATCTCGTCGAACTTGGTTGAAGTGGTGTTGTCGTGGTCTCGTTGCCGATCCATCAACTCCCTCATGTTCTGGTCATGTCCCTCAATGAGAGTGGAGGCGTTCTGGATCTGACTGGCCAGTGTGTTGAGCTGAGACCCCAAGTCATCCAGGGCGTCCCCGTTGGTCCGAGCCAGGACAGAATTATTTGCAGCCAGAACTTGTAGATTCTGGACCTTTTCCCTGAACCAGTCTGTGTCGGCCTGGTTCTGCCGTGCCGTCTGCTGCAGAGCCTGGTAATCATTTTTCAGTTTCTGAACAGTTTGACTGGTGTCTTCTACAGTTTTCTGCAGTGTACTGAGCAGACTGCGTTGCTGGAACTGGGTGATGTTGAGGGTGCTAACGTTGACCTGGGTCTGCCTCTGCTCCTTGATCTGACCCTGTATGACCGACTGTAGTCGCGCAGTGTCAGTCTGGAGGTTGTTGATGATGCTACTGTAGGAGATCAAGGTCTGATTCAGCCCACGAACCGAGGCGGCGTTCCCATCTAAGAGACTCCGCAGGGACAACTGACTATTGGGCATGTCCTCTTCAGTGAGCTGAAGCTCTTGCAGGATGTCCCTGTTTCTGGACGCCTTGAGGGCAATGTCATTCAGTTGGTCCTGGAGGACTTGTAGGTTTGACTTGAACGTCTTGATTTCACTTGTGGCATTAACAGACGTCTCTCCTGCCTGATCATCTGTGGAGGTCACACAGATAAAAAAAAAAAAAAAAATCAGTTGTTGTTGTATTTAAGGAGGTTCTTTCAGTGGTTGCGTAATGTTGAGAGAACTCACCAAGTTTTTTTAAGTCTATCTCGACTGCGTTTATCTTGCCTCCATAATTTTGCATGCCCACTGTCACATTGTCCATTTTCTGGACCACTGGACAAAAAGACAAGACAGAAAAAAATAATATACAACATTAAATCAGCTTATAAAGTCAAGTTTGCTCAGTCAGGGCAACAACTGCAGCATTTTTTTATCACCCATAAAAACATTCATTGACCAGTTGTGGACAGTTATTCAGATGCACAGTATGCATTTACCCAGCAGAGGGTGCTGCTGTTTCTATACCTTTCAGGTTGATAATTAGAAACTCAAACACAGGATATCACTAAAGCCAAGTGTTTCTAGTGACTATTTTTAGATGCTTGTTCATCTGCTGGTTGATAAAAAACTTAATTTTCCAAGTGCAGCGATAAATTCAACATCCTGTTTTCAACTCATATCAGATTCAGAACAAAATACTCCGAACCAGAACTCTTTACTCTGGATCCACTTTTATCTCCTCTTCACATCTGCAGAGGTTTGTTTTTCCTGTCAGCGTGGGGGAATCTGACAACTGCACCGGAGAACGTTCCTCATCCATCGCTGTTAGCATTCCAGATGTGGCAAAAACACGGAACGGGGAAAAAAAAAAAAACTTACTCACTCGAGTCGAACAAAAACATATGTTTCGTAAGAGCTGTTGGTCAATTGCTGGAGAGAGAGATTGTGTTTTCCTCCTATCAACTTTGTTATCGTCAAGAGACGTTCACCAAAATAAAGAGGATTAATTGTTTTTTAACATGTTACATAAGAAAAGTCAGTAAGAGATACATATATATCTTTATACACTTACTTTGCAAAAAACGTTGGGTTTGTGGGCCAACTATGACTCACAAAAGGTTATATATGACATATATTTAATATATAAAGTAACAAAATATAATGACATCACTGATACAACCAGGTGTCTGGTCCATAACATTTACTTGTACCCTTTTTTTTGCCCTTTACGGTAAAAATAACATTGTAAATGTGCTAAACTCCATCACATTTAAAACACTGTTCCTTCTTTGGTTCTTTTTTTTCTTACTTTACCAAAATCACAACATTATAGCTGTATAATTTGGGCCAAAGCCCTTCACTGTGAACTAGGCTAAATATACGCATCCATTATGGTGTCTATCAGATTAAAGCCAATTCTTTGACATTGTTTCATAAAACTTCATGTCTGTCAACAAAACACTTTTTTTAAGCTTAAACATTTCTGGACACATGCTGTCATTTGTGAGTTAACCTGTGGTTCATGAGACAACAAATTACTACCAAGCCGTAAAATCTCCTCTGGATTCTTGCTTGGTCATCTGGCAGACATTAGAGCCGAACCATCAACATCCCATGAGCTCGAACAGAGACCCTCCCCAGAAGCTGAATCAGGCTTCAGGGCAAGATTTAGATCCAAATGTGTTTCTTTTCTTCCGATTAAGTCATTCCATGTTGACAGGGGGAGTTAATTTATTGGCTGAAGTTTGTTGGTGTTAAATATACAACATATTTCCTATTAAAAGATTCCAGTGTGTAGATTGGGAGGAAGAAACATTTCGTATTGATGAACTCTGAAATCTGTTAAGCGAATAAATATCTTATTCACACTTAGATTCACGACTACAGTCAAAATATTTATGATTTAATCTGAAAAATTAACCCAATCCAGTACATTTGTATCTCTGGGAGAAAGAAAAACAGAGGAAAAAGCTCACTGCTGCCAAGATATGAGTTGTTTTAAGTTAAGTGGATACTTTTTTTGTATATTAACAATGACAGTAAAGGTGATTTATCTTCTTTTACCTGTTTATAACGAGAAGGAAAGTGATTTAAGGCTAAAGTATCTTTTAAGCGCCCTCTGCTGGAACTTATACTAACTTTTTCAGTACGTCAAAGTCAGAGTTTTGTATGATGAAATAAATTATTTACATTAATACATTTTTACTAAAAAGCATGAATCATGTACATATCTTACTGTAGTTTCTTGCATTATGTAGCACTGTTCTACTTCCTTTATAAGTTTGAGACCAGCCGTGATGTTGACGTATAGTTTAAGGCTATTAACAATGGCAGAAGACAGGAGGCAGAGCTGGAGGTGGAGGAGTTAAGATGCCACTTAAGCCAGATTGAGATTGGTAGAAGAATGATCCTAGAGATGGAGCTACCAGGTAGGAGACAAAGAGGAGACCCCTATAAAAAGAGACAAAGGAGAAGAAGACGCTTCTTCTTCTCCTTTGTGCACTTTCAAAACGTTCACTCCTCAGACTCACCCTTGTATCCCAGGACGGCCACCGCGATGGTCAGCAGTGCACACAGCACATAGAGGAGAGCGATAGCCGCCCGCAGCGTCCAGTCATTCTTACACTTGGTGCACTCCGTTCCCTCCTGGATTCCTGCAAAACAAAGTATAAATATGTCTTCACGTCTCTGCAGTGACTCAGTGTCATGGTAACAAGGTAACTCGGAACCTTTTCTTTCAAAACATTCACAAGAATTGTTGCAAAACTGAACTCCCAGGAGGAGCTGTGTATTTTTCACGTCATAACCCAGTTCCATAGATCTGGACCAAAGTGGGACGCTGTGTGCCGTCCTCCAGCCAGGGCTCCATTAAAAACATCTGTCCTCGTGAAGAGCCAACAACTCTCACTATATGAAAGACTGTGAAAAATATTGAACATGTGTTGTCAACATGACGGAGACTGAACAGCGTCTCTCCACGTCTGTGTCATTCCTCATTGTTCTTCACTTTTATAAATATTTGTGAATACAAATTTCTGGTGGTTTCGCAGCACAGTTTCTAATAAAGCACAACATCTAGTGGGACGACGTAAGACATTTACACTGGAATTAAGACGCTGACTTGATCGCAGCTGACGTGGCAGCTGCTGGACACTGGACAGAGGACAAACATGTGGGTAGAAACTCTAGAAACTTCATTAAACACAGACGGTGTCTATGGAGTAGTACTTTGTAGAGTAAAAAATGAACACTATCTTAGTAGTTAGTACTAAGGATGTCTCCACCCACCATGACTCTGACTCTTGATCAGTTAAAACAGATGTGGACAAACATTTTGGCCCCCATGTCCTAAAACTGGACGGGTCAGGAGAGGATAGATGGGCTGTTTGTGTGAACCATAATACATGGCATCTAAAAGTCCTGCATTGACTGAAGACTAAAATGCTAAGACACTTTAACTAGGGATGTATGATAATTTCGGTTAGCCAATGTTAGCATACTTATGGATTATCACTAAGATCGCAATCGGTTGTTACTCCGATAGTTAAAATCCGATAACACAAAACCTGGTTTTTGCCAAATTTGTTGAAATTGCCCTAAGGTTCTGAGACATGAACTTCAGTTTTGGGGGCAAAAAGCTGAACATTTTGGTATCAGTCAATATCGGAATCGCAAATGTTTGAACGGCATCTGCAGAATCCATTATCGAAGCTAACATTTAACATCACCCTAGCATTTATCCTTTTCTTCACCATCTTTGAGTAAAACATGGGTTTTGCCGAGAAAAGGCAGAAGTAAAAAAAACAAAACAATGTGGGTAAGTCTGAGGGGCGGATAACAGAGCTGAACGAGCCACGTTCGGCCCCCGGGCCTCAGTTTGGCCATGCCCCAGATAAAACATTCAGGTCACTCTTTGAATTTCATGGCAGTGTGTTTTTCTGGAGTGTTGTTTTCCTGCAGCACGAAGATCCCCAGTATATTAAATGACCTGTACTTCCTGTGTGTACTTTTTTTTAACTTCAGATACTTTGTTTTTTTTCCCATAATCCAAAACATGCAGATCGGAGCCCGGGCTAATTGGACACGCTACAATGATCACAGGGCTGAGGTTGAGTGTGAATGTTTGTTGTTCTTAACCCTGTGGTTGGTTCCAGTGTTACAGTAGTAGAAGATGATTAAGATGAATGAAAGTACAAAATCTTTTAGAGCAATAACAAAGTGGAGAAGTAAACTAGACAAACACCTTCCGGCCACTTACACATCTGGGGTGAAGATCACTAATCAACTCTGATTATTTTGGCACAAAGTTCAAAGTCTGAGAGAACGACACTAATAATAAAATAATAAAATAATAAAACATGGACCAAAGTTTGGTGAATTGTTACGTCGTACGAACGTTTCACAACACGTTCCGCTGAACTGTTACTGTTTTATAGTTTCCTCCTTTTAACACAACCTGATTCCTGTTTTATGCAACATTACGCGCATTGGGATTTTGAGCTCTTACCAAACTCGGACTCCATCCCAGTCACGGGTGGGCCCAGACCACCAGAAGGGTACTTGTTGTTTTGGACCCACACATCTGTACAAACATCACAAACGGATCAGGCCACTGACGGAGACGTGGAGGTTCGAGCCACTCCGGCCCCTGACCCTACGCTGCTGTGGACCACACGCTGTTCAAGGGACGACATCTGACCACTCAAACAGTCAGCAAGATCGTCTGCTGGTTCTGGGTCAGGAGTGGGGGCAGCGCCGGTATTTTTGCGGTCGTATGTTTTGAGCGAGACAGTGGTGGCGGCATCGCATGCTCGCAGGGTCAGCAAGTTTCAGATAAGGAGGAACAACACTCCTGGAAGGGGACTTGGGTCCTCGGTTTGGCACTGAGGTGACCACAGAACTTCCAGTGGACTCACCACCCACAGGAAGGCTCACAGCATGGAGCAGTGTGATTTGGGTGACAGTCGTGGAGACTGCTGACCCTGCAATCTGGATGGATTGAATGCAAGGCTAAACAATAGCAACAAAGTTTGACATTCGCTTGTCCCTTTTTTTCAGAGGTTGCAACATTTTCCATCTCCCTCTGTCCTCTGTATCTTCTACTCTAACTCCAACTGCCTCCATGTCGTCCCTCACTGCAACCATCAATCTCCCCTTTGTCTCCTACCTGGTAGCTCCATCTCTAAGACCATTCTTCTACCAATGCATCCACTGTCCCTCCTCTAAACATGTCCAAACCATCTCAATCTGTCTTCTCTAGCTTTTGCTCCAAACCTTCCTGTCTGTATTGTCCCTCTGATCACCTCATTCTTGATACTGTCCATCCTTGTGTCTTCTAAAGAGAATCTTCTTCTTCTCCTTTAGGCTTGTCCATTTTTCAGGGGTTGCCACAGCAACAACAATTTCTATCTCACCCTGTCCTCTGTATCCCCAACTCGAACTCCAACTACCTCCATGTCCTCTCTCACTACATCCTTCCTTGTCTCCTACCTGGTAGCTCCATCTCTAGGATAATTTTTCTTCCAATGTATCCACTGTCCCTCCTCTGAACATGTCCAAACCACCTCAATCTGTCTTCTCTAGCTTTTTATCCACTCCAATCCTTCCTGTCTGTGTTGTCCCTCTAATCACCTCATTCCTGACCCTGTCCGTCCTTGTCTCTCCTAAAGAGAACCTCAGCATCTTTACTTCCTCCACCTCCAGCTCCACCTCTTAGTGCCACATTACCACTTCTGTTATTTCAGCTTGAAGCCATGTTGGGTAAAAATTGCTGGACCTTGACATTAATGTATATTTTATTCCACCGAGATAATGATCCACATCTGTTGTGACTGTGAACTTTGTTGAAAACAGAGGGGGGAAAGATGGGTCGGTTCTGATTGCCGTCTGCAGAACAGCTGTATGTATTTTATTTCCACTCTGAGTCAGTCAAAAAAAAAAACAAAAAAATAAAAAAAAAACCTCAACAGTTACCCCCTTATTCCATGTACCTGCCATTAGACTTGCCCACATGCCCCATCTCACCGCTGGCAGTGGAAATTTCCATGGCAACACAAAGAAAGTCTGTACAGACCGGAGCTTTTGAGCAGACTGTGAAAGTTACAAACAGGAATATGGATTCTTCACAGTCTTCAGTTTAGTGTTTAATCTGCAGCAGCTACCAGTGATCACATGCACGATCCGCAGATTCCCCCATGTGGGGGAAAAAAAGGAGAAAAAACAAAATTCATCAAAATCAAGGACATGCAAAGACATAAACCATGTTTCACGGCAGCTGTGTTCCAGCTATGAAGACATTTCCTCGGTAATAGAACCGCTGACCTCATGGTTCATCCACCCACATTGAATGATGAATAATTCCCCTAAATCTTGTAGGCTTTTCCCAGCATATCATCTAAAACTGACAGTGTGTTTGGGTTTTGGTTTGTTTGAGAGTTCATAACAGTGAGAAATGACTTTTCTTTGTTTTATTGGTCCATCTGTACAATAGGTTTATTCCAGAATACTGATTTGTTCCTGCTGTCAGCAGAAGTATGAATAAAGTAAACATGGTAATAAATTAGATTCTTACTCGTATTGAAATATTCGATTATTTTGATCTTAAATAATAATTACTGAGTAACCAAGTTAACGAGGTCACACGTACTGGTGAATTAAACTGTAAAACCAGCACTTAAAAATATGTTTATAGCACCCCTGCTGGTGAGAAAGTCAAGTTACTGACATCTGATTTGAAACACACATTTGGGGCCTGTTTTAAACAGGTAAAAAGTTATTTCTCAGGGTAAAAATCTCCACTTATTATTTTTGCACAGTACACCAGAATCTGGGGGGCCAGGGGTCTTGTTCTGGACCTGATAACCCCCCAGTACTTATAGTTTCCCAGTGGAATGTTTACAAGTAAACATTCTCCAACAGCGGGGTCGTTGCTGCTGCAACTCGTGAATTATCATTCCCAAATTGCTGAGTTAGCCCTGCATGCCTGAGCTGTGATTCTTTTCTTCGGCTTGCAGGTTTATGACACTTTAAAGTGGGAGCCGACCCTTGACAACATCTGGACTTTGTTACAGCTGAGCCAAACCGTCATGCAAACATTTTTACGTCGTCCTCTAATGCCACGCAATGCAACGTCTGCAGAAGGACGGGTATTTTAATAACACCTTATTGGCCCTGGCTTCCCCATGTGGAGAGAAATGGATGTGCAGCCAAATTTTTCGTCCAGAGAGGAATTTATAGAGAAGACATAAAAGAAACACACTGTATGGAATGGGGTATTACTCAAAAAGTAACACGCACGCAGACCTCCAAACAGGTTTGAGCAGCTGTCCTGCAGTGACTCTGGACTGACAGAAGCCTCAGCCTGACCTCAGTAATGATAAATGAACGTTGATGATGCGTTTCCCTAACAATCACATCAGACCAAGAGGAATCAGAACAGAAAATGTCATACAATATTCCACAAATGGACAAAAACAACTAGAAAAGTCGAGCTGCTGCCACTCCTGACCACAAACAGCTGTGCTCAAGGACATCCTTGGACATAAAGAATTCTCATCAAAGCTTATGTATCTGAAAAGTACACAATGTACTCCATCCAGATACATTCTGAATAAATCCACAAAGGTTGTGCAATGGAAGTCAAAATACACTTGAAACGGACAAACTTTGTGTCGTTTACGTAAAACAGAGCGCAGACCCTCACTTAGATACTATGTTCTGTTCCCTGAAGGGAACTGAGTTCCAATCGGCGGAGCAGCAGTCAGCAGCCTTATTAAATAAGGCGGCGAACATGCAGTTGATTAAAGGTCGGGTTTGTCATCACATCTGTGTCTGGTTTGGAGGGAAGACAGACATGACATATAGGTTATATATCGTCAACAGAACAGACGTGGCGCTGGGGGGTATTTTGGGAGGCAGGATTTGATATCTACAAAGTCTTTGACTCCCAGTCAGCAGATTCCGCAACGAGTGGAACTCAGGCTGAGTGTGTTTTCTTCAAGCTCACACACTGCATGGTGCCAATAAAATAACCCACCGTCGGCCAAGGGACTGTAAATTGGTGAGAACGGATAAAAACAGAGGAAAACTGGATCCAAACTATGAAACCGGCGGCAGCATGTTCTCTAATAAAACAACATGTTCAAAATGCACTGACAAAGCACACGATTACAGTAATCCAACTGTATGAAGCTCCGAGGCGCGTTATTCTTTATATTTCTTGCAATTTTCCATACAAACATCCTCAATATTTACAACAACAAACACATTCATCAACCTGCTGTACCATCATGATACAGAATCTACGTTGTCATATATAACATCTGCTAATCGATCTCAGTTAGTCCAGATTAATCCAGATTTTTTTTTCTTCACGCCCAAATTTTAAATAGAAAAATGTGGAAGCAGTAAATTAACTTTATTGACTGGAGTGGTTTAACAACAGACCACCGAAGGTTCTCCTGTGGTTCCAGTGGAATGGGTTCATTTTTAGTAAAGCCACAATAATAGTTTGTGGAGGAGGGAAATGATACTCACTGTCTGTTGTTAAAGAAAATCAAGTCTTTGTCATTTAGACTGTAAAATAGGGGAGTGAGCAGGTTTTCTGAGGGACATTTATGTCCAAATGTGGCCCAGTCTGTAGTCAGTGATCAATGTTAAGTAACCATGCCATCTTCTTCTTCTTTTTCTCTTCTCGGCTTGTCCCTTTTTCAAGTGTTAACACAGAGAGTCAACAATTTCCATCTCCCCCTGTCCTCTGTATCTTCTACTCTAACTCCAACTACCTCCATGTCTTCCCTCACTGCATCCATCA
>JAFBJS010003766.1:65172-89482 GCA_016785265.1 Paraplagusia blochii
GGTAGCTCCATCTCTAGGATCATTCTTCTACCAATGTATCCACTGTCCCTCCTCTGAACATGTCCAAACCATCTCAATCTGTCTACTATAGCTTTTTCTCCAAACCTTCCTGTCTGTGTTGTCCCTCTTATCTAATCTAGTAACCATACCATACCATACCATACCAATTAATGCCATACAATGCCAAACAATACCATACCATACCATACCGTACCGTACCGTACCACACCGTACCATACCATACCATACCATACAGTACCGTACCATACAGTACCGTACCATACCATACCGTACCATACCATACCGTACCATACAGTACCGTACCATACCATACAGTACCTTACCATACGATACTGTACTGTACCATAACATACCATGCCATAACAGACCAATTAATACCATACCATTCCATACTGTACCGTACCGTATCATACCATACTGTACCATACCATACTATACCATACAATGCCATAACATAGCAATTAATACCATACCATGCCATACCATACCATACCATACCAATTAATGCCATACAATGCCATACAATACCATACCATACCGTACTGTACCATACCGTACCACACCGCACTGCACCGTACCATACCATACAGTACCGTACCATACTGTACCATACCGTACCATGCAGAACCGTACCATACCAGGTCATACCATACCATACCACACCGTACCATACAGTACCGTACCATACCATACAGTACCGTACCATACCATACTGTACTGTACCATAACATACCATGCCAAAACATACCAATTAATACCATACCATACCATGCCATAACATAGCAATTAATAGCATACCATACCATACCATACCATACCATACCATACCATACCAATAGCATAACTAAACATTATCATACCATGACAATTAATACCATACCATACCAATAGCATGCCTATCAATACCTTATCATACCTTTCCAATTGATACCATGCCATACCAGTTAATACCATAACAACCAATACAATTGCATCTCATAATTTACTACTGAAAACCAAGAGGAACTATTCACTAACTTCAACTGTTTGTCTATGTCAAGTAAAAATGTGAGGTGTGGGATTGAGGTTGACTTGTGTGGGTCACTTCCATCATCTGTGCGACCCTTTGACACAGGAAATCATCAGATTCCCTTGGAATAATAAATGCTCACGGCTAATGACCCGATGTATTTAATAACAGTACGTTTTACAAGTTCAGAGAAAAAAAAAGAAACAAAACTATCAGCCAGGAACCATTTAACTGAGCCTGTTTTACTAATAATAATCCTAATAATGCCCTGAAGACAACACTTTCTTAGCCAGCTGCCCAATTTCCACAGAGACTGTAAAATAGGCTAGAAAATGACAGGTTAAAGGTCAAACCCTAATTTTATTCATATGCACCAATTCATTCCACTGCTCAACCACAGCAGACGTGAAACACTCACCAGGTACGGAGCCCAGTTGGCAGAAGGGAAACTGACTGATGGTGCAGTGTGGTCTAGTCTAATGTGTGGCCCACTGTGGAAGCACTTAGAAAACCAAATCAACAACAATCACGGGCCGACTTTATCTCCATCCTGCCTGCTCTGAGCTCTGTCTGCACACAGCACTTTCAGGCTTCACTGCCCTCGAGGACCAAAGAAACCACAGCTTGTGGATCCAAGAACTAGGTCAAAGTCTGGCTTCGTTTTTGGCTCCGAATGCACAGAGGAGATAGGATCTAGAGTGAACGGCGAAATCTGTCTTCTTAAGTCATGCATGATGATTACCTTACAAATATACTAGGATTCAAATGAGCAACCATGTGATGGGTTTAGCCCAGAGGTACGACAACGATAAAAAAACACAGAAATAAAAGAATAAAGTAGAAGCAAGAGGCTCAAATGAAAACAGAAATATCTTTTAGTGACAGCTGTGCCAGAGCAAAGTGGGAGAAATGATTTTACCGCTCTTTTTTGTGGAAGGAAAGTATGCTGTTGTAGGGAACTGTTGGATCCTCCAAGTCCAGGGTCTTAAATACAAAGTGGACTGGATCCACTGCTGTCATACTCACTTTCAGAATCACAAGAAGGAAATGTTTTTCCGTCATTAATGATTTACTCCTGGGAATGGAGAGCTATACTGCCCGTTTCTGATACTTAATCCCAGTATTTTGGGAGTATTTTCTGGAACATCAAAATATTTTTTGCAGCATTCACTTTTTTTCCATGAAACTGTATTGTTTGCTTTTATCTTCTAACTGTACTATACCTCTACTTACCATACTGCTGACATGGTACCTCATCTGACATAACAATACTGTACCATGGCATACCAGGCCTTACCATACCAATATTATTGCAATCAATACCATATCCCAATATAGCATACCAATGCCATACCAATCAGTGCCTCGCCATATCAACAAACTACCATGCCACACTCCACCATACCATAGTGTACTATACAATACTATACCAATCAATACCTAACCATACTAATAAATACAATAAAATAGCATACCATACCCATTAATACTACACCATACCATACCAATCCAATTAATACCATACCATATGATACCAATAGCGTACCAATCAATACCATAACAATCAGAAACAATTCAGAAACACACACCACACTAACAGAATACCATACCATACTTTACGATGCCATACCAATCCAGTTAATACTATATCATACCATACTACACCATACCATACCATACCATACCATACAATACCATACCAATACAATAAAATACCATACCATACCATTCCAATTAATACCACACTCTACATACCAATCCAAACAATACCATAGCATACCATACTATATGATACCAATAGCGTACCATATATGATACCAATAGCATACCATAACATCAGTGACATACCATACCAACAGAATGCCATGCCATACCAATCCTATTAATACTATAATGTACCATACAATACTATACCAATCAATACAACACCTTACCAAACAAAACCAATCCATTTAATACCATACCATACCGAACCATACCATCAATTCCAATTAATACCATGCCGTACCATACCATTCTAATCAATACCATACCATACCATACCATACCAGTTAGTACTGTACCAAACAAAACCATTCCATACCATCATTTGCATTACCAGATATGTTAGTACCACAGCACCAAACTGCATCACATTCAACTACACTATACTTTACCGTATCTTGGAATATTTTGTCACATTTTGTTCATAGACCTGTTTTATTTAAAACTACATTTATTTTGTCGACACAAACACATGATTTCTGTGTTTTGGTTTGTCCTCTGGTTTGTAGGAAATCCCTTAAAAACAGTTTCCAATGTCGGCCTTCTTGTTCTCATTAATGGCCACTGCTGGGACTTGAACTCAGTGCTGAGTCAAAGTAAAAGCTGCACTTCTGGCTTTTTTGTACAACATTTTTCAGAAATCTCCCCAAATACAAGTGCTGAGGTATAAAAACAAGAACTCAGCTCTGCTCTGGTTCTGGGCCAACATAATCACAGCCAATGAAACCGCTGCACCACAGTGAGCTGAGTGAGTTGGAGAACCAGATCAGATGTGACCCGCAGCAGAGCAAAGAAAAACACAGGTTTGGTTTTCTGAGCTCTCTGCTGTTTTTTCAAAGTGATTAAGCAGCGGTGTTGATGACGCCCTCAGCTGGAGGCAAAAGGCTTCAATCAAGGGTGACACTGACGCAGGAACAGTGGGTCTGAGACTGAGGACAAAGACACTTCCAAAATGGCACGTGTTGTTTTTCATTCCAAGCCAAAACCTGCTGTGAGCGGAGAGCTGGACAAACATCCATTATATGAGAGAAAACAACCGATCGGATGACAAGTCGGTCGCAGACACGTCGTTACCTTTGGCCGAGTGTCCTCTGGAGGGGGAGCATAGTGAGGGCTGGTGTGAGGGAGTTTCGTGAGGTGGTTAAGACTGTTTTTGTTCAAATGACTACGTTGGTGGGACGAGTGAAAAACAGAGAAGGAGCTGATCTTCAGATGGAACTGTGTCAAACCTCATCTGAAGGTTTCGGCACGAGAAAAGAAGAAAAGTAGAAAAGAAAAATCAGAGTTTGATTCTTTGTCAAATGTTTGATTATTGAGATTAGAAATGATTCAATAGTTTTTTTTTGATGAAAACCTTAAAACATTTGTTTGTAACCAGTGCAGAAGTTACTAGTACCAGTTTGTCTACTGTCAACTTCATTTCCTTTGTGCTGGATGAAGTGTGGGATAAACGAAATAAATCATGATTGAGAAAAAGGACAAAAGTGTAAGAAAGTACATTTGACACATTCCAGCTGCTGTAGACCTCAGGGAACAACATTAAACTGAGCGTCAATTAAAAGGCTTAACCGCAGCGATGTGCTTTCATCATGGGGTGTTCGTTACGATGGCGGAGCCTCGAGCGACAAACGAACCACTGAGCCGTGGAGACTGGAGAAGCAGGGAAACCATTGCACGACAAAAAAAAAAAAGCAGAGGAAACCTTGCCAGGAAACTAAGAATTTTCAAAAAAAAATCCTGGAGAATATGCAAGAACATGTGCATATTAATGTTAAAAATTAATACTAAATCTATTCATGTCTGTTTTAGTTTGGAAAACATATCAATACAGGGACTGGTGCAGTCACAAAAGCTGAAACCCAATCATCTTTGTGTCGTTTTCTCTCCGTTTCACATTTTATCCCTGCAGTCAATTTAAGATCAGCGGCCGTCAGAGGACAGCTCGGGGGCTGCCCCCTGAGTTCAGGGATTTTCTGACCTCTGTCTGTCCGTCCCTTCCTGACCCTGACTCACGATGTGCTTCAAGACGAAACTCATGCCAGGATGCAGTGATTTGTGCGCTGTCTCTGACGCATTCCTGACTGACTCCCCAGAACTGGCCAGTCCTGGACTGACCTATCAGAGCCCGGAACAGTCAGCGACCCAGACTGGACTAAAGAGCAACAAGTCAACATGTTGTTCCATCTGTCTCTCCAACGGTTTGCTCCCTCTCCCCTGCGTCCATTCCCTCTGTTTCTTATTGAAAACACGAGCCAGTAATCTTTCATTAGGACACAGGAACAGGCAGCGCGCACATGCGAGCCCCGGAGGAGGGCGGTAAGTAACAGGCGGGCATTCTGAGAGCATTCTTTTCTGCTAATAAAGACCCCTTAAATGAAAAACACTTGCTGTTTTGGTCCCAAAATAAGTCATAAGGGGAGAGTGTCCTCATCTGAAAATAGAACGAAAACAGATGCACGGAAGCAGAAAGTGAGAAGTGACAAACATCGACACAAGATTCTTGGCTAAATTTTTAACTTAAAAAAAAAGAGAATCCTTAAGGTTGCACTTTTCTCTTTTTTTCCCCCAACCCTCGCTTTTTTCTCTCTCTTTCCCCTGGAC
Source organism: Paraplagusia blochii (assembly GCA_016785265.1). Taxonomy (NCBI): domain Eukaryota; kingdom Metazoa; phylum Chordata; class Actinopteri; order Pleuronectiformes; family Cynoglossidae; genus Paraplagusia; species Paraplagusia blochii. The sequence goes on from JAFBJS010003766.1 coordinate 70,568, forward strand.
TTTGCTGACGCAGTGCAGTCCAGTCACGGACCCTGAAGGTTCACAACGCCTACTTCCGTTCTACCTCGGTCTGAGCTGAATGGAGGCCCATTATAGAACAAACCGTAACAGAAAGACAAGCTCTGTCTGAAGACAGAACCTCAAAATCCTCCTGGAATCTTCTCTACAGGCAGAACATGAAACAGATCATCAGTGCATTCCTCTGCAGAACATATGGTCTGAGGATGAACAAGGCTGAGAGTAGAAAACAAAGAGAAATGGAAAACAAACAGGCTACTTCTTCCTGTAAAGTCCACTTAGATCTTTACTTTAACACGATCCAGTTCCTTTTAAAGGGAAAGCAGAAGGAGATGAGAAGTTTTACAGGTCAATCTTGGATCTGATCTAATGGATGGAAACCTGATAAAAGAAGACAGAAAGATGAGTTAGAGACACGAAAGACAGCTGAAGAACTGTCTGACTCACATGGATAGGTGGACAGAAGCAGGCAGACAAAAGACAGATAAACAGATAGATAGACAGATAGATAGATATATAGATAGATAGATAGATAGACAGATAGACAGATAGACAGATAGACAGACAGATAGATAGATAGATAGATAGATAGATAGATAGATAGATGGGGGAGTTCTCTTTGGGACATTTAGGATATGGACAATTTAGGATATAGACCAGTGGTTCCCAACCACTGGGGCGGGGACCGGTACTGGTCCGTGCGTGAACTGGTGCTGGGTCGCAGAGAAATAATGTTTCCTTTTGTCCCCATCTGTCTATTACTTCCACTTGATCCATACCCATATCAACAAAAGAACTGACCAATAGAATGGCTAGGATTCCATCATCAATAATGCAACTATATTTGATTAGGAAATATTTTCTCAGTGAAGACAACAACAAACCAAAAATGCCGCAGAGTCATTGATACAAGATTCTAACTTTTTATATCGGTCTGGTAGCAGAAAATTATAGGCTGTGTGCACTTGAGAAATCCTTGTTAATTCAGGTAAGAAGATTTTATAGGTAGGAAAATATTTCCAAACAACAGAAATTAAATTTTATTAAGGGGTATTTATCTCTCTGAAACTAGCACGAACCGGTCCGTGGCGCAAAAAAGGTTAGGGAACACTGACGTAGACAGAAAGACAGACAGATAGAGAGACAGACGAAACATAGAACCTTACTAGTCCCTCTGGAGTTCTCTTAGGGGACATTTAGGATATATTTTCTCCGATGTGAACTAATACTGAAGGTTCACCACTGGTGGTTCATAGATGTATGTGAAAGTTTAGGTGACGGCGATGACCCCCGGTGTGGACGTCCCTCTGATGAACGGCTGTGGAGTGTTTCTATGACACACTTCCTCTTAAACACCTCCTAAACTGGACAGACTGCTGTGACCATTTAACCTGTGCTGACGTAACCCGACTCCTGCTCCCTGACGGACGGACGTCTGAAGGAGGGAACTGCTTAGTAAACAAAGTGATGATTGATGATTTCTTTTTATTTCACAATTTAATCTTAAATGGTTGCACTTTGATTCCTGGTGGAATTTGCTAAACAATGCATTAATAACTGTGTAAAACTCAGCTGACCGTGACTTACTTTGACATCTTCCAGATGTCAGGGTGGGGTGGTGGACCTGTTGAGAAATTGGAGCTGCTGTGGTTTTTTTTAAAGATTTGCTATGGAACAGATAGATTTTCAGAAAAAGAAAGAGGAAACGGAAACGTACCCTGCCGTTCTGGGCCTTATTTTTGGGGTTTCAGACCAGGTTATTTACCTTTCACAGTTCTGTGCTGATTTAAAGTAAAACTGGGGCCGAGACCCTGGTGAAACTGAAAAGTCAGCAGACTGTTGGAGAACACCAAGGGTGTTGTGGTTTCTCTGTCTCTACCATAACCCCTGAATGGTTCAAGATTTGCTCTGTGTTTGTGTATATATCTGTGGGTGGGAGTGGAACATGAACTACATACATGGTGTTTATTTTTGACCCAGTAAAGGTCCTGTATATGTATATATATTTATATATACAGGACATTTACTGCATCAAAAATAAACAAAAAACAGCATCAAAAAGTATATAAACAGACATGGATATATGTATGCATATCAGGCATGAGCAAACTAAGGCCCGGGGGCCAAATGCGGCCCGTTGAGCTTCTTAAAGCGGTCCGCCAACCTTAAATAATTTTACCATTATACTTCTATCCTTTGTTTGCAATGCCTGTAAATGGTGTCATAAATGGTAGCATCTTAGATTTTACACATGACTTTCACTTGCCAATTATCTTAGTCCAAACAAATGCTCCATCTTTCTGCTCTTGACTCGGCCCTCGTGTCCAACTTTAGGACACTGGTGGCCCGCGAGCCAAAAAGGTTGCCCATCCCTGATGTATGTGGTTTGTGTTACTCACCAAACCTCTTATAACCAAAGGACTGGACCTCCTCTTCATCAGCAAAGTCGTCTGTGGAAGCAGAGAAATTCATTTAATCACTAAAGAGACATTTCTCAATTTATACGATGAAATTATTTGCTAATTGCAAAAACTAAAAAATCTGTAATCTTTAAAATAATCAGATCAATTGTATCTGTTACAACCAGGGGTTAATTTCTTGTTTAAGTAGCACAGGAAATTGGTTTTATAAACAGTGAACTTAAATGAAACTGTTGAGTCAGTGACAGCCCACCAGGTGGCAGTAGTTATGACTTTGAACTGTGTCTGTGACTCAGCAAATAATCCCAACACAACAACCGCATCTAGACTCTTATATAAGGCGAAACATCAGCGTCTGGTTAACGGGAACCCAGTGTTTAAACACTTTTTAGTATTTGTGTACAGAGAGTTTAAAAAATTGTGTGTTCTGCAGGATTTAAGGCCTGGAAAGAGAGTTGTCCAAGGAGACGGAGTCAGTGTGAGTCAGTGTTTCCTTCACAGCTTTTCATTCATGAGACTCAGGCACAGGTTTAGACACCATCACAAACAAGTGCAACGACAGGAAAAGTTATTAAAAAATGGTTTAAATAAGAGTGAAATGATGAAAAAAAAACAACTGTTCTCTTTGATTTTACCTCTTTGTAAACTGATACAGTGACTCTTTGACTATTCTTCTAGATTTACATAGTCTGAAACAGACTGAGTCAACAGTGCATGTTGAGTTCGTTTCCTGGAAAAAAAAAAATAGCGAAAAATAAAGTAATACCCAAAGGTCCTTGGTTGAACTGAGGAGGAAATATCGTTATATCAGGTTCTCTGGAAGTGAACTGGAACGTTCCAATATGTGCGTGTGTTTTGAAATATTTTTCAGTCTGGTTAAGGTTATTGGGATGATTCCGGGAACACACTGTGTTGATATCGGTAAAAACAGGAATTTTCTCAATACCTATAAATCTCCTACTTTGAAAAAGTTTCCATCATATATACGTATATACATATACATATATATACATATATAATATATACACACACACATATACATATATGCATATAAATATGCATATATATACTGTATATATTAATAAAAAATATATTTTTTCTATTTTCTACTATGACATAAAGGAGTATCCTTTTTAGCATTTTTATTATTAACTGTTAGCAGGATTTTAACCTAATATATCAACATGTTATCAATGTTAGAAAAAAAATATATATTTTTTTTTATCTCAGGTAGTCTATCCAGGTACAGGGCTCAGCGAGGCTAATCTTGGCTGAATTTGTTCCAAAAAGTCTTGCACAAAAGTTGCAACACCGCCTCCTAGAGGCTCTATTGATCTCTTTAAGTAAAGGTTTTTTCACTGTTGGATCAATGTTTTTCAAGTGTAACACACACGTGAATGACGTCTGACGTATGTTGACGTAAGATGTTTTTGATTAAGTGGTGCATTGGTAGGAAACTTGCCTTACCTTGCCTTAAGGTTCAGGGTTCAAACCTTGTTGATAAGTCAATTGGCCGAGTACGTAAAAGTATAGTTGTGATCCATGATAGGTACAATCTAAAGGTAATTCTGCAGGTACAACACAATATATAGAAAATATTGGATTTCTGCCTGTCGTGCAGAAGGTCAGGGGTTTGATTCCACCGACAATCAAAGGGGAAATATGAGTAATTTAATGTTTTGCAGCTTGGACAGAGTGAGCTACTTGCTTGTATGTGTTGCTTGGACAGTTTCATGTTCTACAGGACCTACATCTACGGTCACTACCTCCACTATGTCCTACTACTACATTCCTCACAGTCAAAGCAGTGTCAGTGCACGTCAGCGTGTCCCTGTGTTGGACCATATAGGACTCCCAGTGCTTGTAGAGTGTGTGATGACTGATGGCTGTGCTTCATGTAGGTTCTAATGTTTGATGTGCAGCAGCCGCCAGATGCAACAACAATCCCAAACCCAGTGCCTTAATTGAGACCAGATGTGAGACGTGAGTTGGAGCCCACGCATTCCTCACGTCTGTGCCTGAGAGAAAAGAGAAGGAGCGCACAGGGTTGACAAAGAGAAGGAGAGCCAGAGGAATGTTGTAGGAAAAGTACTGTCATCCAGAATCCAAAACACCGAGCAAACGCTCCGTCTCTGAGGGACAGTGTGTCAGATATCAGTCATGCATTAAGAAAAACAACAAAAACAAAAAAGAAAAACACCAACCTTTCATTGTGCTTTCTTCAGCTCCAGCCAACAGGATCTGCAGTAGGAAGTCACATCCACAGCATCGCCCCCTTGTGCTCTGCTGGAGTCCCGGTGTTTTAAAGGGGTTTGAAACTCAAAGTTCAATCACCTCCATCCATAAACGTGTCTCCCTCGGCCTGAGGTCCAGAAGCTGCAGATCAGAACCTGCAGCAGAGGAGGAGATCGACGGCCGGGACGAGGGCTGAGGAAAGAGGAGAAGTTTGGAAGTCGGGGTTGTGGGTTTGATGCTGAGGTGAAGCCTTGTCCTGATCCAGCTCGGCCCTCTGATGGTGTCACTGGAACAGCAGCTGCAGCAACAGGACGAACTTCACCACTGAGGGGAAGTGGTGGAACTCCTCAGAGAAACCACGTGTTCTTACTACTCTCTCTCTCTCTCCTTCTGTGTGTGTGTGAGAGAGAGCAGGGGTGTGTGTGTGTGTTTCTGTGTGTGTGTCTGTGTGTTTATGTAACAGGCAGAAAGACAGAAGAAAAGTGTTTACTTTGAGAAATCTAATTTAAAAAACTGAATGGAACGCAGGTAGAGTTGAACGGAAACAATCACCCAGGGAACATTCTGGAAGTTTTCTTGGGAAGAAGCAGGAGGGAGCAGGAGGAGAAGAGATGGAAGACAAAGATATGGGAGGAAATGAACAGAAAAAAGGAAAAAAAAAAAAGAAAAACATGGAAGAACAGAAAAGAAGTTGGAGGCTTAGGGAAGGGAAAATGAAAGATAAGAGAAAAAAGAAAAAGGTAATTAACAAAGAAGAAAAGAGAAAAAGGAGAAGAAGTTAAAGAAGGGAACACAAAAGAAAATAAAAGATATAGAACAAAAAAAAGACAAAAAGAAGAAGAAAGTCAAGGGAAGCTATCACCAAAAAAAAAGATCATCAGTTGTTCCCTGAGGGAAATCAGGGTCAAAGAAGAAAAAAAATCAATGAAATGGGAAAGAAAATACCACATAATTATTGGTCACATCGATAGTAAGAGAAGGTTTTGATACCGATGTTTTCTTGGGATTTTTTTACCGGTTCCTCTGACTCCCTCTCAGAGGAAAACCTTCTCTTAACTGCAGAACTTCTCCGTATGTCAGTGAAGAATGTGCTGCATGTTTCTGATCCTTCAAAGTAAAGTGAACAGAGTGGCTTTAAGCGTTAACATCCATTACATCTCCGTCCAATGAAGCCTGAGTTTATCCTCAGCACCTGCTCATCTTCTCAGCCCTGGACCAACGCTTTGATCACTGACTCAAAACTCCATCCAAGGTGGAGTTTCTCCACAAACCACAACGTCAGTCATGTTCACAACAACTGAACTACGGCCTTGGTAGAGTGGGTTTTTTAATTGCGGTCCAGGAACGGTGCCGTGCGTACGTTTGCCGTCAAACCTTCTCACAGTCAACTGGTTTGAGTTTAGCTCAGCCGTAGGAGAACACGAAGATAACGTTCCTCCCCGCGGGGGTTATAGGAACCAGGTGTTGACGGTGTCTGTGAGGACGAAAGACTGGACTGAAGTGCTCTGTCTGGCTTTAGTTAGAACCCACTGTGGACCCTATTTTCAGGGTCAGAGCATGAAAAGAGGGCATGCATGTGGAGGAGACGAGGGGCCGTTGAAAGACAACGTCCTTCACCCCCCGATCCTTCTGAATCCACCCCAGGTGGAGATACTGAACGGCTGCTTTGTCTTTGTTCTTGTGTCGTGTCTTGTTTTTATAGGAGGAGAGGACCACGCCTAACAACTAGCCTCAACTACCGGACTATAAGTCGCATCACAGTTTCTGTCGCCGCAGCCCGAAAAAAATCCACGTCACTCCACAGCCCTAATTGTACCACTGCCCTCTAGAGGCCATGAGTGTGAAAAAAAACCCCCAGATAAATTAGTTGGTTACATGAGTAGCACATGAAGCTAGAGTGCCCCTGCAGGCTGTAAGTGTAAACTACAATTATATCAAAATATTAATTTTTATAAATAAGCTGCACATGTACATAAGTCTTTGTCTCCTACCTGGTAGCTCCATCTCTAGCATCATTCTTCTACCACTGTCCCTCCTCTTTAATTATCTGTTGATAATTGATGTATGAAATGATTGATGTAAACTGTAAATAAACCTGTTGTTTTGTCGTCGACCATCACATGTTTTCAGGCAGTAAACACGCCGTCTGCCATGACTAGGCATCTCCTGGTCCAGAACACACGTCTCTAAAGTCCAATACAGGATTAACAGGCATTAACATCGAGCTTAGACAGTAATCAGATCAGAGGATGAAGAGTGGGGAAATAGACCAGACCTGGTCTAGGATGTTTTCACATAGTTCTCACAGAGTCGTGTTTGGTTTTCCTGGGACCAGAAGTTTCTGCGGTCTTCTACTGGTGAGTGTGAGTCTGAGCCACTGCCACAGTTAACATGTTAGTGTTTCCTCGACGAAGGCCGGGGTTATGTTCCAGGACTGCTTGCAATAGATGAGAAGAACATTCACAAATCCAGTTTACCTGTGCGTATAGGTTGTTCCTTGTAGTACATTGTATGTGAAAAAGTTTTTTTAATTAATTTTTTACTGTTATTCCTTCATCCGCTAAAAAGAATACTTAATATATCTGGAAATAATAAAAAATTGACAAAATATATTTATGTACAGACAGACAGATAGATGGACAGACAGACAGATGAGTGGACAGACAGCTTGTTGATCTAAGAAAATGACAAAATGGAGTTTAAATGTGTTTGCATCGACAGTGTAGTTACAACACCCCAACACTAGGTGCACTGTATTGTGAGTTGGATCCATTCAAGCTGATTACCTCACCATCATAAACCCATGATGAAACAAGTCAAAAGAGAACATCCTGAACTACTTTACAGATTTAACAACAGCAACATCAACTTTTCTCTCACTTTTCTACACTTTCTGTTCTACTTTACTGGACACAGTGATGTTGGGTTTCGTGATTGTTTATATTAATTTTTTTTTTTACATTAAATGTTGTCTTTCAGGGGAAGTTTGTTGTTGTCACGGTGAAGAGATGAAGTTCCTGAACAGCTTGGTTGTTCTGTTGACCCTGTGTGTCCTCTGCGCTGCTGCTGGCCCGTCCAACCATGTCTCAGAGGACACCCTGAAAGGTGAGCTCACACAAGATAACAGATTTTATTTCAGATCCTGCAGATAAAAACATTCATAATATAATATGATAAAATTTGAGAAGTTTTAGCTTCATCTGAGCTTCTTCTTCTTCTCCCCTGCAGAGTTGTCGGTGAGGGGTCAGAAGCTGGTGGAGGAGGAGATGAGAAGAGCTCTGTTTGGGGTGAAGCAGATGAGGGAGGTGATGTGGAGGAACCAGCTGAAACACCAACACCTGATGGAATCTCTGAGACGCAGTGGCGACAAGAAGAAGGTGGAAATATATTTACATTAAAACAAAACCTTAATGTTATTATTTTTATAGGTTAAATCCACCAATGCCTTTAAATCAATGGTGTGCGACCTCTATGGGTTTAGATGAGGTACTACAGAAAGTTTTTGGAAAATCAAGAAAAACATTTTTTAATCTTTTTTTAATTTTTTCCATTTTTAATGAGAAGTGAATGTTCAACAGTGGGAATTAAATGTTAAATTAAATATAAAGTACAAAAATTACATTTCATGTTTGAAATACAACCTATTATGAATTACCATAATTTGGCCACCAGGGGGCAGCACAGTTGGCTAAGGAGGTGGAGGAAAAGCTGAAGGAAGCAGAGGAGCAGTGCAAGGTCTCTTTGCAGTCAGAGTGGGAAAGGTGCAGACCCTGTTTGGAGGATGCATGCAAAAGCTTCTACACCGCCACCTGTCGGAGAGGATTCGCAACTTTCCAAGCCAAGGTTTGTAAGGCTGTGCTTTTTTAAAAAATGTTCCAAACTTGTGTGACTCTCAGGAGTGAGACCAAACTGTGAACAACAGCAGATTCACTTCAGTAACATCCAACAGGTGGAGAAATTCTTTCAGAAGTTCTCCAGAAGATTTGCTTCCAACGAACCTCCAACTGATGGGAGAGACACCCTGACCCGCACCACTGACAGCTCTGACATTGAGATTGTTCACATCGAGGAGACCTTCCATAGCTGGATGGACCAGGTCAGCTCGGTGGTCAATCGCAGTGTGGCTGTGGTGTCCGGGATGAGGAGCAGACTGGACGACGCCCTCCAGAAGGCCTTCCTGAACTACACCGTCGCTCTGACGGAACCGGAGGAGAGCACCACGGATCCGTTCTATCCTGCACGAGACTCCGGCTTCCTGGAGGGCGTGGGTCTGGACGAAGTGCTCAGCTCCTTCTTCGACTTTGGGAAAAGCGTGATGGAGGAGTTTGGAGCTGTGGTGACCCAGGTGTTTGACGTCACACAGGAGGCGGCAGGAGAAGCAAAGAACAGAGGCAGGTGTCTCACCGTGTCCTCCAAGAAGACAGACAGGCAGATAGATGGAGAAACTGACAAACAGAAGGATTGATGGACAGATAGACAGACAGAAAGATGGATGGACGGACAGATCCATTGAAAGACAGGCAGACAGACAGTGAGATAGACAAATGGAAAGACAGATACATAGACAGAGACAGATAGGCAGGTAGAAAGATAAACAGAGACAGATTGTCAATCTGATTCCTGCTGTCCTCTCTGACTTCAGTGAGCCAGAGTGTTCCCCGTTTCCTCCAGAACCAACGGTTGTGCAGAGATCTTCGTAGACAGTCCTCAGAGTGCTGGCAGCTCCAGGATCAGTGTCAACTCTGTCAGGGAGCTCTACTCTCAGGTGAGGCACCAGAACCATCTGAACACCTATCAGGATTCACAATCATCTTCTCACACCTTCTTACCCATCTGACCTAACACTTATCTGCCTCATCTCCAGAGTGTCCAGGCGTACGTGAACTGCACATGGAGCTGGATCAAGTGTCCCAGCTGGTGCTGGTGTCCAGAGAGCAGTACGATGAGATCCTGTCCATCGTGAAGCTTCACGCTGATGAAACGGTCAACTGGCTTAGGGATATGGCGGCTGAGTTTGGCTGGGTGGCACCAGCTGAGAGTGGAGCACTTGAGAAGATCTTCCAGATCACTAAGGTGAGCAGGAGAAACACCTAAAGAGTCTGTGCTAAAACATAAACCTTCATAAAAAAGGACAGCAAAACAGCAAATTTAATTGTTAGGAATTAAATGACAATGACCGATTACACCCTCTAGATGGCGCCAGACAGCCATGATGAACTGAATCTGTCCAGCACTGAGACCAAGGTGGAGGTGAACATCCTGAACTCTGTACCTATTGTGCTGTCTGTCCCTGGGGACCTGCAGTTGCAGGACCAGGCCTTCATCCAGTACGTGGCTCAGGAGGCTCTGGACAAATACAAGGGGATGGTCAGGTACTTATGAACCACTACTTATGATGTCATTACTGTGGTAATACTCGACGTCTCATATAAATAAACATTACTTTGCAGATTGGAGGACCAATAATAAATCAACCACCTGGACCAGAACTCTCTGAGTAGAATCACCTGGACAGTCCACCTGAACACTAGTAATCATCACGTCCACCATTAACAAATGATCAATAGCATAAATAAATCCTCGTAAAAATTATCTAAATAAAGCGCAGAGAATCCTAATAAACATTTTTACACCTCTGATAGTTGTCGAAAAGAGTTGCATTACCTCACCATCCCACAAGAGGGCAGTGTTGGTCTTTTTGAAATCTTTGAAGCTGCCCCCACCCCGAAAAAATAGATATATTCAGTATTAATAACAAACCATATAGAAATACGCCATGAAAACTTAAGAAACCGTTTAAGTAAAACTTTTATTCTTCTGTACAAAATCATATTAGTTACCATTCTTAGTCATTTCAATATTGTCTCCCCACTAGTTTAAGTCCCAGTCTGTAGGAGTAATCACATACAGTATTAGGTTCTCATGAAGTACCGACAGGAAGAAATACAAAATTTTTCACATCTTTGTTCTGGCTTCCTCTGTGAGTTCCATGTTCTTTCATCGCCCTTCAAACACAGACGTACCCAGAAAAACTGACTATTGCTGCTTTTGTTTTTACACCCACAACCTCGACACAGCACTACAGCCCCACGAGGGAGCAGAAAGTTCCAAAGTGTTTACTTGGCATAACGGGAACACAAACATCCAGAAATGAATGCAACTTAATGTGGGGGAAATACCTGTTTGATGCTGCATAGATGAACTTAAAAATATATCTCTAATTTTAGACAAGCAACAATGTGTGAACAGAATTTCCATCCAGAACAATTATTTTGGTGAGAAAAATAAAACAAGAAATTAAAAATAAAATTACCACTGACATGTTGGATTTTAAACGTTAAGAAAATTAAAACAGAAAATGTGTTGTGTAAAATTAAACTAAAACAAAACTACTCATTAATTCCATGTAATTTTTTTGTGTCTTTGAAGTGAGCAGAACCAGAAAAAAAAGAAAAATCAGGCTGATCACTTTGATTTCTTTTAGGTCGTTCGTAATAAAAAAAGGAAACCATCAGTTTTCTTCAAGTACATTCTTCCAGGCGTCCAGCTCACCTTTTGTCTTTTGCTTCTTCTGCTCTTCTCCATCACAGAACCACACTCTCAGCTACAGCACATTCTTTACACACTGGCCAACTTACAGGATCAAACCAAACCAAAGCACTGACAAACAATAACCCCTGTGAAATAAAAATGAAGTTTGTAGAGATTGGAGCAGATATGATAGAAATGTGACATGAAAAAGTCAGAAAAAAAATTGTGCATCCGCAAGAAAATTTCAATTTAGGAAAAAAAAAAATCTTTCTGTTTTGATCACAGTGTTGTCCGTATGTGATATTCTAAATTTGCAGAGGTTGCCAGAGGTTGACGTACCTGCACGAAACAATTCCTCATATATTTGGTCCCTGGGTACAAAGGGACAAAACTGCTACTTCAGAACCCTGGCATGTGCAAATGTGGCCACGTGGTTTTGTACTAGTTTATTTAACTTTTTTCTCCCAGCACAAGCCTCGTTCCTCTGCTCTGAGCTCTCTGCAGTGACAGAGTCTCCAGAGTCGCTCTAGAGGTTGTCTCCAGGCTGGTACTGCGGCTCTGTGGCCGTGAAGTAGTCTTCTAAAAAGGACTGAATGTACTCGAACGTCGGCCTCTCGTCCGGTTCTTTCTTCCAGCACAGCCTCATCATTTCATGGAGAGACTCTGGACAGCCCTGAGGGCAGGGCATGCGGTAACCTCTGTCCACCTGCTCCAGTACCTCTCGATTGACCATACCTGGGGGACGGAGTGAAAAAGGAATGTAATTTAACACAAACACCTGCAAATAAATATGATTTTTGAGCATGAATTTGTAGAAATACTCTTCTGATGAATGGTATAAAATGTTCAGTCAGGTCCAACAATGCAACAGAGATGCAGAAAAAAAATATTTTGATTTCCTAATCAATGCAAATTAAAAAAAAACTTTTTAATCTGTAATCTGCTGAATAACGTTAATAAGAAAAACTAAAAAAATAACTGAAACATTCATCTTGAGTCTGAAATAACCAATATAAAACTAGCATGCAAAAAAGGACCATCATCTATGTCACTGCTAGACACTTCCTGGCATAAATCAATCCCCAAGACAGGGAGCCAGCATTCCCAAACCCTGTGACACAGAAACAGCTCCACAGGGAGCTTCACTGAAGCTAAAAGAGGTTGTGACACAGAGTCATGGTCGGAGTCACATCCTCCTGCACTCCTTCACTTCCCCTCCTCGCTCTTTCTCTCTCTGCAGGAACGCCGGGATCAGATTATCTAACACTTGGAAAGAGAAAAGGCCCTCAGCAACTGCTGAAACCGGAATCAGGCAGTGTCAGATAGTGAGGTTATTAGTGTGATTTATGTCTCGGGTCTGAAACCTTCAGAGCTACATGCCTGCCATATATGTGAGTGTGTGTAGATGGCTATTAATATCCAGATATATAGACAGGGACTAAAATAAAATAAGATGATGTGTGTCCATGCAGATGCTTGGTAACACCTGCTTCCCATTGCCTTTCAGAAAAGAAAAAAAAAAATCAAGGAATGGAGCTAAAATAGAACTCCCCAGTCACAAAAAAAGACTAAAAACGTCCAATGAATTATGGACAAATTGGAACAAAAGACGGGAGGGGTTCAGGCCTGAGGAGTCTGAGGTGAAATAATTGGACAGAATGATTTAAACTGAAATGAAGAGGGCCAAAGGAACCAGATGGCCCTACATGGGAGGTGGCGGTGAAAATTGCCATATGGCATGGTCTGTAATCAGTGCCAGTCTACAGCCAGAATCCAGTACTGCTGACAAACAGCAGGGGGCAGAGATGAGACAGCTGGGACTTTCAGTAGGAGTTTTCTCTTCTTCTTTTTAACATTTATATTATTATTAATTATTATAAAATGAAGACTCCATCATGATACCATAATAATTAACAACATGTAGACATTCATTATTGATATTAAAATGAAAAGAAAAATAAAATATTTGTCTTACAAATCCAATGTCAGTATTTCTAACTCAACTTTTTTTGCATCACGGACCAGTTAAATGTCTCACAGATTGATGGTTAAGTTGTGGCAGATGAATACCCCTCAAAGAAATTTAAGATCCGGTGTTCTGAAATATTTTCCTACCTATAAAATCTTCCTACCCGAGTAAACTGTGCATGCACACAACAAGGATTTCTCATATGCACACAACCTACAATTTTCTGCTAGTTTAAGCTCAAGTTTATTGTTGTTGTCTTCACTGAGAAAATATTCCCTAATCAAATATAGTTACATTATTGATGATGGAATCCTAGCCATTCTATTGGTCAGTTCTTTTGTTGATATGGGTATGGATCAAGTGGAAGTAATAGACAGATGGGGCCAAAAGGAAACTTTATTTCTCTAGAGCCCGGCACCAATTAACCCACGGAACGGTACTGGTCCTTAGCCCGGTGGTTGAGGACCACAGATTCTAACAACAACCCTGAGTATTTGTGTTTACCTGGGTAAGGCACTCTGCCTTTGGTCACCAGTTCAGTCAGTAGTATACCAAACGACCAGACGTCAGACTTGATGGTGAAGCGGCCGTAGAGAGCAGCTTCTGGGGCCGTCCACTTGATGGGGAATTTCGCACCTTTAATAAAGAGAGAGTTGAGCTGCTGTGTAATCAAACATTTATGAGGATGGACAGGTGTACAAACAACAGACAACAGCCACTCTGGGAGTGGCCTGGGCCTTCAGTGCTGTGTGACTCGATATAAAGCTGGAAAACAAACCGACCTTGTCTGGCTGTGTACTCGTTGTCCTCAATGAGCCGAGCCAGGCCGAAGTCGGCGATCTTACACCCCAGGTTATCAGCCACCAGAATGTTTGCAGCTCTCAGGTCTCTGTGGATGTAGTTCATCCTCTCAATAAAGGCCATGCCGTCAGCAATCTGTGACCGGTCGGAAGAAAAAAAAAGTCAAATTTCCCAGTTACACAAACCAGGAGCAGACTGAGTCAAAGTTTGTCCATTTTTAGGGTGAAATAAACAGCATTGATGTGAAGGATTTTCTTTCATCTCCTTGGCCATGTCCTAGGATTTGTTACAGTATCAGTATCTAAAAAAAATATTCTACTCTGCTTGGTACATGGGCAGGTTCATGGAAGGTGAAGAGGTGAGCAGTGACCGTCAGTGACCTCAACTGTTTAAGATCCAGACGCCGTTAAGTGAAGCTAAAGGAGCGGAAGAACGAACAGCAGGGGGCGGAGTAGAGATGTCATTTAGGGTGTTAAATTAGTCCAACAAGCATGCACAAAATTCTTTTGTCCTCGGGTCGCAAGGTGATTCTACTACATCTAAAGGTCCCTGTTTGTCAACTGGACTTATGTATGGTGATTAAGGATCTTACCTGTGATGCCATGTCCACCAGCTGAGGCAGCTTCAGATATTTCCCATCTCCCTCCTTCAGGAAGTCCAGTAAACTACCTACACAGACCATAATAACAAGATTTACAGCCAGAATTAAAACACTGTAACAGGTGTGCATAGGATACAGAGGTTTCTTCATTTAAAAACTGCCTGTGCTGTGACAGAGCGGCAGGAAATGAGTCACTATGACCTGCCACGTCAGTGTCCTTTATCAAAACCTGCAGCACAGGAAGAAGTCACAGGATGTTCCTTAAAGTGAGGTGAGAATCCAGATTTATAACAATCTCTACTCATGATTTATTTAATGAAAACATGGCCAAAGGGGACATTTATCAACCGTCAGAATCGTCTGGTCTCACCTTTGCCCATGAACTCAGTGACAATGTAGATGGGTTCTTCTGACACCACGGCGTACAGTGGGACCAGTTTGTCGTGTCGGAGTTTCTTCATTATTTGAGCCTCCTGCAGGAACGCCTCTGGAGACATGGTGCCTGGTTTCAGAGTCTTGATGGCCACCTTAGTGGTCCCGTTCCATGTGCCTGAAGACAAAGACATGGACATATAGATAATAAAAAAAAAACAGTTGATGTTTGATGCTACACATGAGGTTAAACCATTAAATGCAGTGCGGTGATTTCTAATCAATTATTTAGAAATAAAACATTATCACCTATAACAGAGCTAGGTGAGCTAGCAGGGCAAAGTAGAGGACTGCAATCAACACTGGCTTAAGTCCCTCCCTTTATCTTGTTTTCTGGGTTAACCAGTTAAACTTCCGCCACTTATATATAGACATATATAAAAATATATAATTTCAAAATATTTGTTATTTTCACACCGACAGGCAGCCACTAGAGGGAACTGGTGAGACTTATGCTCCAGCGAGGCTGCTACGGTATATAGTTCTTTTTCTTTATTATGCACTGTTGGGCTAGTGAGACTTATACTCTGGAGCATAGGCGTAGCCCCGGGTGGACCTGAACCCGCCCACATGTCAGTCAGGCCCGCCCCATCCAATGAGAGGGCTGATCAAACTTGGCT
The DNA here is from genome assembly GCA_016785265.1 of Paraplagusia blochii. NCBI lineage: Eukaryota > Metazoa > Chordata > Actinopteri > Pleuronectiformes > Cynoglossidae > Paraplagusia > Paraplagusia blochii. The sequence continues at coordinate 86,195 of JAFBJS010003766.1, forward strand.
ATAATACTTTGGGTTGATTTTTTCGGGGCTCACCCATTTTTGGGGTTCTGGCTACACCCCTGCTCTGGAGCACTTTATATTGGTAAATTATTATGCCGGGATTCTATATCCAACCAATAAGGAACCGGTCTGCTATGGTAGGTTTGATAAAAAGGTCTGAAGAACAATAAGAACAAGTAATTCCTTTAAAAGGAATTACTTCTGTGACAAGTGAAGCCAGCCCTGCTGGGTGAGTTCCAGAGCCTCTCTTTTTAAATTGAAAATCTACATTAAAAAAACCCCAAAACATTTATCACTGCTGTGGATTTGGCCGATTTCTGCTGTGAAAAGACCAGTTGAAGGCCAACCGTCAGAAAGAGAGAGCTAGAGAGACAGAGGGAGACAGAGTGAGACAGAGAGAGAGAGAGAGAAAGGACTTGACAGTTTAAATAATCATCCACTTCCTGGTTAGAAGCCACTTATTCACGCCCTGCTTACACACAAAAAGCTGAACCAGGAGATCGACCCCATCCGTCCCGTTGCTGAGCCTCAGTCCATGTTTTTACGTTGTAGCAGGGCAATAATAATTAATCATAATAAAGACGAAGCGAGGTGGAGATCCTGCTGACGTAGCACTGCCAGTCTTTGCCAGATGCCAACAATACAGTATTTACAAAGTAATAAATAAAAGAAGCGGAGTGCTGAGGTTCTTTCGGCCAAGTGAGCAGTGAACCCATCAGGAACAAATAGTGCTGGAATAGACGGCCTGAGATTCCTGGCATTACACAGTGGAGGTTTGCAGGTCGGGGCTTGCTCCAGGGCCACATTTAATAAAAGAGGGAGAGATGAAAGATGAGAGTCTCTCGTCTCTTACACACCACCCAGGGAACTGGAGTGGAGGAGATGACCAGTCATTACCGAGCACTCCATCCAGGACCAATCACAGCTCACCATTTACCTCAGTATGTGGGCCAGTGTGGCAGGAAGAGGGACAGGAAGAGGGGCAGGAAGAGGGGGGAATCTCTGCTTTATTTGATTTATAAAGACTTTTGACGTTCAAACAGGACTTCTGTTTGGTAAGTGTGGCTGTCCAGGCATATCATTTTTTTATCTGATGAATCAGACTAATACCGGATTAATCAGATTAAGAATTATTGTCCAGTCTAACATTTTTGTCTTTGAAACAAAACATTATTTTTTTATTGTGCCCATTTTACAAACCAAGGAAAAGAGCATGTTTGTCAAATATATCTTGACTGTCCATTGCGAGTGCTGCAGGCTCTTACCCATCCAGACCTCTCCAAAGCAGCCCTGTCCTAGTTTGACTTCAAGTCGTAAAGACTCCCGTGGGATCTCCCAAGCATCTTTAGCCAGTCCCTGAGTCTGAGGCTTCACCGTCGGACACACTGTTGTCAATCTGTAGCACAGACCGTCAGCGTGTTCTGGATGGATGAAGACATTAAGACATTAAATTAATGGAGAGAGCAGTTTTCAGAAACATTAATAAAATATTCACAAAACACTGTGTGACCTTGACTGTGCACAGAATGATAAAAAAACACAATAAAGCTTTGTCATTTTGTTATCATTCCCTTCAGGGATGCTCATTGTCAACTGTATCTCATTTATTATTTTTATCTGGTGACTTGCTAACTTACTAAAACAACAACGACAAAAACAAAGAAAAAGACATGACCAACTTGTTGAAAAATTTGCTGCGTGGTAAACAACAATTTGTCTAAAGTGATACCTACAAGGCAGATAATGAAGCTGTGTGGGTGGTGACTGTGGAGAGGCAGCATACCTGTGTAATGTTTCACCAGCTTCTGCAGCGTCTCAAACTGGGCCCGTGTCGTGATGTAATAACCACCGCTGTCCAGCTTCCGAATCTTATAGTGTTTGACATTGTCCCCCTTGACATCGTCCCAGTCTCGGATGGACAGGGAGTAGGCACCTTCAACAGTTCACCATAATAAACACAGGATCATTAACAGAACTGATTGACTTTTAACACACAACACAGGTCTTTGTGAAAATGTCAAAGTCTCACCTTTGGTTGTCTCACTCTCTCGTGCCAGGAATGTGCCTCTCTGGTTCCCTGGACCCAACAACCAGCGCTCCGCATCTTTCCGACCCATCTTCCCAAAGTACCACCTTAAAAAAAAAACATCAGTCACTTACCATCATGTTAACAGTCATGCAAGAAAAAAATACTGATGTTTAAGACCTGCAGCCCGACGTGTTGGTTTAGAAATACATTTTTTTAAACATTCCACTTGTTGATTTTTTTGACAGACAGCTAAATAAATAACCGGCCCCGAGCTGTGTTCAACACAAACACGTCCTGTCATGTAAAAAACAGGACAAATGTTTTTTTCCCCCACTCATGAAAACATTTGATGTTTTCCACATATTTTGTAAAAGAACCAAAAACTTAAGAAAATGCACAAGAATGCAGACAAATGCATGTTAGGTTTCATTCTTACTCTTCAGCCTGAATGGAGTCGGCTGGTGCCACATAGTTACTGGGGATGTAACCTTTATGTCCTGTGTTGATGGAGCGAGCCTCCCACCAGTCACCTTCACTAGAAAGACAGCACAAAGATATAAAATAGATTGAAAAAAACGTCAACTGGAATGAAAAGATGGTTTGTGCTTCACAAGTAACTTAGGTAAAGTATTAAGGTCATTAAACACATCATTTATTGTCAGATAGAAGATTATTCATCAGATTGGAAGGTGGAGCTGTGAAACCACGTCAAACATTCCACCACAAAGATCAGAAAACAGAAAGAGTGTCCTTGATGGCAGTATCAGCTTCTCTAAGACCGACGTTGTTAACGCAGATTAATCAACACATCTATTTCTACTCTGCTTTTGAAATGTGGTGAACTTTCTAAAGGTGTTTCTATAAGAACCGTGGATCTGAACTGACTCACTCTGTGTTCTGACATCAACAGACGCATTCATAGTTTTACCTTGAGTTAGGGAACTTTGAAAAGCTTTTCAAACAACAATTTATTCTACCTTAACATTTCTAAACATTGGTCAGATTTTAATTAAATTTTAATTAGATGGCGTACAACCTGCGTGTTACTTTATTTTGTAACCAATACTCTGTCCTCTTCTCCCCCTGTCCTCTGCATCTTCTACTCTGACTCCAACTACCTCCATGTCCTCCCTCACTGCATCCATCAACCTCCTCTTTATCACCAACCTGGCTCCAGTTCTTTGACCAATGTCTCCACTGTCCCTCCTCTGAACATGTCCAAACCATCTCAATCTGTCTTCTCTAGCTTTTTCTCCAAA
>JAFBJS010003766.1:89536-109020 GCA_016785265.1 Paraplagusia blochii
CTCCTAAAGAGAACCTCAGCATCTTTAACTCCTCCACCTCCAGTTCTGTCTCCTGTCTTCTACCTATTCCTAGTGTCTCTGTAAACCTTTCTCTTCACCTTAGCTGACTCTCTTCTTTTCAACCTGATCGACTTATCAAAGGGGAAAATAAAAAATGTGTTCAATATTAATAGGAAATATACATTTCATACCTGAAGAAACCCATAAATAAAGACAGAATATTATGTGGGAAAAGATAACAGCAGAGGACCAGATGGTCTCAACCCATTAACCCAGACAGATGACAGCTTTAATATCAGGCCTCAACAACATGAGGGCTTAAACTCCACTCCACAGCAGGAGTCAGTCAACGAGAAGTCAAGTGCACTCACGTATTGTTAATAATCTGGAAGCGATCTCCTTTTTTAAAGGAGAGGTCGTCCGACGTCCTCGCCTCGTAGTCGTACAGTGCTACGAAAAATGTGACGCCACCTGCAGTGGAGAGGAATCCAGCGGTTAGACATGTGCATGAGAGATTCATTAACACATACATTATTAAAAAACATGAGCCGAGGTTGTAATATTGGACCTAAAAATAGAACAAGAACAAACCATGTATTAAAAAAAGAGGATTAATTATTAATCTCAAGTTTTGTTTTTTTTTTGCAAGAAAATTATAGGGGTAACTTAAGTATTATAGTCATAACGTCAATGTTATAACATTTTAATATTGTCCGTGACCTGTTACTAGAGACCGGGGGTCTCAAACTCGCGGCCCGTGGCCCATTTGAGGCCTGTGGAAAAATATTTTTCGGCCCCCACCTTGATGTGTAAGTTGAATTTATAATATTATTTTATAGATTTGTTCTCCACATTTATGGTAAATCTTTTAGTTCTCAAAAGTGTTGCATTGAAGGGTTAGTGTTCACTGTATTGAACACTAACCCTGCTATAGTCTCATCTTAGGAACATTGTTCAGCTGACATTTTAAAAAATATATAAAAGTTTCCGTCGACTTTACAGCATTTTTATGATATGAAATGAATCTCAGTCTCGCTGGCATCACTTTAGGTCAGTCAGCTACAGTCACGAATCATTTAATCTTGACAGACAAGTCACTGCAGCACTCCTTTGAAGGAAATTAAAAAAGGGGGATTAGGTCTACCACAGTTCATCAGGACAGATTATCCTGCTTTAGGGAAGGACTGAGGGGAAGTGACTCAAGTCAGTGGGCAGAAAGTTTCTATAGAGACTTCACTTGTAGGGATTTCTGTTTGGAAGAGTCGACGGAACATAGAATAGAAATGTATTGCGTTGTAATCGTTATATCACATCTGTTTTATTCAAGTGGTTTTTTTTTTAAATGTAACCCTGTGCCAAACTGTTAATGGAAATGCAAACTTCCAACTGAAGCCACTAAATTCAACGTCAATGCAAATGTTTTCATTGGCTCAGGAGGAGTCATGGCTGCTGCTCCGCTTCCCACATTACAGACCTATTTTGGGTTTCTGTTCAGCCTTGATGTTGAGGCGGGCTCTTTTCACATGTCTAATTTGCATAACATCTGCCCGCTCCTAACCTCCCCGGGGTAAAAATGTTAAGCTGCTTTTATTCTTTTGCGTAGATTTACACATAATGACAAGATAATGAATAGTTGTAAAACAACGGGAAAAAAACAACTTACGGGAAGATTGTTTCAGGAATATTTAGTTATAGAAGAAAGGAGTATTTCTTATGTGAACTTCCACACCATTAAAAAACCTAGAGATTTAACACCAAAAAAAATAACAAATATCTTTCCACTGACCTGCGATGACATTAGGGAACGGACTGCTTACAGCCACAGAGGTAAAGGAGGTGGAGGCGCCTCCGAAGGGTGTCATGACGGATGAAGCTCCACCAAAAGGAGTGAGAGAAGCAGCATTACTGTTGTAGCTGTTGTTGTGTTGTGACTTCATGGCTGGTGAATGACCAATCAGGGTGGGGTCAGGACCATAGTGGCCCAGGTGGGCATTAACTGGAGTTGCATTTGGGTTGTCGGGCCGGTACTTCAGCGTCGGGGCCGTCTCCTCTTTACTTTTGACACAACCCATCGTTGAGCCTGTAGATGTAAAAGGGGAAAGGACAACATTAGTGGGTGAGATGTTTGATATGAAGGAGCATGTCAGCGGAGCTACGTCACATCCTAAATCCCAGGCTCAAAACTCAAACCGAGGCCCTAGGCTAACATTATTTCACCAGACTCCACAAGTCTTAACAAAAGCTCAGCGGGCCAACCTCGATCATGTTCTGGCCTTAGGTGATTTTAACTCTTTCAACTTCAAAACAGGTTAGAGAAAGACTAAACAAAAAACTACAATCTGCCTCAATGTAGCTGGTGGACATTACATTTACATTTTTTTTATTTCAACAGAAATGAACAGTAACAATTCAGATGTGAAGTAGCAGCACAGGACAACTAGCTTTTCTAAACTTCAATCTTCCACCTGTCAGTTGACCGGACACACCCTCTCACTCCCCCCAGGTCCAAAAAAGGAAGCTGGACACTCAGCTGTTTTCTCTGCCTTCACTTTCCTATAAAGATCTGTTCTTAATAAACAAATGTTTAGGCTTAATGAATTGCTTCTGTTAAACAACAGCCCTCTCTTCAGAATCACTTAAATCCATGAGAACTGCATTGCACATTGCTATCCTGTAATGAAGTCCTGTAATATTTTTCGCAGATATCAATCACATGCTAGAATGCATGTAAAACTAATCATTTTAAATCTTTCTAACTCACCATGTAATGACTCATAAAGGGCCAAGAATGAATCAGATGCCTGAGTGAGTCCACAGGGCTGGCACATGATCCTGTCAAAACACCTACATGGTTCTTTGGCTACTTCCTTTGGCACAGTACACACAGCAGGGTCAACAGCAAAAATAATATTTTCCGATACTTAAAAAAAACCCTGCGGCGACCAGGCCTTTGATCTAACCTTGGTGTAGGCCGTGACTGTCCCATCTTCAACACAAAGAAGTAAAGACTTAGGTTTCCTCATTGTTCCCGCCCATCTGACCTTTTGTTATGGACAAAGACAGAGTACCTCGTGGTGCTCCCCCACAGACTAGCACTCTGAAGTACAGAGCCCCCATACACATGCTAACAGTAGGCAACATGAATGCTAACAAGGACCCAGATGCTAAATAACCCAACAATCAGTCAAACCAAAGGCGACAATCCAATATGCAAATTAAGCACAAGTGCACAACCTCAGCTGATAGCTGCTCAAAAGACCTACTGCTATAGAGAAATCACTGCACTGTACAGCCTTCAAGTTTGTAAAAATAAAAAAAATAGTCATCCTGCGACATTGTTTTTACTCTTTAAAAAATACTATCACTAACAGTCTCCTAGTGGCTCTTCACAAACCAGCCACTAGGGAGCAGAAGCCAGTGTTCTTTTAGTGCTGGTCCCAAGCCTGGATGAATGGGTTGCATCAGGAAGGGCATCCGGAGTAAAACTTTGGCCAAATCAAAGATGCGAGAAAACAAAATGATTTCTATACAAGATGGAAATTGTTGACTGGCCCTGGCAACCTCTGAAAAAAAGGGACAAGCCAAAAGGAAAAGAAGAAGATTGTGACAGACTAACTCCAACAGCCAGGTCCTAACACTTAGACCGCATGCTAATGTGCTGCTTTGTTCACAGATGTCAAATTCCACTCGGAGCTATTCGCTGTAGAGCTCATTGACCTGTCCTCATACACCAATGCTTCTGAGAGATCCAGATGCAGTGGTTATCCTCCTCATCCATGCCCCACCATCTATAGTTAATGGGGTCTATATTGCATCATGCTATTGCATATTTCAGCAAGCATTCCACCCGGTCCTGAGTGTTAGTAAAATGCCCCTATAGCTATTCAAAACACGCATCTAACCTTACTTTTACATCTGCGTTTATCTTCTTCATAGCAGCAATATGCAAATCAAAAGCTGGTCATGATTTCTAACATCAAGGCAGTGTCAATTCCTACCACTAGCGCATAGTGTAAATGGAGAAGCTGCGGATTACAATGCACTTCAGTTGTACGTGTGAAACTGATCACGTGACAAAAACAATTGAATAAACAACGCAAATGCGTTCTTAAGACGGCGAAAACAACACCGCAGACAAGCAACTGTGCCAAGACCATTTGTGGTATCGATTAAGTTCTACAACCCGATGCCGTCCAAGGACACATGAGCACAAGAGAGCAACTGCCATTGACCCTGTGCCCCATTAGCAGACACAGATTCCACTTCCTATAGGAATGCATTCAAACTATGCTGCATAGCTGCAGGAGGGAAGCTTTGGATATAGTTGGGATGCAGTGAAAAAAATGTCAGCGTTGCCTGCTGCCACGCCAGTTGCATGACTCTGTACTTTGTAGTTGTCTTCATTGTAATTCAAGCCTCTACTACAAACCCAGTGGAGCTTCTTATGCCTGGTGTTTGTGGACGTTGTCCACGGCCTTTCCAAGACCAGTCCCAGGATGGAAAATATACTGAGATTTGACACATTGGTGAGACAACTTAGAACTTTGTGATCTCACACAGGAATCCATTCACCCCTGCATTTCTGTTTTATTTAATCATAACAATGTATCTCTGTTCAGTTATTATGGCAATAAACAATAGAATGGATGAAAACCACAAAGATGGGGAACACTGCTGCATTAGGACTCAGCTGGTTAATTTACTAATGTAAATGAAGGAAGCAGAGGCAGCTTAAAGTTTGTTTTTTTTAAAACCCCCAAATCTATGCATATCTGACAAAAAAACAACCACTGTTGAAAAATCTATCCGTTGCTTCATGTTACCTGTTTGTTAAAGTTGTAAAATTAGGAAGCCTTTTGATTACAGAGTGTGAAAACACACAAAATACAAAAGCCAAGACACAGTGTCCACCCTCAACTCTATTGTTCTTCTGCTTCAAGCCCCAGGGTGAATGACATCACCGTTCATGGAGAGGGAAAAAAAATACATCACAGGGCAACGCAAGCTTTGGTTTTTGTTAAAAGGTTTTGTATCACGTTCACCTTAAAATAAAACACCCACACCTGCTGGTTTGGGTGTGAAACAGCTACTACACAGGGGAAGATTCTCATTTTAAGGAGTGAAAAAAATTCCTGCTGAAATCCCACACAAATTATTGCCACTAAATAATAACTGCTTGTAAAAAAATGTCACTATGCAAAATTATTCTGTTCCTGTAAGGGCTGCAGCTGTGGAGAAACCTGGGAGGGGCCCTCAGACCTTTGACCAAATGTCTTGTTAAATGCATCACACAGCTTAGCACTAAAACAACTGACTGCTTACTACTTAAAGATGACATCATATTTTGACAGTCCATTTGCATGTGCATTATCTCCTTGTAGGACTATTTGCTAATTCAATGGCTACTATTAGAGATTATGTATCTGAATATGACAATTTTTACACTTAAATTGACATTTCTTTCATTGTAAGTTGAATAACTGGATTATGCATGTCACATTGAGTCAACGCTGTGACCTAAAAGCTTTAGGATTCATTATTTTTATCAATTCTAAGCAAGACGGCACATCACTAACCTGAACAACTACAAAAAAGGACATAATAATGCAACTAGTTGGCCGTTATTGATGAACCTACTTTTAGACTAGTGTTCACTGTCCTGTTACACTGTACAGTATCTTCGGTCAACCCATCTGTAACAATACAATATCATTGATTAGCCTTCCATTGATGGGTTCAGCTCCACAAAAAGCCATATTGGTTGTTATTGACTCTCAGTGAGGTACAATGCACATGGATCATTACGTGATGTCTGTCATGAAATACGCTGAGGGACAAAGACATTCCATGATCTAACAACACAGCACCCAATCACAGAGATGCGAATGGTACCAAAGACTGTAAACCGCAAAAGAAGTCTGACAAATCGTTATTGCTCTGGCACACTTTACGAGGCCTAGCTCAAGCTAATCTTTGGCGCAGCCTGCCATCTCTGCCAATCACAGTTAGTGGAGGGGGGCAGGGAGGGAGAGGAGAGAGCGGAACTTCCTTCCGCATCCATTATTGCTGTAGGGGCCACCTGCTGTGCCCGTCAAAGGGTCCAGAGTGAGGCTCGGATAGGAAACCGGTGTGCATCCTGGAGCTATAAAAGAGAAGAGCTCTTGTTTGGTGTGCACTTTCTACCACTGGAAGTAAATACTTAAAGTATGAGATTTGCACGTAATATGAAAATGTACAGTGGGTGGGATTTACCATACTTCAAGCTTCTTCTACTGTGGTGATAACACTTGAGGAGTATGCAAGGATCCTTAATGTCTCCCATTAAAACTCAAGGCCCTGAGTGTCGGCCAACAGCACCTGTTAGTGCTCCTCACTCCACTGCCAACAGTCCTCTCTGTACCAGCTGTGTGTGCACATGTGACGGTGTCGACATTTGTGTCTGTGCAAAAGAACTGCCTGCACAGTCAACGGGATCTACGCTAACGTAGGGATTACAGCAGACCAGGATTAATGTGGCACCAGAGTAGAAAAACAAACCAGCAATCACTTTGATAACAGGCATGCAATATTAAACGATATCAGCGTTCCACGCTGTTTATTCAGCAATTTGACAGGGCCGCATAAAAAAATGATTAGATTTTGCATAAACCAGAGGCAATGTGTTGAAAAGAAGTAACAATGATTTCCTTTTAATAGAATATAATCCCTTGTGATTTATGCTTTCTTAAGACTTAAGACTCAGCACTGGCAGATGGCTGTGTGACTTCGTATATGCTCCAACCACCCAAGCTTAAGATTTGCACTGGGAGGATTCTCACTTTTGCCAGTGATAAAGATGCTGACTATATCAGAAACAATCAGTCTTTTCTAAAGTCAAAGTTTCTCACCTCTGGCCAGATTGTGGGGTTGGTCTCTGTCTTTAGAACTTCCACCTTCTAACTTCTACAACACCTCATTGGTGTCATTACCCGTGTTAGCGTAGTACGCTGTGTCAAACAAATACACATAATAGGTTTGTTGATATTAACTACTAAAGACATGACTCACTGAAGACACTTTACCCTGTTTTACCAAGACTAACCTCACTCCCCAACTAAATGCCCTGCCTTGGGGCATCTTCTCATGGGAGTGGATGTACAACAGCCAACTGTCTAATCCATTTACATACAACAATGAATTTTAACTGGGAAACCAAACAGCAATGGAATCAGGATGAGGTTAGGAACAATGGGAGGTTTTGTTTTCTCGTGTACAGACAAATATTGTTGTTCAACACATGTTGAACTTTAAAATCTCATCAATGCATTCCAATGCAACTTCCACTAACTTCAGGCCATGCGGTTCATTACAGCTGAGGCCTCGAGCAGCTGATTCTGAGTGTACGTGCGAGTGTGTGTCGATGGGTGAGGCTGTAAGACGTTAGTTGACGTTGCCAGAATGAAGTTTCGTATTGTTTATTTACTTTTCTATGTGTGGACAAACTCTGACAGGAACATTTGTAATGATTTTGTTGTTGTTTTGTTGTTTATTTCACACATAATACTCGAACTAGGCATTTATAGAGTCTGGTTCCAAGATTGCTTACGAGGTTTTAATAAATAAATATATTGTAAGTATGTACATTTTAACCACAACTACATGAGACCACAGAAAAGAAAAGTCAACTGGGTCGCTTGTCTAACTTTCTCAAAGTGTCACAGCTCGTTCAGGCCCAGCATTGCGCTCCCAGAAGCACAATGGAACACAAGGAGAGAGAAGTTCTTACCTTAAATGGGACCTCAGCACTGTGTTAGTTCGGCTACATGCGTCCTCGGATAATTCCCCCGCACGTTTTGTCCTTTGTTTCACGTCGACAATCCAGATAAGTGTGGAAACAGCCGACACGCAGCCTCTTTCTCTCTCTAACGCAGACTCAGTCTTCCGTCTGTCCCATACCGAACAACTACCACGCCAGACCAAAGTCCTCCACTGAGATTCCTCGTCTTCCTTCAGAAATAACGAGGAACCACCACCTGGCGGAGGCAGAGATAAATAATGGAGGTTTAAACCAGAAGAAACACACAAAATATCCAGAATATCCGCCGTCCGTACCGAGGACTAGCTTGCCCCAAAAAGACACACAACAATAGTCGGACCAGGACTGAGGAGCCGCCGAGGCCAAAGGAGGAATCACGGTGCATTCACGTACCCAAAAAGAACTCGGACGTAGTGGAATGGTATCCATGTGTGAAGAACTACTTACGTTCTTCAATGACTCTGTATGTGTTTTTGTCGTTGTCCTTTTCTAGGGCTAAAGGAAATCTACCCATCAATGGGGGAAAATATAAAATTACAGTTTTGTGTCAGGGATATATATTAAGGATAGAAGAAAAGCTGCGTACGATCCTTATATTTCTTTCATATTTTTATATTATACTCAACATATCGCTTTGAATCACAATCTTCTACTTGTATTTATGTATTATCAAAGTATTTTATAACAAGCAAATGAATTTTCCTATATTATTTGTGCATCAGTTAAATATTGAATTCACTTCATTGTCATATGAGGCCAACAAAGAATTCCGATAACATTTAACGCAACACAATTCCCTATTGGAAGGATTTTCCCGTGTCCAATATGGCCGACAACACTTTCCAATGACCACTCGAATCGACTAAAACGTATTATTTTTTTTAAAACATATGGTCTATTACTACGTAAAATAAAAATATAAAATGCAAATGTTTTGCACATTATTTTTTAATCAAATAGAAATTCTCAGGTTCGTCAACATTAGCATGTTGCTAACGTCTTCAGAGACCTCCAGATTGTTCCATCACAAACGCTGGTGTCTATAATGTATTCTACAGAAGAAATGGTATTAAAATAGCGTTGAAGTACAGTACATAGTCTACACATGGTTTACGTAAGATGTGTTAACCATCTACCAAAAGTAATATTTCAACACATTTTGATATATAGAGAAATAAATAATGAATAAATATAAATGAATAACAGAATCAGGCCGAGCGCTCGTGCCTGTAAAAAGCGTGTGAAGAGATCTGCTGACCCCTAGTGGTGATTGATGGCGCATAACAAGCCCACATACACGTATGCATAAAGCATCATAATGACTGAACGACCAAAAGACACAGAGACAAACAGATACATTACAATATAATCTTATATTATCTTATAATATATATCCTATCTAATCTGAAACTACATGTTTTGTACAATAAGTCCTGTGTATATGCAATATATATATACAGTATATACATCTGTACTTTTTACTCTTGTACAGTACTTAACTACTTATTATGTAGTAATAAGTTTGTAGTAAATACTGTGTACTCCGGCTGTGGTGTTTTCTGTGCAATGACAATAAAGGTAGTCTAAGACTAAGTCTAAGTCTATATTATTTTAACAAGTAAGAAGTAATTTTATTGATTTCTGCCACGAGGAAATAACATATAAACGGAAACTGTACACCTTTTATATTTATTATTAGTTTGGTTAGTTAGGTATAGTCTTGGCAGCACCTTTTGATGTTATGGTTATCAATGTTTTATATTTTCCCATGATTTACTAATTACTTACTTTTTGATGGCACACGACAGTAGTTGTTGTGACACTGCTATTGTTGCAGAATATGTCATTTACTGACATAAAATCATATATTTTTTTTAGTTTTACTAGTTTTTATCACATACAAAGCAAGTTTAGAAAATATATAGTTCTAATAGTGCTTGAGTAATTTTCCTTAAATACATTTTTTTAATGTTTTTTTAATTAAAAATAAATTGCAATAAAATTGAATTCAAAGTGTTTTGAACGGTTTTTTTGTCATAATATTTATATGTTTATGTAATGAGCACAGGTTTGGTCATCACTCTTTTTTTTCTTTTTCTGATCACTCACGACTGCGGCTCATGAATGAATCTCATCGCAGCGCTTTACCTTTTCTCTCCTCATGATGGCGCCCTTGGCCCGAGGCTTTGGATACTCCTCTCCTCAGCTCCATAGAACGGGACCGCTGCAGTTAAAACACATGGGATTAAAGTTGTGCTTTTCACAGGAATCACGCACCGCCGCAGAGCCGTCGGTGATAGGTCCTGGGTAATGACCTACTCTGCTCGTCACGCTGCGTCAGAGTAAACAAAACACTGACGTGAATTCCTCGCCTCCTTAGCAAACTCTTCCATTGGCTGGTGAGCTGCTATATAGTGTAGGAGTGATTCATTCAGGGTAAACGCACAAAGTGCGGGGTCCTCCAGATCCAGGTATTGATGACAAAAAGTCTTCGCAATTTCGTGAAAGTCGAACACAACCTGGCCTCCCGCCTTCAAAATAAAAGCCCGACATCTTAAAATTCGACCCGCCCTGTTGAAGGCCATCGCTTTTATGAGTCATGACTAGGCCCATTAACGTAGCAGATTACCTTGACATTTTGATTAATTGGGCCATTAATAAATAAATAAGGACTCGTTTAGAACTTGAGTCATTTTTATTTAACTTCTTACAACAATGTATGGGTTATTAAATTGTTTAGTATAAGTTGTGACCAATATATCGTCATCTGAAGAGGTAAATCGTTCGTGAGGACACCTATGTCAGCTACAAACCGGAATTTTACGTCACGGTTACGCGTGTAAATCTGATTACAATGGCAACCTCGTTTATTCCAACAATCCAAACGACAGGCCTTGGGCCTTGACGCCGTCTGTAGCCATTGTCACCCGCCCCCCCGTTCCCTCCAATGAGAGTGATGAGTTCACTGTTATTGTAAATGATCGGAGAAAGTGACTGCAAAGTCTCAAAGTCGCAATTTGAGAGGATGTGTTTTCAGCACTGGACAGCTCCCGACTCCCCGGGGACGCGGGCCTGCACTTGGTCATCGGAAGCCTGATCCCCTCTGTATCCACAGCATCCAGTCACATGAAACCACCAGCGCCATCAGCAGCATCATCACCGCACAGATCATTTCCCACAGCCCTGTCATAATCAACAACAAAACAAGGTCCTGGTGTCACACCGTCCTGTGCGGAGTTAATGTGCATTCACGGTCCTTTGTAGAGAAAAGAGGAAACTTTGGAAGTAAACTTCGATCTTAGAAGGGTGTGTGTGTGTGTGTGTGTGTGTGTGTGGTAGAGGGAGGGAGGGAGGAGAGGGGAGGGAGGAGGGAGGTAGTCTGACAGATGCATCGATGGAGAAGGAACTGTACTATTATATTCCGGGAGGAAGACTTGATGACGTCTATAGCATCCTTAATGTGACTTATTGGAGAGAGGGAGGGGAGGAGGCAGGGAGGAGAGGGGAGGAGAGGAGGGAGGGGGAGGCTTTGGATCCATAGATAAAAATCCCAGAGAGTCGGAGCGCAGGACAAAAGTTTTAAAGCAACGATATGCAGAGGGACACAGAGCGCACTTTACCACCGAGTCTTTCTTCGCCCTCCAGACTGGTTGAGTCCTATTAACTGTGCCTAAAGGTGAGGGCGGCGGCACGGAGAGGAACACAAGGAGATACAGCAGAGGCGCTTCAGCCAGGAAAGGAGTGCGGAGAGGAAGATCTCTCTCTCTCTCTCTTTCTCACTCTCACTCTCTCTCTCTCTCCCACTCTCTGTCCCCCTCTCTCTTCCTCTCTCTCTCACTCACACTCCACAGCCGCGCCCGGATCACATCCCTCAGAAAAGCGCTCTCCCGGCTCTCCTGCCTGTCATAGGTACGTTCTTTACCCGCGGATAGACTCTGAACTCGGGGGGAACCCGTGGATGGAGCGCAGGATAAAGTAACGGAATTACTGCCTCTACTCCAGTGCATGGACGTCTGTTTTCCTGTGTTGACTTTGGTGCTGCATGCAGTGGAATCAGTGTCAATAAACTTTTACTAAACAGTAAGGAAATAGAAGGACAGACGCGTTGGATGTGCAAAAAGTTTAACTTTAAAATTTTCATTCTGATTTTAAAAAGTCAATTTACAGCATGTGAATGTGGCAGAACAAAGAAAAGAGCCTGATGCCTGTGTGGGACTGACTGACTGACTGACTGACTGACTGAATGACTGACTAACCTGTTTGCTGTCTGTGTTTCTCTCCAACAGCATGGCCAGTTCTAGTAAAGCCACTTTAATCTTGCTCATCTACGGAATCTTAATGCACTACAGCGTATTCTGCACACCTATTGGACTAAGTTACCCCAAGATCAGGTAGGTATCGATGCCTGCTCAGAATTTAAGCAACCCCGCGATACAGTAATCTGAGGATGATGTAGAGTTGGCTGAATTATTGGGATGCTGTGATTTAATCTGGGATGGACGAGGGTTTAGGGTTAATTATGGGAGACGAGCAGGCGTTTGTTGGCAGCGGGGCTGGTCCTCCGCTGGGACAGCTCCCAGAAGTCCTCTGATTAGGCAGGGTGAAGGAAGGAAAGCCGTGTGGATGACGGAGGACTGGCGTCACCAAGAACAAGGCGAGGCAGAACGAATAGGAGAGCCATTTCCCTTCAACTATTATTCTTTTTTTTATGTCTCGTGGAAAAAGAAATATCACACCAGGGCGTGGTTCTCACCCACTCTGCTGATTTTCCATGCATTATAATAATAAATAATAAATATAACACTAAAATATGGGCTGTACGCCCACGTTGACCGCGGTCATTCTCACCAACCCCATTGTTTCGATTTGTAAATTATTGATGAGTCTGTAACAGGAGCTGAGGAACCAGGGCTGGACTGGGAAAATCACATATTTTTCGATTAAATAATTAATTTTAAAAGCATTAAAAATCAATCTGTCTGGATTTGAGAGGTGTTTAAACCTGCTTTGTTTAAATGTGAATTATTTTTATTATTTTTTCATATTATTGTTTTGTATTTTTTTATCAAATAAATTAAATAATAATTGGATTTTCGGATAAATCTGAGGCAGACTTGCTGGCATCCTCTGCTCCTGCGTCCCACTGCTTCACGGATTAGGTTTGTGATGCTCTCTTCTCCTCTCCTCTCCTCTCCTCCCTTCTCACCTCCTCTCCTCTCCTCTTTTTCCCCCCCCTCTCCTCTCTGCAGACTTGAAAACGACGCCTTCGATGAAGATGGGAATTCATTAAATGACATGGGCTTTAATAGCGACCAGATTGCTATACGAAGCCCGGCATCCTTAAACGACGACGCCTACTCCCTGTACTACCCCGCGGAGAAGAGGTAAATAATACATAAGCCTCCGTACCACAGAAAAGCAACCAAAAACCAAAAAACCTGGATGCATTTCGTTAAAAATACTTATTTTTAAATAATATTTGCTCGCTTCCAGTTTTTCATGATTTTTTTGTTCAGTGTTATTTTCACATCAGTAGCCCAAAATGTTGATTTCGATGCTGTAAAGGCAAAAAAAGAGGAATATTCAATATATCTATCTATAAATAATAAAAAAAGAGACGGCAGCATGTGTGGCAGGACTGTCTTCATCTGGACCCTGCAGATCTTTGGGGACATTTTCGGCTACTTATGATCATTGTGTCTGCGCTTTCTAGTCACTGATGATCTATGTGTCTTTTATATGTGGCGTTTTATGATCTCAGACCAGAAAGGCATGCTGAGGAAGAATTAGATAGAGCCTTGAGGGAGATCCTGGGTCAGTTAACAGCGAGACATTATCTGCATTCTCTGATGACAGTTCGTGCAGGGTAAGGGCTTTTCTTTTTAGCGTTCACCTGCACTCATTTTAATGTTCATGTCCAGGCTGCTGCACCACTGTCTCTCTCGTGTGTTTTGTGCGCATTATTATCATTATTACTATTATTGTTATGTTATTTTTTTTTTAGTTTGTTTTCAAGCAAATGTAACACACACACAAAAAAATTGCATTTCGCATTTTGGTTATTTGCTGCTGCTGCTGCTGCAGTTTGCTGTGACACTGCGACTTACACTGCGAGGAAATAAGTGAGAAATCCATGAATTGATTTACTTTGACCCTAAAGCGCTATTTAAAAACCATGCGTCAGAATGGGCAATGAGCACGCAATGAATTATTTCTAACTTTTGCCCCCCCCCAGAAACACTTAAATGACAGTTTCTTTTTGGGCATATATTTGTGTGGCTTTTAGACAGAAAAACAAACAAAAAAATAATAATCTCATTAAAATTAACAAATTGATATTGATATAGAATTGCAGGGATTTATTAGTAGGTAACGGGATAACAATACCTAATTTAAAAAAATCGGATTAATGTTTCCTTATGTGTTGAGATGATTTTCTTCAATATTAAATTATTTTTTCCCCCTGTTTTTTTCTCCTATTTTTTTTTTTTTTTTTTTTCAGTGACGACAACAGCATGGAGGACGAATCAGAGCCTCTATCTAAGAGACATTCAGATGGCATCTTCACCGACAGCTACAGCCGTTACAGAAAGCAGATGGCCGTGCAGAAATACCTGGCTGCGGTTTTGGGACGAAGGTACAGACAGAGAGTAAGGAACAAAGGACGTCGGCTTGCCTATTTGTAGCCTTGTTCCAGCTCCAAACTGCCCTTCTGTGTAAATACATTCAGTGGTTAAAACAAAGTCATTCAGATATATCTGACCAACCAGTGGATTGCGCCTGTGTTCTTTCAACATGTATTTATGTATGAAGTAAAGCCATTAAAATGAATATTTTAATAATAATATCGTTTTTTTTTTCTTTTTGTATAAAAGCACTTGATCCCACACAGTTATACTCTGTGGACCAATATTTTATTTTCATGTCAACATGTGGAGTAAAAAAGAAAAAAAAAAAAAGCCAAAAAAAAAAAGGTTAATTGTGCACCTTCAACGTTATGCGCTTGAAATCTCTAACGGTCATCATATGCAGAAAATAAATAGATTTTCAAAAGACAATCAAAGTATTGAATGTTATACTTATTTTTGTAACGCGACGTTCTATTTTTTTAGTGTTGTTGTTGTTCCTTTGTTTCTTATATAGGCCCAAAGAAGCAGCGAGCATGCTTTGTGAGCCACGTGCGGCTTATTCTTGAGGATAGATGTTGCCCTTGTCCCCCTACCCTCCTGCTCGCACATGTGTGGGCGGGGAGGGTGGGGAGGAGTGGGGGTGTCACAGGGGTAGTACGGCTTACAGCCCCCTGCAGGGGCTTTTTACATGGTTTCGGTTGAAAAGCCTTGTCATTCGATGGACACTTGATTGAGTTTTGTCATTCATTTGACTCACAGAGAACTCCTCTCTCGGTCGCAGGCTCTTGAAGGCATCGCTGTGTTCGCTGGAGGTGTAGGGAGCCCTCATGTTGGCTCCTCACAGTGTGCAGCAAAACACTGGCTGCCTTCATTGTAGGAGGCAGATCATGGCTGTGAACTGAACTGTGACAACAACACTTCGTGTTTGTTGTTTGCGATGGCAGGGATGGCACAGTGCACCTGTTGGTGCCTTCCAGTCAACACAACTTTCCTGGTTGTTTGGATTTTTTTTTAGGCAGCACAAGATACAGAAACCTGTGAGGAACCAGAGAGAAACAGAAAGAGAAAGAGAGAGAACATTGGATCTGCAGTCACAAGAATTCTTAGCTTCTAATTCAGTGGTGTATGTGATTGATTAGAAACTGCATGCCACCAAGCTTTTTGGATTGTGTTGTTTGGGAGCTAGGCTGGTTTTTACACCACTCCCACTCCCCAGAACTGTGAACAAGGAGAGCTAGTAGTGGTGAAAGCTGGTACTGCATTTGATTTTTATTATTTACCTTTCATGCTTCCTTCATAGTGGCCAGAGCAGCAGCTGCTGCTGACTGCTGGTTGTCCAGAGATACTTCTGCATCCAGTTGGCTGTGATCATTTGCTGATTTGAAAGTGTCGTAGTTTAATTATCGAGATGAGTCTGATCTGTGTTCGATATTCTGCCGGGGTGTGTACGCTGAGGATGTGATGGAGGGAAGAGCATGAGAGAGAATGAGAGAATGGTTGTTACGTCCAAGTCAGGTTAACATCAGAGGTTGTCATGCAACAGGAGATAACAAGGCCGTGGTGGCCACCGCTTCTACTCCCTTTCCCCGCCAAAGTTACATCAGGAGTTAATGAGCCTGATGGGTAAAATGTCAGAGCCTGGAAACCCGTTCACTTCAGCTATCATATCAGCAGAAGATGACATGTGACAAGTGGACGAGGTCGCGGAGATTCCCATTTGCACCAGAACGGTGTGGAATGAGAAACTCTGCCCTGCGGCCAAGGGATCTCCCCACTGGTTTTTTTTTTAGCAGAGATATTTTATGTATTTATTCAATATTATGCAAATGCAGATTTATGCACCGCTGCAATCCGATCAGTGGCCTGTGTTCCCCTGGAGAAGCTATCAATACACCCTTCAATCCGATTTTTATCCTACAGGCTATGTGAGTGTGCAGACGCGGTTGTTTGTGCGTTGGTATGTTTTCCTTCCTGCGTGTGTGTGTGTGTGTGTGTGTCTTTGAATGAAAAGTGACTGAATGTGCATGTGGAGGTGGATACAGCTTTTGGCGTTGGTGCCTTGCTTTGATGTAAGAAAAAAAAAAAAATTCGCCACAAGTGACAGATGGCAATTTCAGTGGCCCTACAATGCTGCAGTCCATTAGCTTACATTGAAACTTTCTTTCACTCTGTTTAATTGCTCGGCTTAGTCTGCCCCGACGGTAGTAGAATTAGATTTTTTAGAGCATGGCAAATCTGTTGAGTTTAAAAAAAAAAGGATTTAAAAAGTAAAGGATGTACATGTCGACAGAGCGGGCGACGTGTGTTTGTTTGTTTGTTTGTTTGTTTGTGTGGGTGCATGGGGCCGGGGTGTTTGGTGTCTGTGAGAGTTGTGAACAATGACCAGTGTTTGTTACTGTTGATACTGAGGTGTTGTTGATTGTTTTGATATTGGTGAGTCATTTATTAACCAAGAGAAAAGCACCGACATATACGACAATGTGCATCACTATCTCACGTTTAAAGGAGACCAAGAAGAAAAGAAAAAGACGAACGGGGGGGAAGAAAAAATAGATTTATTTCAGATCTTAGAAAAATGTCTGTTGTTGATATTTCTGAAAGCGCCCAACGCCTTACTTCAATGTTGAACCTTATCTATCTGAGAACAATGTGTTTTACCAGTGAACATTAGTACCAGTGACATCATTATACACAGGAGTCCTTATATGGGGTTTTACGTCTCTCAATGTCATGAAAGTGTTGTAAGATTTGTATGAATAAATTTTTGTAAACAACAAATTTCCAATCAATGTCTACTCTTTGAAACACATACATGTCAGGTGGATACAAACATGGGGCAGATCCAGAGAATTCGGACCAGGCACTTGTCTAACTTAGAAGAAAAAACAAACTTAGATCGACCTTCCATAGTTTACTCGACATCACCAACCGGGGGCCACAGATTTTTCCGAGTGGAGATATTCTCCAGGAACAAACACGCACCTCGAGTCATTTCACAGGAAAACAGTGAAACATCCTGCAGCCATCACTCTTCTGTTACTGACTGTGTCACGCCGACCCAGAGTCCTGTCACCTTAGATTGACTGTGCACAGATTGAAACCTAAGACAGAACAAAAACAACAAGAAACTTTGGTTATTCTCTGAGAGGCACTGGTTTTATGTGACTTTTTGTTTTTCACTCCATCATGAACACAAAACATGGTGACATAATAGCATTTCCGGGTTCAAAAATAAAAATATCTAACATTTTTATATTACAAACCAACACAAAACCTGCATCTATGCGAGCTGAAGAACCATCCACCATGTCAATGGATTCTGTCAAGACAAAGCCATGACTCTGGAGCACGAGCATCTCAACGCTCAGAGATTTTCCATCCTCCAGGAGGAGCAGCCCTGTCTCTCTCCCCTCTCCCTCCTCGGTCTTGAAAGTGCGGCTGAGTCCCACGGGAGAGGAGGATGGGTGTGGCACCGTAGTGCGTATGTGTGTGTATTTATGAATGTGAGTGAGTGAGTGAGTGAGTGAGTGAGTGAGTGAGTGAGTGAGTGAGTGAGTGAGTGCACCGGGGCTCAAATAACCCAATCAAGAGAATGTTGCATGGCAACAATCCACAAAGGGGCCACTGTCATGAATACGTGTGAGTGTGCGTGTGAAAAAGGAACATATGTGGAATACAATGCATCTATTATACATGTATATAAATATATGTATATATATATATAAACAATGATATATTTATACATATAAAAATATACAGACTTATCACTATCTATCTATCTATCTATCTATCTATCTATCCATCCATCCATCCATCCATTCAATCCCACAGTTTGCTAGGGGCAACAGTCTCCACAACAGCCACCCAAATCACACTGCACCCCTTTCCTGCAGGTGGGAGGTGTGTGGGTTGGAAACACAAGCATTGTCCTGAGGCGTTAACCTCAGATTTGTTGGCAAACGGCTGAATATTAGCACTGGTTGATATCGTTTAATCACCAAACTTTGATATTGGACATGTTGGACAACCTTCCTTTATTTTCCATTGCAGACAAATTGACAGAAGACCTTAAGCAGCTCTTTCTCATTTTGATGCACTCACACGAACTCTTATCCTTCTTTTGGGTGTTCAGAGTAGACGTGGAGGACACAGAGTTCACACCTCTCGTTGACATCATATTGGTCTCAACCCTCAGTTGAGTGGATGCTAATGTTAAACACTATAACATAAAAACAGGAAGTGCATTTTCAGTCATGGAAACGCACACTTTTTTTTGTCTTCCAAGAGGGCAAAGACTCCTGGGAGTAAACCCATCCAACCTGTGTGACATGTACAGCACCTATTATTGGCATTTCCAGTCCGTCTCATTCCTCCCTCTCCCTCTCCCTCTCCACCTCGCCTCTGCTCCCCCCCTGGTCTTCTTCTTTAGCTGTCAAGGAAGAAAGCAGGGCTCAGTCCATTTGACAAGTAAAGACAGTGCGATTTCTCCGGGGACATTTCTTGGTGTTACAGATGATGCAAGGAGAAGGCGACAATGGTGGAGCTGACGGAGAAAAGTATTCATAGATATCACCAGTTTGATAGTCCTCAGCCTGGTTGAGTCCTGACGGAGACACTGTGACAAATGCCTCCGTTTGTTTGTGCAACGCCAGGCTGTAGATGAAGGGTCACTCTGCACCAATTTGCACATAACACACATTAATGATGGAATCAATAAAACAATACTCATCCTTTAATGTAGCACTTCATCACCGCTGCTGGCAGTGGCGGCCATCATTCCACTTCCTGTTTCTCTATTAGCCTCACTGAGCATCTCTACGTAGGTAGAACTGATTCTAGAAACAGTTGAGAAAAACCACTAAACAGAGCTGTCGGACGTCTTCCCCCTGCCCATTAGACGACCGCGATATGGGGCTAAGAGGGGGACGAGTTCATGGGGCTTTTCCACTGGGAATACCCACACAGCCTCCCACAACACCAACAACCACGCCCTGAGTTCTTTGTCTCCATGGGTTTGATGGGTGTGTGTGATGGCAGAAGTGTGTATGCATGTATAATGC
>JAFBJS010003766.1:109362-121583 GCA_016785265.1 Paraplagusia blochii
CCCTTGAGTTCCGTCCAGCTCAGGGCTCTGTCACATCCACCAGTCAGTGGGCGGCACACTGTGGTGAACAACGGTACCTGAGGGAGCAGCGAGATGGGAGAGAGAGAGAGAGAGAAAGAGAGAGGAAGAAAACAGGAGACGTGGGTGAGGGTTTCAGACACGGACTGCTGATCAAGAGTTGCTTCTGGCTTAGAGGGAAACACTTTACGTGCCATGCTTGGCTGACCAAGGGTATCCATAACTATCCATCACTTTTTATCAGGCTACACGACCAGGCAGGGAAATAAATCAGCACTATTTGTGATGTCCCAGGAAAACAACTCAGATCAACAGCATCTATCTATCTATCTATCTATCTATCTATCTATCTATCTGTCATCTGTCCGTCCATCCATCTATCTATCTATCTATCTATCTGTCTGTCTATCCGTCCATCCGTCCATCCGTCCATCCTCCAATAATAAAACCCGATACTGCAAGGCCTAGGTTTCTCTAAATGATGTGAGCCCTTAAAATAGTTTCAGGGATAAACGGCTGCATATTAAAGTGAAAGCCACTAGATGGCAGCAATGCTGAAAAAAAATTCCAGGCCTATATGGCTATCAGTTGATATCGGAAGTGTCCGGAAAATACTGACATATTTGCAAAAAAGTTAATATCGGACAAACAATAGCATAAACTCGTTATGCTGTCCCAGTGGTGGCCTAGTGGAACTGAACTTGGGTCTGGATGGTTCCAGGTTCGAATCCACTTTGGTGATGGGTTGAATACAAAGGACACATTTTGTGGTGTGGATCACATTGATGTCTGAAGTTTGTTATTATTTAAGTCGCGTTCAAACATATCAAATATTAACAGGTGATCCTGACCATCTATTTCCAGTGTGGGGTGACGAACTGAATGATCATTAGATGTTTGCTTTTTGTTAGCCTGTCTAAGCTTAGTATTTCATTGAGCCCACTCTGGCTCTCGTGTGAGGGTGTGCAAACACTGAATAATGTATCACAGCTGGAGAAGTTTGGTGTGAAAGCCAAGCTGGAGAAAAGTGAGAAGAAACACGTTCATGCTCCCCATGTTCTCCCCTCCCTCTGCCTCACCTTCCTCCCAATGAAGGTGGAAGACAGCCCATTACTCCTCCCGGATGCAGACAATCGCTGGTGCATCTCTCCTCATTTTATTCTCTTTCACATAAGGTTGTGACAGCTTTCGTGAATGAGATGTGTTAATGAATGGAATAAAATTAACAGGAGACAGCAGTCAAGATGCAGACGATTTACACTGGCACAGAGCATTTGGTTGAATCACATTTTTGTTTTTGTTAACAGCGTATTCTAAATAAGTTTAGGTAAAAAAGAACATCTTGTAAAACATTGGACATATGTTTAAAGGGCTTTTTTTAGAGGCAGGATCCACAGTTATCCACAGTTATTGGTGGTGTTTCTTCAAACACCACCAATAACTGTCCACATGTCTCCCAAAGTCACGGGGATAAAATACCACTACAATGAGCAGTAGCTGGAAATGTTCTTTTTCTCCGTTAAGAAAACCAGTATATGAAAGATTAGGTCTTGGTTCGTAGATGAGAAATGAACCATAAACTTTATTTTTTTTTTATTTTAGGTTCGGAAATGTGGAGCAGAACACTGTTTAATATGAAGTCACTAAAGTCTATTTATAATTCACCAGTTTATATCATTTAATAATGAGTCATTATGCTTTAATTCCTCATTTAAAAAAATCTTTATATCCATGTGAAGTTGGAAAAGGCAATTTTGGGTTAACTCTCATGGGAATGTTGTCCTGAAATACAGTGTAAACCAAAGCTGGTGCTGACAGTTTAAGTAACTCTTCTATATGATCTAATCTAATCTTATTTAATGTAATCTAATCTAATGTAGTTTTGTCTTTTCATCATTTCGTCACCCCTTTCCTCTAATGTTTTACCGAGACGCGGCAGTTTCCACGATTGTCACCCAAATCGCACTGGGCTATTACAGCAGCTGGTGAGCCTACTGGAAGTCTAATCTAATTTTATCTGGTCTACTCTAATCTAATCCAATCTATTCATTCATTCATCTTCATCCTCTCTTCTGTTACTAGGTCGCAGGGGCGGCTATCTCCATGATTGTTGCCCATATCACACTGAACCGTGCAGCAGCTGGTGATCCCAGTGGAAATCTAATCTAATCTAATCTAATCTAATCTAATCTAATCTAATCTAGTTGCATCTTTTTATCCATTCATTCATTCATCCCTCATCCTGTCATCTGTAACAGAGTCGCAGCAGTTTCCATGATTGTCACCCAAATCACACTGCACTTTGTGAACCCACTGGAAATCTAATCTAATCTGAACTAATCTAATCTAATCTAATCTAATCTAATCTAATCTAATCTTGTTTTACCTGATCTGATTGAATTGAATAGAATAGAATAGAATTGAATCCAATCCAATCCAATCCATTCCATTCCATTCCATTCCAATCCAATCTAATCTAATCTAATCTAATCTAATCTAATCTAATCTAATCTAATCTAATCTAATCTAGTTGTATTTTTTATTCATTCAGTCATCTGTAACAGAGTCGCAGTAGTTTACATGATTGTCGCCCAAATCACACAGCACTGTGTGAGCCCACTGGAAATCTAATCTGATCTAATCTAATCTAATCTAATCTAATCTAATCTAATCTAATCTAATCTAATCTAATCTAATTTAATCTAATCTAATATGGTCTAACCTGAACTGATATAATCTAATCTAATGTAATCTAATCTGGTCTAACCTAATCTGATAGAATCTAATCTAATCTAATCCAATTAAATCCAATCCATTCCAATCCAATCACCTTTGGTTTAGTGTCTCTTTTTCGGTCATTGTCCACAGTTAGCCCAATGCCAACGAGCCAAAGTGAACCACAGGCACTGCTAATGATCCTGGATCAGTATTTGAATTACGATGACATTTTACTTGGACAGACAGGACGACGCCAAACTGACGCCACAGCAGCATATCATCGAGTGTGTGCACGTTATTCAAGTCTGTGACAGAGAAAGATGCAACTTTGTCGTAGTGACGGAGTGAGGCTCGGTCATAAATAGAGGTGTGAGAGTGGGAAACCCAGAGAGGGGAGGCAACCCACCAAGCTTTCATTCACACCTATGAGTGACTTCTTCTGCTCTCTGTGGCACAGCTTCCTTAGAGAGGGGGGAGAGGGCGCTACCTCTGCCCCCCACCTCATTTACCTCCCTCCTGTGGCCCAGTGGGCTGAATAGTGTATAGCAAATAATCTACATGGTTCTTCCTGTCTCGACGATGATACCGGATTGATTGTCACACTTCTTAAACAACACAAGATTGTTTTCCAAGTCACAGGCAGGGTAGTTACAACATAGTTAAATATAATAAATAATAAATCACATTAAACCAGGCATGGGCAAACTAAGGCCCGGGGGCCAGATGTGGTCTGTTGAGTTTCTTAATGGGCCCCGCCAAACTTGTCTAAATTAAATAATTTATTTATGTTATCATTATACTCTGCCTTTTCCCCGCAATAATACAATACTCCACAGTAGATGATGTCATAAAGGGCACAAGAAATATAGGATTTTAGGTTTTATACAAGAATTTTGCGTGCATTTATCGTAGTTAAAACAAATGCGCAATCTTTTTGCTTTGGACTTGGCCCCAGTGTCCAACTTTGGGACCAATTGCATTCCGCAAGGCAAAAAGATGGCGGACCGTACATTTCAACTGTAGGCCTTCAGTGATGTCATAGTTTTGTGACGTGTTGCCTTCTATGTAGGGCCAGCTAGAAGGCCCTGACATCACAATCACGCATGATGATTGGCAGCACCTTTACTTTTGATTCTTTAGGCTCTGGACGATTTCATGGACCCTGACAAAACTAGCTAGCTGGAATATGATTGGGTACATTTATTATCCAACTATTTGAGGAGATTGATGGATGGACGAAAAATGTTAAGAAGGACTAACATTATCAAGGCTGTAGTTCCCCTGGGAATTGAACCCAAGACCCTCTGCCCCCTGTTTCTGAGGTAAACATCCTAATTGCTACATTATAAGTAACAATACAATGTTAGGACATGTGTAACGTGCAGAGAGTTTAGCTCCCAGTACCCAGTTTCAGACTCCTGTAAAACCACGTAGGCTTCAACAATCACCTGTGCACCTGGACAACTGTACGTCTCATCAGATCGTCTCCCGTCCTGCACCGAAATGCGCAGCATCGCAGCACACACCGTGAGACAGCTGCCAAGTCTCTGAGATGTTCATCACCGCGGCTTATGGATCCAGAATATTCACCATCTGCTTATGTTTTTGTGGAACGTGCAACATGGGCCCGCATCACTTCCACGGTTTGGTGTAGGAGGATCCTAGTCACTGACTGACAGCAGCTTGTGAACATGTTCAAAGCCATATGGAGAGAATTTGACTGCTTCATGTTCCGTCAGCACTCGTTCCACCACCAGGATCTCATTGCCTCGGCCTGACGTAGCATATCAAAGACGGAAATAAGGATTTTTCTTGCTGTTTGCTAAGTCATGATTAGGTAATTGTAGATTGACTGATGATAAAAAGCAGAGCTTAAACAAAATTATAAAAATCTAATTTATTAAAAGACAAGGGACTCCACATATCCACTCGCATTATTTGTTACATATAAAATTTCTTTAATTCCATTACTAAATGTCTTTCTTCAATTCCTGACAGTATATCGGTGCTGTCTTCAACTAAACAGGATGATTTAAATCAATGATGTGGTCATATACACTAGGAGATTGTTGTTTTTCTTTACATATGCAGTACTTTAATTGGATTTTCTAATCGTATTATTAAAAAAAAACCATTTGCTCTGAATCACAGTTGTATTAATGCTGTGGCTGTTATCACATATTAATATGCATCCCAACAAATCACGCGAACCTTCTGCACCTGTCGGCCAAATGAGTCAGATGAGTTGTGATGAGAATCACTAGATCTTTCTAACCATATAATTTCCCAACTTAAAATATACCTTTATTTTTACATCAAAATAAATCTGCGGTTCCTATGTCCTCATTAGCAGCATTGAATCTGATTCAGGTTTGAAACCTGTCACTTTATACCTGAGTGATTTTCATTCCATCCAAATGAAACAATTTGATTGTTAGAGATTCTTCATTAAAAGGCTTTATTTTTTTTGACCTTGTCTAAAGGTCTAAACCCCGGCACCATAAATAAACCAATTTATCTCGCAATTTATTTTCCAAACCACAATATTCATGCTTATGACTTTTAGAAAGGTAATTTGGATATTAAATTCCTGGGTGAAAGAGCCGAGAGTGAAGCAACAAGCTGCCGAGGCAGTAAATATATCAGTTGCAATAATATTGTCCAGTACTGATATATTGTGACATTGTGATTCACACCACTGCACACAATGAAATGTTACCTCTGCTGTTCACTAAACTGAACAGTGGGCAGCTTTGAACGCAGGTGGTGGATTCAAACCTGTAACCCTCTGGACTGCAGTCTGGTTCCTTAACCACTAAGCCCCGTACACTGTCTTGGGCCTCCGAAACTGAGGAAATCTGACATCCATTATCGGTGTAAAACTGAAATGGATGTCACAGATACATAATTATGCCACTACTGGTCCAAATACATAGTTTATTTTACAGTCTTATATTAAATGTGATTGAATTTTAATTAAAAAAATGGAAACATCAATAAAATACATTTTACATGTGAAAAATACGATAACATCTGTTCAGGGACAGAATGTGCCCCCGAACCAGAACTTTGAGACCTGGAATGTGGACAATTTAAGTTCTAGGCCTTGTCTAAATTGGACAAGGGTGCCGAGTCCAAAGCAAAAAGATGGAGCGTTTGTTTGAACTTCAATAAATGCATGCAAATATTGTGCAAAAAAACTAAAATCTTACATTTCTTGTACCCTTTATGACATCATCTCCTGGGGAAAATTGTATTATTGCAGGTAAAAGGCTGAGGCATAATGATAATACACACAAGTTATTTAATTTGGACTAGGTTGGTGGGCCGCATTAAAAAATTCTATGGGCCACATCTGGTCCCCGGGCCTTAGTTTGCCCATGGAAAAACACAGCTTTAAATTGTTTCAGGATTTTTTTTTATTTTGACTTTGATACAGTACATTTGAAACAATGCACTGTGTATCAACATCTTCACAAGTTTTGATACTTGGAAAAGTTAAGGCTGTCTGAATGAATTTCAAAGTATTCCGGATACTTCGAAAGTAGGGACGTGCTGCCAAAGGCATTAATGTTTCAGCAGTAAACTTTGCTGGAATTAAAACCCCCATCACAACATCAATGGACTCAACAGGATAAACAAAATGCAAACGCTTAGAAAAATGGCTTGGGTTTAAAGCAGGCGAGTGAGAGTGAATCGATCTTTTGTTGCCACAACGTGCTCTGTCAGCAAAGTTCTATTTCTGGATGCAACGTATATCAGCCCGACCGGGAGAACTGATTTGCAGCCGATGGCGCTACATTACCTCGTCTGTCCTTTCGCCTCCCATCTATCGGCGGTTGCAGCCCACCAAACCATATTGTCATTTAAGTCTAACTCAGACGGGGAGGCTGAAGCAACAAGCCCGCTCCTCACTCACTTTTACTGCTGCACAAGTTGGGTCTACGCCACTTAATTGCTTTGCCTCTTGGGTAAATTTCCATTTGAAGCAATCTCATCAACCCGTGTGACACATAACCTTCCTTGCGTAAATGAAACCTGTGGGTAATGAGCAATACTTTTCCTCATGTCAGCAAACACTGAAGTGGAACCCGACGCCATGACGGTCCGGAAGCTTTGATAAACAACGTGACTCCAGCGCCGTGTCACAACCAGCCTGTCTCTCAACTTCACTCGTCTCCAGGTGGAATTAAAAAACAGAAACATCGGGTGATTCTCTGGAGAGACAGTGTCCCACGGTCTTTGGTTATGTCATGGCGTGTGTGTGTGTGTGTGTGTGTGTTGCCCAATTCAATTTGGACGGCAAAACAAACATGTTCTGGTTTACTGCTCCGACAATGATGATCCATTAAAGCAGGTGTAAACATATCTACCTACAACAGACAGCAAGAGAGAGACGTTTTCAGTCAAGCCCGACAAAAACTCCTCTCAGGAGAAATACCCTGAACAATCAATGGATTTTGATTAAATCAACAGCCGCAGCGTGAAGCCCACCTCCTCATTTCCCTTCCTCCCCCTCGCAAATGAGATGCTCCTGATCTGCGACTTGATGCGACATGATTCATGAGGATCCAGAGACTCATTCATCCGCTTTCAGACGGCCCTCGTTCACAAACCTCTGGCGTGGGTGGGTCTGAATCTCAGCCAGGGTCCACACCTGACACCCACCCAGTACACGTAACAGATGCTGGGAGCACGTGCACAGACATTAATACTCGAACACATCTCCATATCTGACACCGGGGTTTTCCTCCCCCAACCGCCCCTTACTGTTGTTGTCTGGGTGTATGTGAGCAGATGTGGCCCCACTACAAATTTAATAAAGGTTCTGTGTGTGTGTGTGTGTGATCCAGTGGAGCTATACTGGTGGGGGATAAGGAAGGATAATATGGGGGAAAATACTAGGGTTGCATCTAAACTAGAGATAGATAGATAGATAAAAAGATAGAGTTCTCCCGGACTTATTTTTATTTTTTTAATCAAAATTGTGCACATACTGTAGTTACAGTACCACTCTGAGGGACATGGGGGCGCTATATACTCTATTAAGCACTCTTTTAACTTAGCATCTCAATTTTGGTTTGATAAAAACCAAAACAAGTCAATTGATGATGAAATAGATTAGATAGATAGATAGATAGATAGATAGATAGATAGATAGATAGATAGATAGGTAGGTAGGTAGGTAGGTAGGTAGGTAGGTAGGTAGGTAGGTAGGTAGGTAGGTAGTAAGAAGGGAGTTAGGTAGGATTGATAGACAAAGTCTGGAAGAAGAAGAAAAAGATAGAGTTCTCCCGGACTTATTTTTATTTTTTTAATCAAAATTGTGCACATACTGTAGTTACAGTACCACTCTGAGGGACATGGGGGCGCTATATACTCTATTAAGCACTCTTTTAACTTAGCATCTCAATTTTGGTTTGATAAAAACCAAAACAAGTCAATTGATGATGAAATAGATAGATAGATAGATAGATAGATAGATAGATAGATAGATAGATAGATAGATAGATAGATAGATAGATAGATAGATAGATAAATCAATAGAGTAAGGATGAAGCTTAGATCTACATTTGTAGATCTAAACACGTTGAGTTTACTGCACTCAGAAAGCAAAAAAAAGCACCA
This sequence comes from Paraplagusia blochii, assembly GCA_016785265.1. NCBI lineage: Eukaryota > Metazoa > Chordata > Actinopteri > Pleuronectiformes > Cynoglossidae > Paraplagusia > Paraplagusia blochii. The sequence continues at coordinate 117,727 of JAFBJS010003766.1, forward strand.
TGTGGATGTTCATGTTCATCCCCATGGCTGATATAAAGCTGCTGAAGAACTTGATGTTCATGCTCCATAACCATCTGCGAGTGCACGGTGTGTTTTACACGTCCATGTTCTGATCCTATGGAGGGGCCTCTCCAAACCGCCTTATTAGCAGGCTCCATGTGTCAGTGGTTAATCCCCTGGTCTCTCTGGGGAGAGCGTGGCCTCCTCCTCCTCTCTGTCCTCCTGTCACCCTCTCATCACCACCTCCACAGATGGGTCCCTTTATTTCCCCACAGAATACCAATAATGGCCATTGAAAGATTCCAAAGGGCTGGTTTACCCCCTTAACACCAGTGCAGGGGCAGGGTGGTATAATGATGCGAGCGGTAGCCAAGGGAGGGAACAACAACAGCCAACGCAAACAAGGACTTTTCTCTTAAGAACTTAATAAAAAGCAGGTTTAATAACAATTTTTTTTTTTGTTATTTTGTGAATCGAGTCTCTCTTCACTTCTCGCTTTTATTGCTCTCACCGAACCTGCAAAGGAGAAGTGAATGTTATATAATAAAGCAGAGGAGAGCTTACTTATATGTCTGTGAGCCAGACGTAAATGTATCATCGAACCAGATACAGTGCAGGCAGGAAGGAATGAGGGGAAATGAGTGCACTACTACAGCTTCTAATTATAGACATGCTTTATTGAATGTCTCCGTGAAGCTGCAGTATATAGCAAGCATAGCCTGGAGTCAAGACATTTGGCAGGTGAGGTGGAGAGGAAGAGAAGGAGACGAAGATAAAGTGCTCTGAGGGATGAATGAGGGCTTTTAAACTGTCGTGGTGCTCCTCTGCAAAATCTGGCAAGTTTTTATATCGAAAAATAATGAAAAAAAAAAAAAAAAGAAACGGATGTGGAGGTTAACCACCGGAAGCAAAGTTTGATGAAAAACTGTTGCACAACATCAATACAGAAAGTCATTTTGTCCCAGGTGGGAGAGATTCAGTCTCATCCGTCTTGTCTCCTAAGTCTGAGAGGTTTAAATTGACGAGCTAATGGTTTTTGTTCTCTATTTTGATTGGTTGGAAAATGGAGGAAAAATGTGAGAATGAGAAATTAATATCCAAGGTGCTGCCTTAGGAGGAGAAAAAAGAAAATTTACCAAGAGTTGGCGTTAACTGCTGGTATCCATAACTAGGCAGAGTTCATTAGTAGATACCACATCCATCCAGTGACAACAAACCAACTCCATCTCAGAGAAGTAGAAGTAGAAGTAGAAGTAGAAGTAGAAGTAGAAGTATGGTGGGTCTTACTTCTGCCCTCGTCTTCTTTACAGATTGTTTGTGCCTCAGTTGAGCAGAGGAAACGTCTGGAAACACTTCTTAATAGGGTTCAAGGGTTTGAAGCTTTGAAATGCATCCACGTGAAGATACCTCCATGGTTTGTTCAGACTGTATGTGGATCTGAAAAGAAACTTGGTCGTGAAGTTCAAGGACGAAGGAAGAATATATGAGCAGGAGCTTTCACTATCAAACTGGTATATTTCTAAGATCCATTTCTACAGCACGTCTCCAAAGACACTTAGAATAACGCAATAAATATCTTCTCCTCCTTTCAGCTTGTCCCTTTTTCAGTTGCTGCCACAGTCAACAATGTCCATCTCACCCTGTCCTCTGTATCCTCAACTGACTCCAACCGCCTCCATGTCCTCCCTCACTGCATCCATCAATCTCCTCTTTGTCTCCTACCTGGTCGCTCCATCTCTAGGATCATTCTTCTACCAATGTCTCCACTGTCCCTCCTCTGAACATGTCCAAACCATCTCAATCTGTCTTCTCTAGCTTTTTCTCCAGGTGTTGTCCCACGAATCACCTCATTCCTGATCCTGTCCATCCTTGTCTCTCCTGAAGAGAATCTCAACATCTTTAACTCCTCCACCTCCAGCTCTGTCTCCTGTCTTCTACCTATTCCTAGTCTCTAAACCGTCCATCACGGCTGGTCTCACCACTGTCCTGTAAAACTGTCCCTCCACCTTAGCTGACTCTCTTCCATCACAGATCCCTCCTGACTCTTTTCTCCAGTTGTTCCATCCTGACTCCACTCTCTTCCACAGTCTCCCCAACTCTGAAATTTACATTTATTTGTGTATTCCAAAGTCTTTTGTTCTGATTTATTTTGTTTTTATATATTTTTATATAATAACACAATAAATATAGTGGAGCCGTTCAAAAAGACAGATTATTTATTAAGAATTTTACACTAAGCCCACTGTGTGGCCTGAGGATAACAAGAGATTTAACAGGACGATCCCTCAAAGTGTAATAGCTTTTCTGTTTGTTGTTTCAAACTCTTGATGTGCACAGTGGTTCAACTGACTCCAGTCCTGAGGCTGAAAAGGAACAATTTGGGCTGGTGCTCCAAGAAAGAGGCTTCGTGTGGCTTTACTAGGTGTTTAACAAGCGTGTGTTTTAGGGATATGGAGATTGTGATCGACCTGAAGGAGCTCTCACGGACGATCAATCACAGCAAAGGCATTGAATCATTACGCTACTACAAAAAGTGTATACAAAGTAGGGTACGTTACATTTCTTTACGTATCCAACATTTTTGCAGGAGGAACACTGACTGCGTCGTCTGAGGTGCAGCTCCTAGCGTCAGTCTGACATGGGTCAACCTTGCCTCACGGCTGGGTGTTGATACCAACCAACACTGTATCGGGAGGGCGGTCTCTCTGTCTTTCAGGGGTCTACGAGGACAGGAAAAGTACACATGCACATATGAATATTGCACATGTTTCTCCTCAGTCTGGTTCTAAATGATTCAACTCTGCAAAACTACAGCGACGAGACGAGTTGAATCTGCACATTTTTTATTTTTTTCTCTCTTTCCTTTTTCTTTCAAGGCAGAAATGACCTTGCATGCGCCCAGGAAAGAGAAAGCGTGGTGGAATTCCTCCCTGCTGGCTACAGCGCCGGTGGACTCGTCTGTCTGTATGAGCAACAGATGGCATACAGTCCTAGGTTGCTAGGAAACTGGTAATCAAATACTTTAATTCAGATTGATTTGGGAATCGGCCGTTTATTAAAAGCGGGGCGAAGTCTTCCGTTATTCAGATGGCAAGATGTCTCATTTCTATTCTTTGTCCAGGTCGCTAAATATTTTCCTGAATGTGTTTCTAAAAAATAAGAGTCTCTGTATAAAAACATAAACTGCAGGGCTGCTGTACAACAGATGGTTTTCAGCGAAGAAGCCAAATGAGTCTCGAACTGCAGAATGGAGCAGTTTGTTCACAGGTGGAGAATATTTTTCGTTGTTTCTCGTTGTGATCTCATCCTGACGTTAAAACTCACATCGAAACCCAACCCATCAGTTCCAACCTGACAACAAATAAGCCAATGTTTTGGTGCTTCCAGCTCAGACAGCAAACATTCGGGCCAGAACTAGTTTCTGTTTGCCATCGATTGTTTACAGTCCGCGAAGCGATGTGAGATCTGAGAAAATAAGGAAGTGGGTGAATTGGACTGAGAGACGTCAGGCTGCTGCTGCTGCTGCTGCTGCTGACATGAGAGTCACGGAGAACAATCAGCAGATAGGAAGAAAGAAACAAATGCTTAATTATCTTTTTTGTTTGAAACTTCTTTGCAGAATTGTGTATGATCAAAATATCAATACAAATGTCATGCAACTTTTTCTTTTCCCTTAGGCTTGTCCCTTTTTTTTCAGGTGTTGCCACAGCGAGTCAACAATTTCCATCTCCCCCTGTCCTCTGCATCTTCTACTCTGACTCCAACTACCTCCATGTCTTCTCTCAATGCATCCATCAATCTCCTCTTTGTCTCCTACCTGGTAGCTCCATCTCTAGGATCATTCTTCTACCAATGTA